>VWYP01017655.1:330322-349290 GCA_013400435.1 Pycnonotus jocosus | reverse complement strand
ATCGATCAGGCTGGAAAAGTAGACTGTTTTGTAGTAGACTTCACCATTCCAAAAAAGTCTCAGCTTGACCCTGTGAGCTTTTAGTATGTCCCAGGAAATTTCTACTTGAACAGTGTGCTTTTCCAGTGGTATTGCAGCTGTCCTATACATATTATATATATATATATATATATATATATGCCTATATTGACTGCTGTGGAAAATTAGGCACCTCTGCATGGTCATTAATTCTGTATAGTTTAGAAATGGGTATTGCACTAGAGTCAGACACCTTCGGAGGTGTTTGTAAGACACCTTTACTAAGACTAAGTCTTGCTACAGGTAAAATTAGTAAATTAAAATTTAGAAAAAAATTTGTAAAAAGTAAAATTAGCTGAAAATGGTAAAATTAGCTTTTTTTCTTACACTATGACAGGTATAGAAATACTTCCAAGTTTTATTAATTTTCTTGATATCAAGGAAAAAAATGACATCTCAAGGAAAGATGAAGGTTCCCAACTTACCACCTAAGCTTTATGTCATTTGCTCATTGAATGCAGTCAGCAGAGTTCCTTTCAATACTGAGATAAAGGAACCTCAATATATCTGTCCCTTGCACTTACGTATCTGAAGATGTCATGTTCAACTGCCTACGAGCAATTGGTCAAACTTGTCTTTCACAGTGAATCAAATCAAACCAATTATCAGCCCTCTGAAAGAAACACTGTCCTTGACTCTTACAGGAAGTTCATTGCTGTAAGCAGTCTCAGGGGGGACAAGAGGTAGACTGTTTCTTTTCAAAAAAGATAATACCATCCTTAATAGTTAAAACTGGTGCTTGTGGAATTTGTTTTTCTACAAGAAAAGTTTCCTTCAGAGAGAAAAATTACTTTGTTTTTAGGATTGGGAGGAATACAGATTGTTGTCAGAAATGGAATGCAGTACTAAGTAAAACTACAAACATTCAGCTCTTTCATTCTGTTTTTTCCTCTGTACACTCTTCACAAAGACATAAAAAATTACAAGAACTTTATGCTAGTTAGCCTACAGCATAGAAGTGAGGAATTGATATTGATTTTTCTATGTTTAAATGCAAAGAGTAATTTGTGGCAATTAGTAAGCTTTGGATCTCAGGTTTTTTCACTCTTTTTCTGTCATTAGATTGCTAGGTATTCACAAAGAGCCTTCTCTGGACAGTGCTGAGCCCAAGCATCCAGTCCTAAACTGGACCACTGATCATCACAGAACACCAAAATATAGGAACAAATTCAGTATACGAGAAAGTGCATTTCATCTCTAGTTTGTTGTCTCCTTTTACCAAAAAAATAAAAGGGTTTTTGCTCAGATTCAGTTCAACAGGCCCTATTAATTTACAGGAAAACTATGAGACAGGATTACTTTGAAAAAATACTAAATCTCTGCAGAAAGGAAAAGTATCATTAAATAGTTAGAAATAGATTTTTTAAAAACACAGGGTTTTTTTTTTTATTTTGCCTGCAAAGAACTCTAGGATCATTGAGTCCAACCATTAACCCAACACTGCCATGTCCAGCACTAAACCATGTCCCTAAGTACTGCACAACTTTTAAATATCTCCAGGGATGGTGACTCAACCACTTCCCTGGGCAGCATGTTCCAGTGACTGATAACCCTTTTGGTGAAGAAATTTCTCCTAATATCCCATCTAAACCTCCTCTGATTCAACTTGAATCTGTTTGATCTTATCCTATCTCTTGTTACTTGGGAGATGAGACCAGCCCTCACCTGACCTACTCCTTTCAGGTAGTTGCAGAGAGCAGTAAGGTCCCCCCAAGCCTTCTTTTTCCCAGGCTAAACAACCCAACTCCCTAAGCCATTTCTTATAAGACTGTACTCCAGACCCTTAACCCGCTTTGTTGCCACTCTCTGGGAATGCTTGTTCCAGCACCTCAATGTCCTTCTTGTAGTGAGGGACCCGAAACTGAGCACAGGATTCAAGGTGCAGCCTCACCACTGCTGAGTAAAAGGGTGTGTTCATTGCCTGAGTCCTGCTGGCCACATAGTTTCTGATACAAACTAAGATAGCATGGTATTCCATGCTTCATCAAGGAATGAACTAAAACTCTGAAAAGACTATGATATTTTTATGGGATTCTCCAGACAGACAGGCATGAGCCAATGTTCTTCCTCCTATTTGCCTTGATTCCATTCCCTAGCAGTGAACTCTAAGTGCAATCTGAGCTCTTCCTGGAAGCACCTCTGCCAGCAGCCACTGCATTGCAGTGTTAGGAGTCAGCACATCTTTGGAGTGTGGCTTGGAGCCATTTTTCCCAGCAGCCATGTGCTCCTTGTGGGCTGAGTCAGCTTCTTCTGGAGACGGCAGCAGACTAAGGTTGAAAACTGCCCTCATATGCTGTGCTGGAACTTGCCTGCAATGAAGATGAAGCTATATAACTGAGGACCTTTGCAGAATTGTAGTAGAGATCAACTTAATTCACAGAGATCTTCAACTGCCATCCTCCTCCCTGTGTTACCTTCAAAGAGCATAAGATATTCATGTGCAACATGTGTATGGTGCTTTCCCTCTGCTCTTTATCTTCATAGAATGAAAGGTGGTTTGGATTAGATGACACCATAAAGGTCATCATAAAGCTCATCTAGCTCCAACACCTTGCCATGGGCAAGAACATCTTCCACTAGACCAAAGTTCTTAGAGCCCCATCCAGCCTGCTCTTGAACACCTCCAGGGATGGAACATCCACAACTTCTCTGGGCAGCATGTTCCAGTGCCTCACCACCCTCACAGTAAAGAATTTTTTCCTGTATCTATTCTAAACATGCCCTCTTTCAGCTTAAGTCCCTCTCCAGCCTTCTTGCAAGCACCCTTTAGGTGCTGCAAGGCCACAGAAGATCTCCCTTAAGCCTTCTCTTCTCCAGGACAAACAGCCCCAACTCTCCCAGTCTATTTTCTTAGAAGAGGTGTTCAAGCCCTGTGATCCATTCAGTGATCCTGTAAATGATCCATTCTTATTGCTGGATCTATACTCTTTGGGACTGAGGGAATTAAATCAAGGCACTGCAGTCAGAGAACTGAGCATAAATCCAATAAGAACAGTAATAGAGGATCTACACATGTCTGAGAATTCCAGTGCTAACACAGCTGCATGTCTGTCCTATGCACTAATTCATGCAGCTGTGTTTTAGTATGTCTGGCCATATAAAATGCTACCACAGTGAAACTTCAAGCAACATTTTTTGTCATTGGAGAGATAATCTTTATGCATGTATACATGAATCCTTCTTTTTCCAGAGATTTTTTGGATTCCAAAATCTATGTTTCACCTTGTTATCATCAGTATCGAGGGTAAGAAAATGTAGCTTTAAACTGTTTCACTTTTATGTGTTACTTGTACTGGAAATCCATTTTTAATTTGCATATCTGTCTTAAAAACAATCAATGCAACCCCACTTTTTGTCAATGGGGTCAAAAGTCAATAATAATAATATGGATTATCTTTACATTTATTTCTACTGTCAAAAGAAATGTGAACTTGGCTGATTTCAGATTTGATTTCTGATCCTCATTTTTTGTGCTATAGATGCCAAAGCAATACTAATAGCAGCTGCAGTAATTATTAATGATAAAAATAATATTATATATGTTATAATAATAATAATGATAAAAATCACAAAATAAGATCTATTATTTCTATGCCTTGTCACATTATTTGAATAATGTGATCCTATGTAAAAAGATGCTGGCTTTATAATGACTTAATGAGATTTCTTGAAGTAGTTTTAATATATTATTTTAATGGACAAACTTAGTTCCATAGATAACATTGAAAACCATGTTCTAGAAAAGTACAAACTGTGTATGCTTTGACTGGGTTTCTTTTCATTTTAGCATGAAGAAATTTGATCAAGGAGGGAAGATTGCTCAGAGAGGGCCCTGAAAGCACCACAGCTGCTTTGATTCTGTCAACTGACAGGTCAGCAGCTATGGCTCAGGACATCACAAAAACTCCTCATCACTTTTCCTTGTTTTATTTTAGCTGCCTTATTGAACTATCTTGCCTTTTATTTCTTTCCGCTTTGCTGTGTGAACTATACTAAGTCCTGGTTTCTCTTTCTGAGATTATGCTGCAAAAGAGGTATAATTTTTTTAAATAAGGTTTAAAATGTTATTGTCTATTTTTATGACTCATATGATTTACACTGTCAAAATTTCTAAACTAAAGGACCATCAGTTACAGCTTGTGCAGCACCCATTTCTATTCTCTGTGGAGCAGTTAATGCTACTTGACACCTACCTACATTTCCTTAAAGCTGGGTTGCTGAAATTTCTCAAAAATAATATGTCCAGGCTTGAAGATGTATTTTTAAACTTTGTCTAATTCACCCAGGCTCCTGGTCTGAAGCAGCTCCTACCAGTTCTATTTCTGCTGTATTTGTGCTATGTCTCTCTTGCATCAATTTTTTAAGAGGAAGCTTTAATGTGCTTCAAAACAAATCCAGAGTGCTCAAGGATTAAAGTGAAGATACTTTGAATTATTTTCAGAATGTCATAGCCCTGAAGTTTGCATTTGACTTTACAGGAGCTTGTAAAGCTTACGACTATATCTCATACTTAAAAATATCATCATTCTTCTTTTAGTAAAACCCATCTTCTGCACAAAGCATTTTTAAGAAAAAAAAATACCAAAGACCAAGTAAGATATAAACATAAGGCCTTTTTTTCTGCTAATCATTATGCTTCTCTCTGTATTATTCTAGGTGGAATCAGGGAAGAGCCAAGTATTTAAACACCTGCTTGGCCAGGAAGAAATCAATAACCATTCTGTCCTTGTCTCTCTAGCGCTGATGATGTTGTTCTTGCAAGATTATTTCTGGCTGTTACGTTTTTACTACCACTTCTCTAGTTAGTTGTGTTTGCACCTTTATTCTGTGCATCAGGAGCTCTCTACAGATGTTAAGGGAGTTTTTTCTCCAGATGATGATGGCCATTTCTTTATATTCTCTCATGTTTCTAGAACATGAATATTTACAATTCTGCAACAGTAAATATGACTTAAGGTCCTGTAACTCATCATCACTACACTCAAACAGAGATCAGAAAAAGGAAACCTGCAAGGTGAAAAATGCTGAAATACTATGTTACATCCTGAACAACAACCTAAAAATGTTGAATGAACAGTGGAACCATTATTTTGTTCCATTTGCTGCCAAATTTGAGTTTATGATATACTGAGGTTTTCACTATCTCTCCCTGTTTCAGGTCCTTGTTAACTCTGTTAAAATTCATTCAGGCTTACACTGTCATTCTAGAACTGATTCTGTTTCGAAGGACAAGAAAAATCTATTAATTTGGTCCTAATCAACTCATTTTCATCTTGGGATTATATTAAAACTGGGCTATTTTTAGTTCTTGGGAGACAAGGAAGCATCCTTTCCGTCAGAAAAGTTCAAAGGAGGGCAATTGCCTTTCATTTCTCAAGCAAATAAATGAATGCATTAGTTACATACACAGGATTGATTTACCCTCACTTGACAAAATAACTGAAGATACCTCTTCTGCTGTTTCTCTGTTACTTGCTCCTGATGCTGCACAGGTGGACTCCCCTTGGTATCCCAGACCTCATGTAAAGCATTCCTGCAGACATTGTTGATACCTGTGAACAAGCTAATCAAGTACCAATAGAAGATTGCAGAGTTTCAGATAAATGTCCCAATTACTTTCTAGCTTTGTATCAACACATTGCCAGTTGCAAACATCTATCTAAGAAAGAAATTTCCACTTTAAAATTTAGAAGAATGTGAGTGTCGAGCCTCTTAACACAATCCCTGAGATTAAAAAAAAATAATGTGGCAATTTCTATAGTCTTTGGACTGGCAAAAATAGTATTCTCTGAAATGGATCCTATTTTGCAGAGATAGGAGGTGCATCTTTTACCCTTGCACCACACTAAAATACATGATGAAACCTTGGGGAGCACAGCTGAATCCCAGTAACTGTCTTGATTCAATATATGCAAAAGGTAGGTCCCACTAAACACATTCTGCTGGACATGGTAACTTTTGACTCACAAAAGACAGAACATCATTAAAGAGACTTTCAAACCAAAGGAGACTCCCTTTTTACTCTAGCCTTGAAGTTTGCTTAGTGTTCTAGAATAGGACTACTAACGGTTTTAAAAATATTCAAGATGATAAATATTATCATGTAAACAGGGACACAATTAAAGAGACTATGATTGCAGTGGTAAGAATGCTTTTGTGCATTAACAATTCAACACCATAAAGCTCTGTGGGGGAAATAAAAAAAGAGAATTAAATTTTGATAGAGCATTAATTCTTTTCTCAGCTCCCTGGTGGGGTTGCTGAATAATTTTCAGACTCGTGTGGCTAATACATCCTCAGAACATAGAGAGGATGTACAGTAGCTGGTTAAGCTAAGGGATAAATTCAGTCTTTCCTAAGAAATTAGGGCAGAAGGCGTCATGTGAAAAGCAACCACAAGATGTCAGTCTTAATGAATTACAGTAGATTATTCTGATTGGCTCCTTTCTGAAAAGTAACTAGACAGGGGAATACTATAGATCATCTTAAAATATTTGTGGAGAAAGTGGTCTAGGAATAATATTGTAAATCGTAAACATAGTCATGAAAATGAACTATCAGATCCAAATATAACCTCTGTGCATATTTGTTTCTTCTGCTAGGGACTCACAGGCAGGACATGGTAGGAGTTTGTCCCTCTCCACTTGCCCTTTTCCACACATTTTCTTAAAACATCTTCCATCAGAGATGGAGTATCAGACTATATAGACTTTGGGCTTTCTTTCTGTAAAGCTATTTTTATTTTCCTAGTAGTCTTGACCATGTTCTAATCCTATAGTTCTGAATGTTTGTAATATAATAAGAAAGTCCAATATCCATTTCCAGTCCAGGCTTGGACACATCCAAGTGGCAGGTATTGATCATTGTTCCTGGAATACTTTACAATCCATTCCCTCATAGCTCACCATTTGAGCCCTGACAAAGGAGCTGTGCTCTGCATTTCTTTTTTTGAGGGACACTATTTACCTCTTACTACACACCAGCACTGTTCTTGTATTTGCTACCTGTTTGCTCACCAGGTTTACCATTAGCTACTGCCAGCAGTCACAACCTCCTGTTGTTGTTGTTTCTGCTGGTTGTTCACACTGTGCTGCTTTGCTCTGCTCTGGTCTGCAGAAAAACTGCTATTTGCTTCTGTGCCTCTGATCAACCCTTTTTTCCTGCAGTCCATACAATCTTTCAGTTGTGCTGAAAAAGTTGAACAGATATCCAGGATCTGTAAAGAGACCTTGTGAAAAAAGGCAATTGTCCAGCAGGATCTTTCCCAGATTCTGAAAAATACAGCAAAACACCAAAATATGCTTTGACCCAGATTTGATTTCGCTTCCTTTACTATGACATCCAATGGCAAGCTGCAGCATTTGCTTCCTCATCAATGGCAGATAGGTTGCCCATAACACAATTAAACCCCTTACAAATCATCTTGTAGTTGAAATATCCCAAGGCACCACAACACTTACCGGGAGATTAAACTCTGAATCTTTGGTTCCTTCACTGTCTCGCTGCAGACAGCTCATCTTATGGGATCCTCACAGAGGCTGGCAGCCTCCCCTGCACCTCACACCTCCAGCCTTACAAACCACTTAACTGGAGTTGACCGACTCTTGGCATTCAGCTATTAACTGAAAGCAATTTTACTAAAGTTACTTTATTAAAATTTAATTCACTTTCTGTATCTTCAGGTTTCATAATGCACTGTTTGATGGTTGCAAGTCTCCCTTGGGGTATTTTCTTCTGCTTTCTGATGAGAGCGGGCAATCTAATATGCAGATTAAAGGTGCTGGAGAGCCTGGCTCTGGTCTTCTCAGTGGTAAAAGGATGACAGAGAGCAGAGACACCACTCTGCAGCTGCCTAATACTAATCCCAAAACAGGGACACACAAAATGCTTCTCATACAGGGCAAGAAGGGAGATGATGCACTCATGTGGACCCACCAGTAGTCTGAACCTGCATCCTGAGGCTGAAAGTCTCCTGCTATCTGGGACAAGCATGGCTGCAAACGTAGGTTATTTGTGTGCCTGGTTGAAAGATGACTCGTGTTCGGATGAGATCTGTTCTGTGCTTTGTAAAATGAATGAGTTGTAGTAGGATGTTTCAAAATTTAGGAGGGAAAATATTTTGGGATGTTAAAGCATTTTCCTTATACAAAATTTATTATAATAGTATACTTTACTTACAATAGTCCTTTCCAAATATTAAAAGTAAAAAGGTAAAGGATGAAAACCTGTTTTTTTCTTGTTTCTCTTGACTTCTGTATTGTAATTTGCCTGGAATCTTATCTGGGTTTTGGTACATAATCAATTCATTCTTGTGTACTTTCTGTTCTGGAAAGCAAGTAGACATATTGGCCACTAACACAGTCACGAGGGATGCAGAATCATAGACTCAGGAGTTAACTTACATCGATTTAGTGCTCATCAATTATTTTATAATGAGTACCACTGGAGTGATGCAAAATGTCAGCAAGACAATGAAATTCCAGAACTTATCTAAAAATATATCTGACACAGATAATTTCTGCAGAAAGTCCAATGCTTCCAACAGAAAAAAATCAATTTTCAGATCAGTCAGATAACAATATTTATATTTTTCAACACCAATAAACACCCTCTATTAGAATTTACAATTTAAAGAGCTGGTTCATGTCACAAGACTAAGTAGTGTAGCACCCCAGCTCTTACACTAGAAGCTCATGAAGCACTTGGTTTCATGGGTATCTTTACATTAGTCAGTACAGCTCAAGCTCAAGTTTCATTGAAGACAGCTAACAGAGTTACTGTATTCCATTAAAAGAGAGTTTTCTTTCCTTGCCTGATGCTTAATCAGCTTCTTAAATGTGATTGTCTTGTTCACCTCTTCTCAGTTTGTACTTTTCTAGTTTTGCCGTCTTAAGACAAAGTTATTGTGCTGGTTCCAGCTGGGGCCGAATTAATTTTCTTAACTGTGGCTCTTATGTGGCTGTGTTTTAAGATATGTGCTGAACACAGTGTTGATAATACAGAAATATTCCTGTTTTTGATGAGCAGGGCTTGCACAGAGCCAAGACATTTTCTGCTTTCCAGATTGTCACACTGGAAAGGAAGTTTGGGGGTGCATGGGAGACTGGGAGGAGACACAGCCAGGGCAGGTGATCCAAAGTGACTAAAGGCATATTCCAGACCATTTGACATCATGCTTAGTATATAAAATGGAAGGAAGAAGGAGGAAGGGGAAATTTGAAGGGATGGCATTTGTCTTCCCAAATCATTGTTAGATGAGATGAGGCCTTGCTCTTCTGGAAATGGCTGAACATACCTACGCATGGGAAGCAGTGAATTAGTTCCTTGTTTTTCTTTGCTTGTGTGCTTGGCTTTTGCTTTCCCCATTAAATTGTCTTTATCTCAACCCACGGGTTCTCTGGCTTTTACCCTTCAAATTCTCTCTCTGATCTCTCTGGTCGGGGGGTGAGTGAGTAGCTGTGTGAGGCTTGGTTGCTGACTGGGGTTAAACCATGTCTGTCCTATTTTGGCACCCAGTGTGGGGGTCAAAGACTTTGAGATAATCATAGATTTGATTGGAATGTGGCAGACTGAATTTACATCTGATAGTGCTGTTTAGCTGGTAATGGGCAGGCTCCTTTCCTTCCATGGGGCTTGCCTGCCTGACTGTATTGTGCTCGTTATTGGCTGCTTTTCACTTTCGTTGCTGCTGTACTGCTTTATCACCTCACCCTGTTGTGCCTGGGAACATTTTGATAACAGCCATGGTGATGTGCCTGGGCTGGCAGGTGGCCAGGCATTGCTGCTGTGTTCTGTGCTGCTGTACTGGACAGGCTGGAACTCCACTGTGAACACGAGTTGAAGGGACTGTGATGGGTGAGTGAGTCCACAAGAGAGCAGAGATACACACATAGTCCGTGGAGGGCTCCATGCTGGTGGGTGCCTGAAGGAGGATGTGACATGACCCTGTGAGAAGCCCATGCTGGAGCAGGTTTGCTGGTAGGATTTGTGACCCCACATGAGACCAGGGATGGAGATTGTAATGAATGTGCCTTTAAATTGTTTTAAGCTATGGTTTGAGTTGTATGTTTCAGGAATTACTAGAACAGGAACCACCCAACCCAATGGAGGAGAAGCCTTCCAAGAGGCAGTTGCAGTGACCTGACCTGAGCTAGCTTTGGTCCCCAGTAACTCCCCACATACACCACCTCTCCTGTCCTAAGTGACCATAATGGATGGAGCCCAAAGTCACGGACTATATAAACTCAACAGACATTTTGTGGACATTGTGTGGATATTTTGCAGGGGTGGTCCATAAGCTAAGGGAACAATATCTGTGTGTTATATCAAAGAATTGGAAGAGGGGGTGGTGGTTAATGAAGTCATATTGAATAGTGTGGGACCTGAGCATGATGTAAATGGTATGGAATATGCTGGTTTCAGCACAGGTAGAGTTAATTTTCTTCATAATGGCTCTTATGGAGCTGTGTTTTGGGTTTGTGCTTAACACAGGGTTGATAATATGGAGATGTTTTTGTTATTGCTGAGCAGGGTTTGAACAGAAGCAAGGCCTTTTCTGCTTTTCATGCTACCACGCTGGAAAGGAAGTTGGGGGGTACATTGAAGATTGGGAGGAGACACAGCTGGGACAGGTGACCCCAACTGACCAAAGGGATATTCCAGACCCTATGACATCATGCTCAGTATATAAAGTGGAAGGAAGAAAGGGGAAGGGGGGGAGGACATTTGGAGTGGTGGCATTTTTATCCTTGTAAGTCACTGTTACACATGATGGGACCCCACTCTTCTGGAAATGGCTGAACATCTGCCTGCCCATGAACAGCAACGAATTAGTTCCTTGCTTTTCTTTGCGTGTGTGCTTGGTTTTGCTTTCCTTATTAAACTGTCTTCATCTCAGACCCTGAGTTCTCTGGCTTCCACCCTTCCAATTGTCTCCCCAGTCTCACTGGAGGGGGAGTGAGCAAGCAGCTGCATGGAGCTTGATTGCTGGCTAGGGTTAAAACACGACAGTCATAGATTGATGTTTCTTTCAGCATCAGTTTTAACCATTGACAGTGATGATGATAGATGATGTATACCTTCCCCCATGGCAAGACACTAATTCACAATGCATTTCCTGCCCTGCATTCCTATGATTGCCCATCCTATCCCTTATCTCCTATTCTGCCAGTTTTATTTTAAAAACTTGCCCACCCGTAACCACTATCGTCATTCACTTACTCTGTATCAACTTCCACTATCTCTTGGGACCTCCCAAACACACACAGGCAGAAAACAAACCAACCCAGACCTGATGAGTGTTACCAGTCTTCTGTCTCATTTTTCTCCTTGCACTAGAGCATTTTCCAGAGGGCAGGATGGGGCTAAGGACTGTGCCTGAAGAGTCAGCCAAGCAAATGGGAATGTTGTGTTCTTTAAGATAAGGTGTTTTTTCAAAAGCTTGTGGCAAGGCTATGGAAGGATAGGATTGGGGGTGTTATCCTGGGTTTAGATTCCAAAAAAATTTTAAAAATATGATTTTCCAGGTTTCTTTTTTGTATGTTTGTGTTTCCCTGTACTGCATGAAAGTCATATTTGGATTTTGAAATTTTCAGACTTCTCAGGATCTTTGCCACTCACCGTTTTTCTCTCTGAATTTGGACATATGGCAAGGTTCCTGTGCAACAACGGACCTTCTGAGGGGCAAAACTGTAGCTGGGGAGTCTGTTTTACAGCATGTACCTCTGGGTGCTCCTGAACCTTGTGGCCTCCCTTGTCCTCCCTGCTGCATGGAACTGATCGCTTAGGTTAGCAGCTGGCCTGTGGGATTCTGGATCCAGAAAAGAGATGCGGTTTAGTTTGGGGATATATGTTGTACGTAGCTCTTTGTTTGGTACCATGGCTTGGGAACATGGGCCAGGAGATAGTTAAACAAATGTCAGTTTTAAGGGATGATTTGGCATATCCACATTTGAGAGGGAAGGTGATTCCTGCTCAGTTACTTTCAAAATACCTGACAAACTTTGAGCACACTAGAACACAAGTATATAATCATAATATATAGTAACTATTACTTTTTCTTATTGTAGTATTTTTTTCTTTCTTACAGTATCTATTATTTTTCAGAGAAATTTGTCATTGGGTTGTGCCCATTGCCAAAGAATTCAGCTCTATAATTGAGAGCAAATTTGTAAGTGAAGAGTTAATCATCAAAAGCATATATACAGTTGGGAAAAATAACTGCATAGAATAGCCAGGCTTGTCACACTTGCTCATATCATCTGCATAACTTCCTTGGAGCAAGAAGGGAGTATGAAGCCTGGGAAGAAAGGAAGGGATATATGGGACAAGAAGCAGAATGGTTTACATCACTCTGAGCTATTATCTCAGGCTGTTACTCACTTCCCTCTCTGAGCTCTTTGGGGCCACCTCAGAGAAATCAGTGAGATGAATTGTCTATTTCATATGCTTTGGACAAATCCTCCGTAATTATAGCTCGGCTTTTCTGAGGACAATGTATGTATGAAAATATTAACTTATGGAAAATGAAGCCAGGATAAAAACAGCTATTACAAAGTGCCAGAAAACATAGCCATAGCCAAAAAGTGGCACGCAGCCACTAACTGTTGGGTGAAGTTTACTCATATGTTGGTTCTCTGTAACTTGAGTTACAGAAGCGAGGGAAAGTGACACCCTCCAGCACTCTGCTGCCTGTAACATGTGTGGGGTGCCAAAGAGGGCACCTGGCAGAACGGAGCAAAGGCACCATACTCATGGTGTTGACAGCCATGTGGGACAAGCAGACAGGAATGCACAGGAAACAGCAGCAACAGAAGGCTGCGGGGAGATAAGTACTACAGAGGAGTTTAATTTATTGCCAGTGTCTTCCTGGGGCTGGAATGAGCTTGCCATGAACAAGACTCTAGTAGCAGAGCCCCATGTTCAAGCCACCTGTCCTGGATTAATTGCAGAGCTGCATGGAGCACCGAGATCATGCGCTGTGAAGCTCACCCAGACGTACAAAGCAGAAACTTTCATGTTTGTATGCAAGAATGTTTAGGTCATGAGGTCAAGAGACTTCTGAGCTGTCACATAAAAGTTGCTAAGATAGCCTAGCACCCACAGACTGTGCTTGGCTTCTACCTCCTTTGGCAAGTTTCACAGCTGACACAACTTAAATTAGGGTGTTCTAGAATAAGACATGCCAGATCTCACATTAACGATATACTGTATAACCTACACATAAAAATATAGAATATGACAGACCATTGGGATGTTTCCACTTCTTGCAATGACCTAGTTTCTGGCTATTCATGAAAGCAGACAATAGCTATTTTAACCTAAAACTTTGATTTTCGTACTGTACCTAAATAGTTAATCAAGGAACAAAAATTATTATCTAAACATATTAAGCTAAAAAATTAAACTTAGTTATATATATATATACACAAGAAATATTATATTTTTGTCTCCATCTTTCAAAAAAATACCATCAATAAGACTGGAACAGGGGTTGAATAATATTTTTGGCCAGTTTTCCATATATAGCCAGGGTATCAAATTCCTTGTGAATAAGAGAATCAAAATCCAACCATAAAGTAATAAATAATGATCTACTTACATACAAATTATAACCTTATGTAATATTTAAATAAAGTTTTGGGGAGGTGTCTATCCCCATGGAAGACCTAATTTATATGTGGGTATGTTTGTTAAAAATTATTTAACCAGGTATTAAGCAAATCTGATTTCTGGATATGCTAACTCTGCAGAAATTGTGTGCTCCAAAGGTTTAATATCTGTATCTAATCCTGATTATTCTTAATCTTAAATTGGAGAAAATCCTCTACTCTCCTCTGCAACACCTGATCTTGATTCCTGGATTACCTTATAAATACTTAATTGCTTATTAACATCAATCATCTCCTTTTAAAATATATATATTTTACATAAATAGCACCTCAGCACTGCTCACTCTGAAGTGTCACTCTGTTATGCTACTATGTCTCCTAGGTGTTCTAGGTATACTGTAGAAGAAAAGAGCTGGAGCATCTAATTTTTGAGCACTTTTCTTCTGCTCCAAATACAGCACAAATGCATGGGGAAACAGCGTCAGAGATTTGAGAGGATTTGCACCTACTCAGCACATACACCACAGTGCCCATCTTATCCACCCCAGGCTTCTCTCTCTCTACAAGTAAGTCTGTGCCTAGGACTGTCGCTGGTCATTGGAACTGAAGTGTCTGTACTGCTGCATTGTTAAAGGAGTGCCCTGAAAAGTCTCACACAGGCACACCTCTCTCAAGCAATTCCCAGTCATAGCTACGGAGCTGTCCAAGGCCAGGAACATTTTCCAATAGGGCATGCATATGGCCACCCTCATTTGGAAACAAGGGCCATTACTGGCTGTGGTGTCAGTTAACTAGTTTGTTAATTAATTGATTCATAAGCCAATTCTTTCATGGATTTAATGTAAGTTCATTTTATTTTGAAGAGCCGGTAATGGCTTCTAGCAGATGTTCTGCGCTAGGTATGGTAGAGGGAACATCAAGCCTCCCACAGGGTGTTACCTCCATGCAGGCATCATCTCTTTTATGGTATTCACATGGGAGAACGATCCGTCTCCCTTGGTAAATCAATGGAGAAGAAAGAACAAATAGAAAATGCCATTGCACCACCGAACAATGTAGGCAGTTCTGCCTCCTCACCCAGCTCAGAGTAAAAAAGTATGTCAGGGACAGTCAAAGTTATGAAACTGCTCCTATCTGAGGAGTTTCTAAACACCCAAAGACAGAGCTGGGGGTGAGGAAGAATATAATAAATCTCTGTAAAGACAGGAATAGCACAGAAAAGATGCACAGCAAGTGATTATGAGCATCAGTGAAATTTCCAGGCAGCATTTTCAATATGAACAAAAGGAAGGATTACTGCAGACAGCACAAAGGAAGGAAATCAGAGCTCTTTGACACAGGACACTGTAGTAGCCCAAAGTATAAATGAGTTAGAAGAGCAGCTAAACAAGTTCCTTGGAAAAAAGTTCACCAAAGATTGTTAAACACCAAGTCCTGGATACAACTTTGTCTCTAAAATGCCAGTAGACCAGGAGAATATACCAAGCATCACTATATGTTTTACATTTGCTTTAGCAAATCACATTGATCATTGCTTGAGATTGGGATGCTGGGCTTTGCATTCAAATTACTAAAATCTTTCTTATTTTTGTCCAGTCTTTAATATAATCATCTCCCCAGTCTCACTGGAGGGAACTAGACTTTAAGTACGAATGAAAACCCAAATTGGTCTTATCTGAAAAACTCTTTAGTTTGGATCTTTGGCCTATCCTATTTAAAGGGAAATAACTTTGAGGAAGAATGATAGCAATTCCTCACATACTGGCCTGTCAGATATCCAAGATGTGCAATGAAACACATGCTGGGGATAGTTTTAAAAGAACAAAGTTTCTATGCCTGTTGTTAAATGGATATAATATCATTACTGTAGCTCAGAGCTGGATTAACTTTGGATACACAAAAATAGCTTCAGCA
Organism: Pycnonotus jocosus; assembly: GCA_013400435.1. Classification (NCBI taxonomy): domain Eukaryota; kingdom Metazoa; phylum Chordata; class Aves; order Passeriformes; family Pycnonotidae; genus Pycnonotus; species Pycnonotus jocosus. The sequence continues at coordinate 333,688 of VWYP01017655.1, read as the reverse complement.
GCTGTGCAAGGTGAGTTTTGACTCTGGAGATTAGTGTTTTACAGGAAAAGATTCTCTAATGAAGTCTGTACTCACAACCACATCTCAGAAATTAATGAAGTCAGGCTGACTAAGCTCATGATTCTCTTCAGTAACAACACTGAAAAAGGTTGACATTATGTAGCTCTGGACCAAGTTTCTGCTAAATGAGACCCTTCATAAGTGAATTATGGAAAAATGGGCATCAATATAACAAGTTCTAGGTACACGAAGTCACACAAATTTTACATAATATCCTGACAGATCTTTAATCTGAGCTGTGAGGAAAAAAAATTATCCTGGTTTTTTTCTATCTGTTCATCACCTTTTTTATTCATATTTTTCCTTCCTTCCTTCAAACTCTGTCAAAGTAGATATGTTTTTGAGCCTGACAAGAAAAACTCTACACTATGAAAAGCTATACATTTGAAAGGCGTGGATTTTAGCTTCTTAATCTCCTAAGAATCTGGCAAATGAGCTTGTGAAGATCTGTATTTTTTACATATTTTTGTCTCTGCAGAATATAAGTTTAAATTAATATTGCCATCAGCACCACCATGGACTTAGTTAAAGGTCTACACCAGCTCTTGACCAGCTAGGATTTATGGCCTCAACTTTCTTTTGAAAAAATACATACAATTACTGATCCCTCAGCCCACCATGGAGCATCCTGGTATACTTCATTACGATGTATATTAGTAGAAGATACCTTGATGGAAAAAGTAATCTTGTTAAAGGGAAAAAGAGCATCTTAAATATACTCCTATGAAATTTTGATTTCCAAATATCTCATTAAACCCGTCCTTAGAATGCTAGAAGCTAGTCCTGCAGTTTATTCCATCCTTGAGCTCATTTATATATTAATAGCTTAAATAATCATATTAGAAATGTATGTGTGTACCAAATTATGTGCCCACTGGTGCTGAGGACAATGCAATTTACCTCAGTGAGATGGAAATACTGTCTGATTCAGAGGTCAGTGGAAAATAGTGCAACGGCATCACTGCCTGAGAGGAAAACTACAAAAGGGCAGCAAGACGAGCACTGTCTTTCAAACATGCAGACTTCTGAGCATATTGCCTTGACGTTCTAAAGACCTTAAATTTTCAATTCCTTTGCATCTCCCTGGAGCACACGCTGTTTCCTCCTCTATTTATGGTCCATGCTGCATAAATCAGTAGCCATCGCTACAGGCTTATGATGAACTCAACAGCACAGCTGAATCTTCCCAAACACACAGTCAGGAAAGAGCTGTCTGTGAATAGTTTTTTATGTCCTTTTTGTACCTCAAAGACCAAGGTAGAGAAGCCTTCCAAGTGGTGCCTTGTAGATATGTGAGTTTCTTGGAGGTGGATTGAGGTGAGACACAATTCAGCTGAAGAAGAAAACTCATCCTATTCTTGGTATATAAGACATGTTTTTCAACACTTTCCCACATAAGTCCAGCTAATTGATGGGTTTAAATGCAGAGATAATAACACAGGTTGAGGTTGGGGTTGTTTTGTTTTGTTTTGTTTTGTTTTTTTCCTTTTTTCTTTTCTGGCTGATCTTTTTTAACTTGCTTTCCATCCAGTACCATTAACAAAAGTTTAACTGACCAACTGCACAAGCCTAGTTTCTGGTGTAATGCAGGGAAAGATGCAAGCAGAAAACTTTGGAGTTTTGGAAGTGACATTCCACACCAAACGAAAAAAAATCAGTAAATTTCACCAAATCTCCAACCTTCTCTTCTAAAGTTCAAAAAACTTTTTGAGGAGAAGTCTTTAGTTTGTTTTTCATAAAGGGGAGCTGATGACAAGTTCCAGGAGTATGCAAAAATGTAATGCTGTAGAAAGGACAAGAAGGCAATTTCACACTTATGAGACAGATTGTTGGTCACCAATTCCTTTCCTGTTGACATTGACAATTTGGTAGTTGGAAAACCTAATTCCTGTAGTATTTTATGAATAGGTGAAACAGTTTTGAGGCAACAGCAGGACAAAAAAGTCTTTAACACTCCCTTTGCAGAAAAAATAATCGAAAGTCCACTTTCATCAGTGTAATAATGGAATGTTGTCTTTAGAGATAAGGGCTGATGCATTTGTTACTCCAGATCATCCTCTTCTCTGGAAGCTTGATCTAACTGTGTCTTTGACAAAGAAAGTAGAGTCCCCAGCCCTTCCTTACCTACTGCAGCCAGTGTGCTGAATTATACTAGGGTTCAGCTGTGGTGGTACTCTAAAGGTCAGGACATAATCTGCAATGTAGGTCACATTTGCCACATGAAGTCAGCAGAACAATGGTACTTTGCTCCATGAAAGTTTGCCTCTAACTACTTTGTTGTCTTTCATACACATAGTAAATATGTATGTCCCAAGTTTCATTTTCTTCATACTCTATTATGATTTTGTTTGAGGTTTCAAAAGGACAGGAGAATTGGTCTGCTGCTGGATCTCTCCTGGTTACATAAATTTTTTTTTGACAAAATTAATTTATTAGGAGCCTCTATGTAGTTTGCATATCACTTACATAGTGGTCTGCTGGTTTTTCAAGGAACAGACTTATTTGCTTAGTACCAGTGAAAGTTGGTAGGAGTGTCCAAGTTCATTTAAAACAAAATATAAGTAGGAAAGGGATAAAAGATTATTTAATTTCTTCAAAGTATATTGAAGGATGGCTCTTCACTTGCCTTACCAAGTCCTGGGGTAGACGTGTTGGAAGATGGAGAGAATAGCAGCATTGTTCAATGGAGTCTCTCAAGAAATGGGACAATCAGCTTTATACAAAATTTGAACCATGTCAGGAGTGCCTTGGAATGGGGGAGCAAAGAGAAATGAAAGAGCAGCTTCATTTATAGGATTTTTATTTGCTCCCAGTCTACTTTCTTCTGTCAACAGGGATTCAGCAGGAGCATTCATGCAGGAGAGAGCAGGTGACAGGACAGCCAGCTCTGGGAGGGGGCAGTGCTGCCACATCTCTGACTGACATTCCACATACCGCTTCCCACCGAACTCAATTTGTGGTGATGAACTCATTTGTTAGCAAGATGTCAGTTCCTGTCTCCAACCAGTCTATTTGTTAAAATCACTAAAACAAAACAAAACCACAGCTTTGTGATTCTTCCTGTGCTGCTCCTTGCACTTATTAAAAGCTCTCAACTGCTAGGTTATTCCATTGTCCGTTTTCAAGTAGGTTCTTTATATTTCTTCCATAATGCCTGCAGAAAATATGACAACAGTTAGATTACTGGTACACTGCAACTACTGTTAACTCTTTGACTTCTGATACCTTCTTATCTATCTTCATTCTTATTTTGAATTGCAAGCTCTTTACTGAAGATTTTTTTCCTCTCTATTTGTATGAATCCTT
>VWYP01017655.1:318722-330270 GCA_013400435.1 Pycnonotus jocosus | reverse complement strand
AAAAAAAAAAAAGAGGAAAAAATGAATCCTTTTTACTTCAGACTTCCAGCTGTGTTAGCATATCTGTTTATTTACATGTTTCCAGGTCTGGCTAAGCACAATAGGATGGTTCTACAGAGCTGAATGGGGCTTGTCTCCCCTTATTAAGTGTCAGTTTATAGCTGAATGGCACAGGGATTTTAAGGAGAATTAGTTATCCAAACCCAGAAAAGGCTATGATGAAGGCTATAAGGAGGAGTTCTATATCTACATCTATCTATATCTATCTATCTATCTCTATATCTATATCTATCTAATCTATATCTATCTACCTATCTATATCTATAATAAGGAGTTATAGAAAATTCCTTGTTGTGGCTTGGTTTCCGTTTAATTTTCCTCTGAGGGTTCCACTATTAACTTTTTAGTAGCATACATAGCATGTCACCAAGCTGAAGTGCATGAATCCCAGTATTTGTCACCTATATTAAGAAAATGGCATGCTGAGGGAGACAGTTGTCTAGGCTTTCTGACTCTTCCTTAGATTGGTAGTTATTTTTTAGAAAGGCAGTGAGAGTTATGGTTAACAAATTTTGTGGAGAATTCTTTTCTCTAAAGTCTTTCATTAAGAGATGTTTTCATTCTTGTGCTTTAAAAAGGGAAAGTGAGGGAATTTTATTCCCATCAGAAAAAGAATTGTTAACAGGCAGATTAGATTTCCCAAATTCCATTGTACACTTTAGTCTTCATTTCTGTATCCTTAAAGTGAGGTTAAAATTTTTGTACCAAAAATAACTCACTGGAAGTAACTGAGTATGCTAAGTGACAAGTAGCACTGATACATTGCGTTACACATACAATTAGGAGAACACTGATCTTCCCTGATTATAATCTTTGTAACCAATAAATAGAAAAATACTTAAGCCATCAAAAAATTCTTCAGTCTTTCAAAGACTCTTGAATTACTGTCATGAAGCACTCCAAATGTACCCTTATTTGAGATGAACTTAGGGTAATGAATTTTACTTTTAGTAACTAAATATATATGTATCTATTATATTACACCTACACCTCTATAACTTTGGAATACCTTCCTTTTTTCAAAACTACATTTTACTTCAAAACTGGTTCAATATTTGCCCCAATTTCCTTGATGTAGGATATTTATTTCATGTAATTACAGTGGTGTTCATTCCTATTCTAGTAAGACATGTTGTGTTTGATCTGTTTGTGTTTAGTGCATTGTAAATTTTACAGTTCTTTAAAATTTATATTGTACTGCTGGTAGGATTTAACCTCAAATCAGATCATAATCTGAGAGTATGTCAAATAGCTACTGTATGTTGACTTAGTAAATCAGTGGTGTAGAAGTTACAACAAAATATGTAAACATATGTACACACATTTTTTTTTAACTGAAAGGTGATGAAAGCTGTGAAAATTTATTTTATCAGGTCAGATCTGTGATTCCCTTTGACTTAATGCAAAGCTGAACACTTCCTTAAATGTAAAATTCTACACATGATGTTCTCAGATGTTTTCTCAGAGAAGCTTTCAAAGTTGATGTTTTATTTACTCAGATCTATGATCTTATAGTAAATCTTTAAAAGTTCAGTTGTTTCAGCTTTGCTAATGGCCTAATTAACCTCTATGTTTGTGTAATCTAATTCAATTTACTTAAATTTTTACAATTTTATTTTGTAAGAAAAATAGTCTAATGAATAGGATATTAAGCTGAAATTAAAGTGCTAGCAGCTCGCTTTTCAACTCAATCATATCGCCATCAGCAACAACAAGAAAATAAATTATTTTAGTCTATGTTGCCTATCTGTAAAATTAGGAGAACACTTCAATTTCTTTCATGGTTGTCATAAGAAATAAAATTCATTAATGGCTATGAGGCTTTCAGATACTGGGATGAAAAACATACAGATGCACATACAGTAGTAAACTAAACAGTGACAGAAGATGGGTCTGAACACAGGAACTTACTCATCTGCATAAACAGTGAACCAATTAGGCTTTTTTCCTCAGAAATGTAGAATATGTAGGGCACAACTCATAAGTTAGGAAGACGAGACACCGTTTCCAATTATGAGGTTGTATCTGGCCACTATTTGAAATTTAGAAAGTTTAATAATACAGACCTTGGCTACTCCAAGTCAACTGGCCAAGAGGCAGACAAAGACATGGAGCCAGTTAGTCTTTAGATGCACTTTCTCTGTGCCCACAGCTGATGAGTACATTTCCTGGTGATAAAATCAGATCTGCATGCCACAACATACAGTGCATTACTGTTTTATGTCAGCAGATTTGAGGAAGGAAACATTTCCCATTCCACAATAATCACTTTTTGGAAAACTCTCTGGTCTATATATTGCAGGTGCTCGAAAAACAAAGGATTTTCCAATTTTCCTTTATTTTTTTACTGACAGAGAACAAGGTGCCACACTGGTTGCCTCTGCTCCCAAAAATACATTTAAGAGACCTGTCTAAAACCATTGTCTGGATTCAGCAGGCAATTGATTTCTTAGTTGACCAGCTTCAATTTGCACAATGCACTTATCTTATAATACTCCACTGTAACAAACTCTACTTGGAATTACCCAAGTATTTGACCAGGTGAGTTCATGTCCTAAGTTCAGAAGATGTAGAGTTTTTTCAATTTCCCTCATTTTGACATGAGCACTGATCTTGCAAGCTGTTCCACCCAAGTGAGCCCATGCAGCTCTGTACAGCTCCAGCTGAATTGCAGATATAGGTTTTGCCTAGGTTAGCCATTTTTACCATAATTATTGTGATATATTTTACATGGGTTGCCTAATTTCACAGGTCACAGCATCAAAGAGTCACAGAGAAAGGAAACTATGCTGATCATCCAGTCCTCCTCTGCTCAAAATAAGGTCACCTACAGCAGGCTGTTCAGGGCTGGGTCCAATCAAAATTTAATTATCTTTAAGGATGGAGATTCCACAACCTCTCTGGACAACCTATGTCAGCACTTGATCATCTTCAAAGTGTGTTTAAATGGAATTTCCGATATTTCCGCTTGTGTTCATTGCCTCTTGTGTTTTCACTGAGCATCACCAAGAACTTGGCTCTGTGTTCTCTCCTACCCTCCATTAGGTATTTTTCATACTCATTGATCATGTTCCCCCTGAGCCTTCTGTTCTTCAGGCTAAACAGTTCCAGCTCTCTCAGCCTCTTCTCACATGGCAGATACTCTAATCCCTTAATCATTGATGTGGCCCATTGCAGTACTCACTCCAGCACATCTCTCCTGTTCAGCTTGACATCAACCAGAACTCCCATCTAATTTACTGCCATGATGCTTTCCAGCTAGCCAGCCTCCCAACATTTGCTGGTGCATTGAATTGTTCTTTCCTAGGTGCAAAACTTTCTTCTCCTGGCTGAACTTAGAGGATGCCTCTCAACCCATTGCTCCAGCCCATCCAGGTCCCACTGAATGGCACTGTGACTGACTGATCTATCAATCCCTCCTTGCAGTTTTCTAGTTGAGCAGAGAAAATGCTTTTATAACTCATTTATGAAATTCAGCTTTAAAAAGCCTCCTATTTCTCTAAGACACTTGTTAGTCTTTGTGCAGGTTCTTTCTGGGTTTTGTCTCATAGAAAGTATAGAGCTCCACTCTCTCCCTGCAAAAATCCAGATCAAAGCTATCATGACTTTTAAAGAAAAAAGGGATATTTTTGTTGGGCTTTTTCTTCATGTCTGTCCCTTTTTGTAGAATTCATCTCAAGTTTACAACTCCTGTCAATCCTGGGATACGCTCCTAGAATGGACTGTTCTTCAAACAAGATTGTTGCAAACAATAAATCTGCCTTCAAGGATCTTTCATTGCTCAGGAAAGCTAACTGATGCAAGAAAATAAAATCTTAGTAAATCCCCTTTCAAAAACAAAGTGAATCTTTAAATAAAATCTTGCACATTCAAAGGAACTTGGTAGAGACCAAGACTTTGGAAGAGGTATTTGCAGTGGTTTTTAGTTTTTTTCTAATGTCCCTCTCTTCAGTCAATGTTTGAAGAGAAGCTGGAAAAAGCAAAATCCTAATTTCTACATATGGCAGGTTCTGAAGCAATGAAGGATATCAGCATGTTTGAAAGGGTAAGAAGGGCACTGCAAGCTCTAAACCAGGTCACATATTTTAAATATGCAGTTAGACCAGATACGTGTCACTTAATTTCAGAGGATTGTCAGTTTTTAATCTTTTATTGGTGCAACCCTTGATTATGCAAGGTAAAACCCAAAACAAGTACAAACCATGCATATGCTGGCAAATATCTTCTGCTTTTTTCCAAGAATGTGTTGCTTTGTATGTTTCCACTGAGGAGGTTTCAGTTTTCATCTCTCATGAATGTTTTATCCCTTTACTTCTTTCCAGGCTTGTTTGTTAGCTTTTCCTCTTTCTTCTGAAGAATGCAAGCTTGATAGGTTTTGCTAATGATCATGCCCTCTACACTAACTATAAAACACATATAATTAACGATGGAAGCAAAAGGTTAAGTAAACGAAAGGTCATGACAATTGAGGCTGATTTCATTAGACAGCATCGGTATGTTATTGTTCCCAATGCAGAAATCTAGGTTTAAAGATAATGCATTCATTAAACTGGCCTACAGGAAATGATCATCCATTTCTGTTGGGTCACCTGCAACTCTTACTTTAATTAGGTTCACAAGAAGACACTGCTAACAAATAACCTGAAAATTCTATATGAATGTGCTTTCATAAAAAAACCTCATATTTTGATTCTTGCACATTCACTCATTGGGTGAAATTTCCCAGTATGAAAAATCAATCTTATATGTAAAGGTGGGAAATTTTCCCCACTGATTTGTGTCACTTCCTTTTTCATGTCTTGGTAATAAGAGAGGAAAGGGACATTTGGGTCCATGTGTCTTGAAAAATAATGAGTTGGGATTTGGAAAGAGATACTTTATCCCATGCAAACTGAAGCATGGTACTTAAAGAAACACACAAAAAAGGCAACTTTTGGCTCCCCACGTTAAGGATATGTTGTTGAAGTACAGATAAACCGCTTGGGAAAAGGACTGTATTTAAAACTAGAAGGTACATGCTTGGCTACTTAATTACATATTGGTCTATATAAATTGTAGCACTGGAGGTTCAGAATAATTTCTTTGATACCTCCAGTGCCTGCAGTGGAGTTTTGCTACCAATGGATTCAGCCAAGATCACTAAGCCTAATAACTTCAGAGTCTCAGTCAGCTCATGCCCGTGTTCTGTTCCTGAGAGAGAGAAATGTCAAACACCTAGATGTTTTTAATACATTCACAGTTCATCACTGCACTTTTTAGCTGCTGAATGTCAGTCCTGCCTTTCTTTTCCCCCCTTGTCCACCTAGCTCTGGCATGGAGTCTTCTCTTCAGTGCCTTCATTAACCAGCCAAATATTACTGCTACTCAGATAGCTGGTCCTTCAGTGACTGTCAAATTTTTGACGCTCCAGTTTCTCTGCCCTGCTTTTCATCATCAGTATTTCTTCCTGGATTGCATGGAGAATCTTTGCCTCTGCCGCCATTCTGTAGCTAACCAATTTGTTCCCTTTATTTTGAGCCTCAGACATGCCTTTGTTATTTATACCACAGAATCTGTTGGAAAAAGTTGTGAGATCTTTCTGTTTCCACAGAAAGATGATTCTCCACTTCCTAGCTCAGCTTTTACTTTGGCCAAGGAGCCCTTCTTTTTCTCCTTTCATTCTGCAATTTTATTTCTGTCTGTTATCTGTCACTTTTTTTTTTTTTTTTTTGCATTTCTTGCTTTTCTACAAGAATAAATAAACAGGATTTGTGAGGATCTCCCTTCAGTGCTTCCTTCCCCACTCACATTTTAACTTGGACTCTGTGTAATTGAAATTTTCCAAATTTCTTCTGATAGCAAGTACAATGGAACTTAAACTATACTGACTTTTAGTCAGGAAAAAACCCTCAACATTTATTAAAAAGCCCTGCTTCTATTTCCATTGTCTTTTTTATTTATTTATTTTACAGGATATGGGAAATACGAAGGAAGACTCTCCTGTATCAAAGCAGTCTCCATTTGAATCAGTGTCACTTTCAATCAGTTCACCCTTTAGCAATGTGGTTTATTTCTGCAATTAACCTAGGGGTGAATTCTGATTGACTGAAACTGAAGTGGCAGAGGTAAGCCAGGAGTGAAACAAAATCTTTTGAAACAATATTTTTGACTAGTTTAAGCTTTGCTTATCAATTAATGTTTCATTCTTACAATCCATGAGTAACAATAAGAGTGATGCTGCAAATGCAGCTTGGACATTATTATTCTAGTCCAGTGGAAATGCAGAGAAGCTGTCTCTAAATCATGTTAACTTCTCTGCTTGGCTTTTCAATATTCAATAGAATAGGGAAATGCTGACCTAACTGACTGTAATTAGTTCTTGTGATTGGAGCAATGGTAGATGAAGAAACAAAGTAAATGTATAAGCCAACTGTGGCTTTCCACCCACAGATACATGAGGCAGGCACTTTCTCACTCTACGCCCCCAACTCCAAGTAAGCATTTCCTTTCTTCACCACTGTACACTTTGAAAAATGTTCTGTAATGTTTTTCCACCAGCTAACAATTCAATTTTTTGAACCTGCAGTTCCCAAAGGAAACTAGTTCAAACTCCTTAAATCAAGCTGCTATAAGGAGCCAGGCAGTTCCAGCTGATGAAAACCACATCCAATGTAATGCAATAAAACCCACAGATCAGTCTCAGTCATAATGTAAAATTTATTCCTAATGTTAAGCTAACATTTTCTTATGGTTGTTACTCTTAAAGGCTACACATATTGATTTTAAAAGCATTAAATATTAATGGTTAACAAAGTGCATGTCCCTGAATTCCTAAAACAGTATTTGAACATCACTGTCATTGTTTTGAAGTAATTGTTTATGTGTGAAGATCTTGTACACTAATTCAGCTTCACCATAAATCCCTCATCCTGCCTCAGACTCTTTGGTGCTCCTGTCGATGAGCATTATATGAAAATCTCTATATTATTCCTCCTTTTTAAAAAGTGCCACAATCTTCGCTCTGTTAATTAGGCTGAAGAGGAGCATGCTGAAAACTTTCTGTTTGAACTGACCCTGAATGCTAGATCAGAAATAGAACAAACATTTAAAAACTTGGTCAAAACTACCACTTTGGATAACCAGCTGGACACAAGGAGACCTGAGTCTTTATTTCCTCCCTACTGACTTTGTCTTTAATTGTGGTATAATATAAGATACAGAAGAAATTCAGAGCAGAAACCACTCAATTATGAATCTCATTTTTAAAGCTGCCTCTTAAAAAGGGAGCCCTCTTAGTGGACACTCCTCTGCTCCCCTCCTTCTCCACTTCCCCTCCTCCCACCAAACTCACTGTGGGATCAAGGCCATGTCTCAACCAGTGACTAAAAAGTCCAGGGCTCATTTTCAGCTGCACTGGGACTGACTAGCCTGGCACATCTCACAACCATACAAGAGTTTTAACCAGTTGTTCCTAAAACCAGGCCAATAGGAATCTGCATGTTAGGGTTTGAGTTTCTCCTGTGCTAGTTCCTCAGCCACAGCCTGGCACCTATTGTTTTGGTGAAGCCTGATTGGTACTAAACCACTTCATGGACTATGCACAACTGGTGCTCTGGCATTTGCTTTGCCCTGTTCATTTTGCTAATTCAGATGTGGCCAGAGAGTTTCCATATCCCTGAGCAAGCAAGCCAGCAGTGAGGACCTGGGCACAGGATTTTCCATCCATGAAAGAAAACATGATAGAGGGAACAGATAAACTGAGAACAGTAATCCCTTATACCTGGTTTGGCAGGGGCAAAATATTTGTCCACTTCCTTGATGTAAAACCAATACGTATGTGACACAGAGATGACATGCTCATTCCCATTAGTAGGAAAGCTGAAGCCAACAATTTTTTTGGAGCTGCATGTGTGGCCTTGGCCTAAAAAGCAGACAGCAAAATCTGTGTTCACTGCAGGGATTCACAGCTTCCTTTTTGGTTTAGTCTTCCTGATGAATCCATCTCCAGTTGATGTCGTGGCAAATTTCTGGATGGACACAGCTCAATTTCTGCACCAGTTTAAACAAGAAGCATAATGTTAGCATTCAAATTAGTGTATCTGAGCCCGTGAACAAAGACAGAAATTACTGAGCATTTGAAGAAGGCCAAATATCTACTGGGTTGGAATTAAGTACAAGCTTGTAAAGGTGGTAAATACTGGCTTAGAAAAGGTGTGGAGAAGTAACAGTTAAGGCTCAGCTTGGCAGAGCACTCTGAGAGTGCCTGTGTAATAAAATTACTTTGCTGTAACTAAATAATTGCCTAAAAAGCCATTTTTGATAAAATAATTTTCTCTGATTACCACATTGAGTGTTCATGTGCTTAGATATCTGCCTAGGTTTGCAAATGGAACATTCTTGAGAATCTCACATTAAAATTTAAAGCTTCATAAAATGCTGCCTAATTTTCACAAGGCCACAAAATAAAGCAGAACAGCATATTTTGGCACAGCTTTTTCAAACAAACTTCTAAAGAAATCACTTCCTTTCTTTGGCCACACTGGCAAATGCAAATAAAATAGGAGGAAGACACATGGAAAATAGGAAACTCCTCTGTTACTAACATTTTCATTGAATCATTAAAAAAATTAGAACAAACCCAAAGGCAAAGAAGGAGACTAATGGCTACAAAGAGGACAGAGATAGTTCTGTGACCACACACAGCCATTGACAGCTGGGAAAGAGTTTGGACCATGAGCATTTCTGGGGGAAAGAAAACAAGACCCTCACCAATGTCCTTCTATAGCAAATTTCATATCAGTTTTGCTGTCAGCATGCAGGGAACATTTAGTTTAAAACCTGCAGTAATTTCTCTTGGTTGAGTTTTATAGTAGACTTGATGTGGTTTTAAAAAATAAATCTGTTAGTCAAATGGAAAAAAAGACAAATGCAAGACCAGAATGAGAATAAAAACATAGATTAAGAGGAAGACTTTTCGGAGATCAGAGCTGTTCCAAGGGGCAAAAAGCTAAGTCTGGAAACTGGGGAGCAGAGGCAGAGACTCACTGCCAAGAGCATCTCAGTCATAGCAGTGTGTCCACTGTCCAGCACAGATGAGTCCTGCAATATGTGAAAATGAGTTAATGAAGATTAACATTACTGTTGGCTGGAAGAGCTCTCAAAGGTATCTTCAGGAAGCAGCAGCATCATCTCTCCTATTAGTTGTGAGAGGCAAGGACAGGGGAGGCTGATTAGAAAACCATGAGGAAAGCATGGGAAGTTAGTGGGCAAATAGGATAGGCTGAAAGAAGGAAGAGGAAAAGGGTCTGGGAATGCAGTGGAAGAGGAAAACCAAATATTTAGAAGCATGTCTGCAAAATGTGGATTGGGATAGCCACTTTAACAGGTCACCTTAGCTAGAAATGCCATGGCTCATGAAAATGCCTAGGACTATTAATCTGCATAAGACAAAACGAATTTCTCAGCAAGTTTTAGGGGAAACCCTATGAACAGGACGAGCAGAAAAAAAGCTGAAAAAAAGAGAAAGCAATAGGAAAAAAATAAAAGTGCAGTGTTTTCACAGCCTGTTTGCTGTGATTTATTGAAGGAGTTCAATTCTGCTTATGTTCCATATATAATTTGTTTTATGCAAACTTGCTATAAAATTAGGTTACATCGTATTCTGAGGGCACAGCAAAACAAAGCATTTGGGGAAGTTTCTTGTTCTGCAAAAATAAATACCTCAGCAGAAATAGCAGGTACCAGGAAGGAACCCTTCCCCATCTATAATAAATAAATAAAAATTAAGTGTAAAACCAACTTCTGACCATGATTTGGGTTTTTGTTTCTTTGTTTGTTTTTCAGAAAAGATTGTGTAGACTCAAACTATTAGCCAAATACAACTAAAGTTGTGTCAAGGTAATATAGCTCTGTGCTGGACTATATTTATATAAATACAAGCAGAGTATGCACCAAATGTTAGGCAATAGAGTCAGATATTAGAAGTCTAGATAAATGCAGGTACTTAAAATCTCATCTGTGAAACATGAAGCAGCCTTCTATGGCTGTGCCCAGGTAAGTTGAAGTGAAACAGTTTGGTCATGTTGTCACTGGAAGATTCCCTCCTGAGCCTTGGAAATATCTCTCTGTTCCACACAAAACATTTCCAAGCTAAGTAAGGCACAGCATTTGAAGACCAGAGATGTTCCACAGCTGCTTTAATCATAGACTAAGATCACATAGCAAAATTCTGCATAAAGCTTTTGCTGTCGAAAGGAAGTTCTAAAGCTATGAATGATAAATATTTTAGTGCTGACTTTGCGCTTACTTACACCAAAAAATGTTAATAAATTATTGAAAGCCTGATAGTACCCTCAAAAATTAAATCTACAAAGGAAAGCCCAAGGGCGGGAAGTTTAAGGCAAGCATACTAATGCCTAATGATAGAGAATACATGGGAACTAGGCTCACTACAGACAGCGTTATCTTGTTCTCTTAAGGAAATGGAATTCCATCTCTTTGTTCTCAAGTAAATTTTGAACCCTTTTCAGAGTTTCACCTCAATTCAACATAAAGGACCAAGAAATACAATGCATCATGACGAAAACCAGCAGGAAAATGAGACTGCTAATCGGTGTCCTCTCCAGATGGAAGACAGTGTGACTCCACCATTTGCCTGCTGTTTGACTCAGCAGTTGGCTAATCCTCAGCAGATGTGCCTGGTGAGGAACTACACCACTGAGAACCATCTCCATTTTGCTAGTGCATGTGGAAGGTGGTGGCTGCTGGAGCCTACATAGAGTGGATTGGTAGGAAAAGGATGTGGAACATTGGTCCACAGGTAGCCAAACCTTGTTTACCCTTCTATTTTTAGAACAACAAACAATATACCCTTGAGTAAAGTTGATGTTGGCTGTGTGACAGTGTGTAAAATACCATTGGGGTATTCCATGGATAAGTCAAGACAAGGCAGAAAAATAAAACTTTGGCATTTATGGTCTCATATGCCAGCAAAGGAAACCAATCATGGTGCAAGACTACTGAGAATGGACAAGTTTTGGACAAGCCAGTTGTACAGTGGGAATCCTGCCTGCTTTGTGGATGTGAACTGCACACCAGCAGACCCTCCACCTGCAGCAGGTCGTTGCTGCAGCTGGTTAAAGGGCTGTTAAGATTGCCCACACAGGAGCATTATATTAACACTTGTTTTGATGGAATTTACACACCCTTCACACATCTTTTCCTTTGCACAGGACTTTTGTCTTGTTTGCATGTGCCCCCCTGCGTGTGCAGGCAGCAGAGTGAGCAGCAGCGCAAGAGGACACCGCAGCTGGAGAGTCCAGTCCTCGGGGCGGCGGAGCAGGGCGCAACCAGAGGTGCCAAATGGCCTCCATGATGTGCACCCAAGGAGGCGCCTGTGGGAGGAGGTTGTTGACTGGATGGGGCGAGCGGGACCGAGAGAAAGAAGCCCTCGCCCTCGGCGGGTGTCGGCTCCGTCGGGGCCGTCGGGCGGCTCCCGGGGGCGCGGCCG
>VWYP01017655.1:273869-306137 GCA_013400435.1 Pycnonotus jocosus | reverse complement strand
CAGTGTAATGGGGGGGGGGGGCGGCTTTTGTCTTGTTTTGGTTTTGTTTAGGGGAATAGAAGAAACCGAAGTTAGGACATTAAAAGCTTTAGGAAGGTGACAAATAGGAAATACAACACCACTGGTTTTGGTTACATAGTTTCAAGTGAACTCTTGCTGTGCATGTAGAAAGACAATGATTCCAGCTTCCTATAATTGTCTTTACCAAAATTAGCATCTTTTTTACGTTTAGCGAAATGTAAGGATAGAAATAGGGTTGTTTTTTTTAAAAAAAATAAAACTATTATCATTAAATTAATTTTCCCACGAACTGGCTTGTTCCATAGGTTTTTGTTTTCCTCTTCCCCCCTCCTTTCAACATGAATTTTGGAAGGGTGTTGGGGGGGGGGTGTGTTTAATTTTTTTTCCTTTTTAGATTTTTTTTTCTTTTACCCGGAGAGTTCCCAGCTGGCAACAGCTCTCTACCTTCCACAAAACTTGAAAGGCTGATGTCCCTTGCAGGAAATGAATGAGTCGATAACATCTGACACCAGTGACCAGTCCAGTGACCCCAACCTTAATTCCACTAATACTGGAGGCCTGAAAATCTCAGTAAAGACACATTGCAAATCCCACCCCCCTCCATTTTACAAAATCTGCACTTATTTTGTAACCCTAAGAAAAACTTTGCAACCAATATATTTACACTCATTTATTTGCGTGGTTTTGTAGTCTTTCATTTATTCATCGAAGAACATACAGCGAATTTTCTTTTCACTGAAATTTGCTAACAAGACATTTTGTCCATTTAATTAACTCCATCAACTCGTTTGTGTCTGTTTCACCAATATTCTAGCCTCTAAGGATTTTTTTTTTAATACCGAATATCGGTAAAATAAATAAGTCTTTTAAAATAAAGACTTTAAAAACTTTATTAAAGGGGTATTTCCTGTCTTTTCGAGGGGAGGGGCTGACGCATCTTGTCTTTTTTATATGTGCCATTCTGCCACAAGATATGTAGCCTTGGGCAGTTCAAGTAAGAGGTGTAAGGATTGTTTTCTTCCGGTAACCTTAATTTCTTGTTCATAACTGAGGTTTCACCTGTATTAAAATCTCGTACATTTATTATATATTAGATATCGTCCGGGTCATAAGATCCAAGCATATAAAATTACTGGAGATTTAATATTGTAAAATAATCGCTATTGTAAGGGGGGAAAGGAGGTTATGAGCCAAAAGCAGTGGTATGTTGCACGAATGCGTAAGGCAGGTCAGTGTAGGAAGTCGACCTCACTGTTGAAATAACCTATAGCAAATTTACGGTTGAAGACTGCAAAGGAATTTCAGGATTTAAAGCTTCTGCTCCACTTGCCAGGGTGCTTGTATTTGTACACTCTTGCCCACCCTCGCCTCTTTCTTGCAAACGATCACACGGAGCCTCCACCTTGGTGTTTCACACAGAAATGAGGCGCTAGCAGGGGAATTGACGCTTTCCTGAAAGGCAACAAAAGGAGTAAACAGGCCCATGGGGGCAAAGGCGTTCCCCTTAATTGGGCAGACTGATCGACGCCACTTCCCAAACAACAGCAAGTGCTTTGCAAATGCATAAGCCCCTTGCATTCAGGTTCTGCACGGATCAGTTTGTTGCCTTGGCTTTTGTTTGTGCGTCCTTGGGATAAGAGAGGATGCTGGGGGAGGAGGGGGGAGGTTAAAAAGAAAGTCAGAGTCCAGGTTTTTACAAGGTATGGGCAACATTTAAAGCACACACACACATGTATATGTATATATAAATACCCCATGGAAAGACAGGTTAATGCGAGGAGGTGGTTATGAGGACAGAATACTTCCACCTTTACTCTAAAGAAGATGGACAGATGGAAAATAAAACTAATTCTCCCTTGTTTGTTTTTCACGTTTATAAAATATTATTTTAAAAGCGGTTCGCCGAACGTACATCTACGGGAAGGGCTGGAGGGCAAGACCGGAGCTGTGTACCTGTGAGCGCAGAAAAGGGGAGTGCCTTGTCAAAGGGGCTGTTACCAAGCCCGTTACACATCACACATTTCTTCTCCGAATTGGATCCCCCCTCCCGCTGGCAGTGAAGACTTAAAACAGCAGTCCCTGGTCACTGTTATTTCTCCTCTTTGTCCTCTTCCCCCGAGGCTTTTTTTTCTTTTTTTTTCCTTTTTTTCCGCCCTCTTTTCCAGTAAATCCCTCTCTCTGACAGTCCTCTGCCAACTGCTGATTGAGGTTCACTCCAATTCTCGGCTTGAAAACTGGGCTCTTATTTAGGAAGTCATTAATCACATCCCCTCCCCCGGAAAGAGATGGCGGAGAAACCTGTGAAGTACAATTCCTCGCCCCATCCCCCTTCCAGAAATGTTGTGAGACGCTAGATCTCCGCACATTCTGGGGCATATTAAGGTGATACCGCGTTTCCGGCGCGCTTTTAATTTGAATGCGAAATTAGTAACGATCCAGTTGCGCATCTGCCCGCGCTGTGCGCAGAGGGTGCCACGGATGCCTCCCGGCGCTCGCCATGCCTGTCTGTACACACGTGTCCCCCGTGCATGTCTGCACACACGTGTGTCCTCCGTGAGTGTCGGCACACGCCTGTGTCCCCGGCCGTGTCTGCACACACGTGTGTCCCCCTGGCTGTGTCTGCACACATGTGTGTCCCCTGTCCGTGTCTGCGCACATATGTGCTCCTGTCCGTGTCTGCACACACGTGTGTCCTCTGTGTCTGCACACACGTGTGTCCCCTGTCCGTTTGTCCCCCGGTCCCGGAGCATCTCGCCTGCGTGTGCGTACGCGGAGCCCGCTGCGGTGGGCACAGATACCCCCATAATCTCCTCCGCACGGCCGCCCCTGCTTGCAGCTGTTGTTCAGTGGGTTGTATCTAGAAACACACGGACCTTCCTATGAATTTCTGCTTGCACGGGAGGGCAGAAACCCCAGAATAATACGTCATCTCGATTTCCCGTAAAGAAGCGTGCAGATTAGCTATCCGAAAAGGAAGGGGAAAAAAAAAAAAAAAGCGCCGTGTTGGAAATTTCTTGTTCATTCATAAATTATTTTGGTGTGTCAGGCTACTTGAAATGGCGATTGGCTGCTCCTGCCTCCTGCCAACCCCTTAAGGATCCGATGCGAAATTAGTAGCAAGAAAGCATGTAATTGACCGAGTCACGTGTGCGCAGGGGGCCAGAAACGGAGCGAGAGAGACGGGGAAAAATCAAAAGAGGGAAAGCACATTAGACCATGCGAGCTAAATTTGCGATCGTTCAAAATCAGGATGTTAGATTAATGCAGAAGACCACTTCGATCCACAGGGAAAGTTTTCATCTCACGAGTTTGGAGCAGAGGGCCCGTGGGGCAACATGGCCGAAGGTTAATTTTCTTTTTCTATTGTTTTACTGTGATTTTCGCTCGCTCGCTCGCTCTCTCCCTCTCTCCCCCCTCCCCCCACCCCTTTTTAACCCAACTATGCATTACCCTTTTTTAGCAGCTCGCGCAAGGGGGCTTTCTCCAAACCCATTGTTACCCAGCTCAGAAACTGTTCCGTACCGCCCACACCGATTCACAACTTGAAAAGCTTTCAGGGGGCTATTGTTTGAATTGTTCCTGTTTGATTAAGCACAGTTGCAGTGGTGGGATGAGAAAACGGCCGTACACCTGTCCCAACTTTAATCGAAAGTTTATTCCAAGGAGGGATGGATACACGTTGGAAAATAGTGGTTTCGGCGCTGCATGTGCAATAACCAGTTGTGCAATCTACCCAATTTCGCTTATTCTCTCTCCTCCACCCCTCCTCGGCCGGCCTCCCCCCTCGCCCCCCCGGTCCTGCGCCTTGCGAGGAGAGACTAATTGAGCTGAGAATATCTGTTGAGAAATGGGATCGGTCTTAAACCAGCAATATTCAAGTAAAGTATCGCGTTCCGTGCTGTAATGTGGCTGAAAGATGGAGTTAAATGGAAAAATACACGTATGTACAGAAACGTGGGCTGCCCTGGGCTCAGAGAGAGGGAGAGCCTCCGTGCGCAGTGTTTCCTCTCTGTAACCTCCGGTGATTTTATTTTTTTACGTATTTTGGGGAGAAGGCAGTTGATTTTAGGATTTAGGAAAAATACGCACTTTTCACTGTTTGCTTTTCGATTTTGTTTTGTTCGCCCGCCTTTTTTTTTTTTTTTTTTCTTCCCTGTTGCGTTTGTAGTAACTCCTTTATACAGCGGCAAAAGGATGTTACCAGAATTTAACTCTTGCTTTGCATCTTGTCCCTCTCTTCCTTCTTTTTCTCCCCCCTTCCCCCCCACACCCCCCGCCTTTCCCTCTTCCTCAGCAGGGGCGAGTAAAGGTGGAGACGAACCCGGGAAGTTGCCGGAGCAGGAAGAAGAAGAGGAATCCCAGGTTTTGCACGGAACCGGCCATTGCAAATGGTTCAATGTGAGAATGGGATTCGGGTTCATCTCCATGAGCAACCGAGAGGGAAGCCCCTTGGAGTCTCCAGTTGATGTCTTTGTACACCAAGTAAGACCCGTTTTTGTCTTCCATCTCAGCCTGCCACATTTGGTTGAGCTCAGTGGGGCTTCGGTTTTATGTGAAGAGAAGTAACCTATTTTTTCTAGGTATTTAAGTACATCTGTAGTTAAAGAGTTGCCTTAGGTAGTGGTTTTGTTGGCAGTGTACAATTGAGTAAATAAGGTCGTTAGATTGTGCTTAGTCTCTGTGGCTGGTGATTTGTGCAAGGGTGTAGTGTTTCTTCGTATCATCCTCCTTGGTTAGAGAAGTCTCCTGTGGTTTTTATTTATTTTCAAATGTCACACTTTTTAACGAGGTTTATCATTTGTCACCAGACTGATCAGGAGCAGATACGCCTTTCCTTGGAAACTGTTTAAAATTAAGCTGGGAAAAGGATAAATAAATGTCGGGTTTCATTCAGATAACATTTCAGTACAGTTTTAAACGGTTTACTTGTAAACCTCGAATTACTTTTTAAAAGCTCATCTGAGATTAGTTAGTGAAATTAAGACATAATTATAGTGTTATTTTGCAGTAATTCAGACCTGAGAGTGTCCCTGTGGTGATACTCTAAGGCGTGTATGTGGTTTGGTTGGCTGATTTTTAATTATTCCTTTCTAGGGAGGGAAAAAAAAAGTAATTATTAAGTATTCAGATCAAAAGCAGTGTTTCTGTAAGGCTGTTGGGGAGACAAGGGGTACATGTTCCATAGTTTTAATTTTAAGCACAGCAGCATGGATGGTTTCGTGTTTTGAACGTGGAAACTGGCATGGATGCCTTCATGTAAAAGAGTTACAGATGCAAAATAGGTACAAAATAATAAGGGAACTTTTTTTCGAGATCTGTGCTGTGTTTTGTGAAGAAGACCTTCCCCGGTCTTTCTGTAAGTCTGCAGTTGCAACAATGCTATTTTGAGTTTCACCCATCTCCTTTGTGATCAGAGAAGAGAGGTATCGGGTAAAGAGACCATTTTGGGGTTGGCTAGGGCCATGTTAGGGAGGCAAAAGGCATCTTTTTACGAGGTTGTCCGTTTTCTATGACGTTTGCAGTGACGGTGAAGGGGGTGTTCCATGATTATGTAGTGACTCCCTTTTAATGTTGCATTTGGTGGCCCGGCTTTATTCTGCAGTAACTTTATCAGGCTTTTTTAAAGCATGCTCCTTTGATTAGGTTAGTAAGAAGGTGGCTGAAACTTCTAAAGAAACTGCTGCTGTGGCCTGTTGCCTTGCAGTGCAGGGTGGAGTGGATTTCTGGTCTTGCTGCCTTACATGTGCCCTTGCACCTAAGGGCCTACACTTCAATAAAGCTGCTTGCATTTGAAATTATGTACAAAGCGTAGAATCCAGTAGTGAACTCACTAAATTCCTACACTTCCTGCTTTGTACTGGCATATGAGCTGCCCCCTCTTTGCTGCTGCTTTTTCTCTTTAGAATTGAATGAATGAAACACTTATCAAAGAAGGAGCAGTCTTCCTCCTTTTCCCCTTTTCTTCTCTTCTTTGTATCTTAACTCACGAAGTTGGTCTCTACAGTTTTATAAATTTACTTTAAAGATAAAATCCCCTCTTTCTTAATGTAATTTTGTGTTAATGTATGTGAATTTTTTGCTTCTTGAATAGTAGAAGACAAATATTTGAAACATAGCGGTGCTGTTAATAAAAAACACATTTGGAAACAAAGATATTCTTAGAGCTATGGAAATAGAGAAGTACTGAACTGCATGATAACCTGATACATTTAAGTAATACTAGACAAGGTTTTCGGTTTCATAATGGAAAGTAGTCATAGAAGATAATAAAGTAGTAGTAAATTTGGAAGTCTCTATTGAGTTGTGTCCCCTAAAGGAAAGGAAGAGAAGGAAATGTTAGACAAGTTTGTTTATTACAGTTTAATAATCTACAACTTATCCATACCCTTGGGTTTCTAAGACAATCACAGTGTAAAATGCAGTGAAAAATAACATGCTTCATTGCATGTTAACTGTGTGCTTCACTCATTTTGAGTTTACTTAGAGGTACATCTTACTGACTGAAGTTACTATCAGTATTCTGCAATGAATTGCTCTTGCAGCAAAGAAAGTATGTTTCTCATAATTTTCATTCTCCTGAAATCTAAGGTGTATATATATAAACTTCATGGTGGCATGAATCTTCTTTCCATCAGTTTTCAGTGTAATGTAACAGGGAGAACTACTAACTATTGTGTTTCAGAGTACATTTTAGATAATTGATATTGCTACATAAAATGCTTTGTTAGCTAACTAGCTGACCAGTTCTAGCAGTAGCAGCCAGAGCATAAAAATGTCTTTAAATCTGCAATGTTATTTAACACTGCTGCTTGTACAACGTCTGTTGCCTGAGCAGTGAATGGACCCTATTCCCATTCATTTCATTAATTTCAAAAAAAAGTCATGTGAAAGGTTCTTTTCAAAGCAAAGATGTTAGTTTATTAATCTGTTGAAACAAAATACTACTGTTTAAAACTGATTTGAAAACACTTCATCATTTAAGTGTGTGCAGATAGTGTTGCATGTGTTCATTCACTCATTCTGCAGTGTTTGTAGCTACTAGTATAATTTTATAGAAATGTAAGCTTCTAAGCTTAAGGGGAGAGAAGCTTCTAGTTTACTTAGTCCAAGTCCTGTCAAAGCTAGCTTGAACCCTGCAACAATATTTTTACTTTCTTATCTTATCCTTTTTTGGTGAGGTTATGCCCAGTTTATGAGATCTTGCTATGAGCAAAAACTTACTGTGTGTCAAGTCAAAATTCCTGTAATAGTTTAAGCTCATTATACCTAGACTTTTGAGCTTGCAGTAAATAATTTTGCTTTCTTCTTGGAGTTCCCCCTTAGCTATATGTGAATTATAGTCACATTTTTCTAAAGTCAGTGCTTTGCTTATTGTATATATTGATATATTTTTAGAGGACTGTGCTTTTGTTTGGACTTTCCTTCCCCTTTACCCAATGAAAGTCTTGTTCATGAAACAGCTGCAGTATTGAGTTTTTAACCCTGCCTTTTAAGTCCCTCCTTTGGTGTTAATCATTTTGATTGATCTTCTCTGAACTACCTTCAGACTGTTGTTACCCTACTAGTAATGAGGTACCTAGGGCTGGATGCATTATTTAAGGTAGAAAAACTTCAGCCATTATATATGTGCATCTGTGTGTCTACAATGTAATTTGGTACACTTACACATGTCCACAGTCTTTTTAGCTCTATTCTGATACAGCTTATATCTTTAAATCATGTGCTTGAGTCATCCAGGGTCATATAAAAATTATGAGTCCTAAAAACGATTTGATTTTTTGAACAGAAGCCATACTCAGTGCAGCAATGTGCCAAGTCAACTCTGTTTCTTCTGAAAAAAAATGGAAGAGTAGCAACGATAGTCCTTCTTAACATTTTTAAATCTAGGGAATGTTCACATTAATGAATTTGGCTCAATATTGTCATATATACTCTTTATAAGTTACCATGGAATGAATAATACATCTTGTTTCTCTTTTGTGATGTGAATTCTGGACCTGGTTATGTGTGAGTGGCTCTTATTAAATTTTAGAAGAAGATCTATTTGTCAAAGGGTAAAGCAGACTGGAGAGGTGAAGTGAGGGAAACCTTTTGTGGTGTGCATGAATAAAGGTCGTCAGTGCAAAGAACTCAGAAGAGCTGAAGTTCTCATAGAATCAGAAAAGGATGATGTCTGTTAAAATTTTTTTGCACATTCAAAATTAGACACAACTTAAATACATACTGCTACTTTTGGATGCTGGCAGTAAGGCAAAAATGCTGTATATTCTTTTTCGCACACACTTTGTACAAGCTAAGCTGCAAATAAGTCTCTTTTCCTTCTTTTCCTTTGCTTAGCGTGAAGCGCAGATGTTAAAGATGATAATGAACTGTAGGGTGCTGAATGTAAACAGATGCAATTAAATGCGTGAGTATCGAGGGTTAAAAATTTGTGTCTGTTTCTCAATAATGTGTTTTTTCAGGATGGGATGGATTGTTCAGTTTAGGTGGAGTTTGTTGGGATCTTGTTGGCCCTGTAGTCCAAAATTCTTATCATAATAAGGGATTGATACTACATTTCTGAACTGGGACCTTAAACACAACCATTCTTTGGGATCCTCTTTTATGAGATGGGGAGAGGAAGGAAGGGAGGAGCAGCATGTGGGAGCTGGTGTATTTTGTCTTCTCATTAAAAGGAATATTGTTGGCTTGAAATTTTTCACTTTCATCTGAACTTTCTTACTGTTACTGTTACAACAAAATTTGATAAAAATGGAAAACACCATTTTTTCTTGCATTGAATCCTTCTGCATTGCACTATCATTTGTGTATTATAAAGATTGCTCTTACTGTTTCAAGTACATATAACAAAAGAAGGAGGAAAAATTACTGAGACTGTTTTGACTCTAAACAGTAAAATAAATGGAAACTGAGATGTATAAGGCTTTTCTCTTAATATGACCAACTATGCTTTTCAATGCTGAATCAGATGCCTGTTGCTTGAATTCCTAGTTTTTAGGCACAGTGAACTACTTTTTCTATGACAGAGTAGGGCATGGCATTATACACTCAATGCTGACCTTCTTAAATTGTGAGCACACGTGATCCTGCGCTTTTTCAAGGATGCGTTCATTCTTTCATCTAGCATACCTTTTACATTTTTGTTTTATTGGGAGCTTTTAAAAACTACTTAATTACTTAGGATAACTGGAAGTCCTGGCCAAGCAAGTGGGATCAGTATTTCATTGCTCCTTATGTTTAGTGTGACATAGGAATGCCTATTTGGAGTATAGAAGTCCCCATGCAGAGTGCGCTGTTACAGACTTGTGGTCTTTGACTTCTGCTGGGGACCAGGCAAGCCCTGCCTTACTCAAAACAAAAGTAGCAGGATTTAGGGAGGGAGGATGAGGAAGGAAGCGAACAGGGAGTAAACATGTGTCTGCAGTGAGCATGTGTGTGGAAGATCCGGCAGGGATCAGCCGCGGGTGCGTGTCAAAGTCTGCTCTACAGCCTCAGCACGTGCGGCATCCCTGACGGGATGGAGCTGCCGGAGACTCGGAGCCAAGCTTTGGCACTCACCAGCTGTGAGTGCTGCAGTGTGCAGAGAAATTATGGGGGCCACTGATTGTGGCGTGGAGTGCTATAGCTCTGGGATTCTTTTTTCTTTTTTCTTTTTTTTTTTAATTTTTAAAAATTTGTTTTGGCTACTAATTAGTCTGTAAGTTAGCATAGTGTATGAACACAGACAGATGGCAAAACACTTCACTGATGGTTGATGGTTTAAGATGGCTGTCTGAAGAAACTTGTAATTTGGTTATTTGGTTATATGGAGCCAACATCTCCTTAACTTTCTATATTTCATCTATTTACATCTAACTCCAGTAGTGTAGTAAATTGCTGTTAGTAAACCCATATAGTGTTTAAGTGAATGGCAACACCATTAAACCTAAGTGGTGTTGAATCAGATCAGACTTCACTGAAGAGTTCTAAACCTTGCATGTTGACAAGTAGAAATCACAAGCGGCCCAAAGGCAGAGGGCTGCAGTGGGACAGCTTTGTCTTAAGAGATATTTCTCTCTTTGGCAGAGCAGTAAGCACACCCTTTCCAGAGCATGCTATCCTCCTTTTCTCTAAGACTGAGGAAGTTGTGCACTGGGGTTGGGATACTGGAAGGAAGAGGATATTTTGTCTGGGGCACAAACATAAGATATCAAAGCAGATACATGAACCAAAGTTAAAAGGAAATGAATTGTCAGATTGGGAAAAATGTTGTTATTGTTGCTTGTCCTGGTTTGCAAGTACATTACAGAGGTAGTAGATACATTTAGAACCATCCAGAGTTTTGTTTCACAAAGTATACTCTCATGTAAACATTGCATAATTAATCTTCCTTAAGTAACCCATTGCAGTAAAGGCCTACCATATTTCCCTACTAATTATCAACAGAAGCAAAATTAGGCCCACCAGTTTCTACAAAGGTGTATAGAAGTGACCTTAAAAGTGTCATTTAAGAATGATCCTAGGAATGACAAACTAGAAGGTAAAGGTCATTTATGATGGTTTTTAAAACCAACACAAATAAATAAGGACATACTGTTTAAATTTTTAATTCTCTGGATGTACGAGAGCTTTTTCTGCCTTTTTTAAAATCAGTTGAAAGTAACCAGGACTGTTACAGAGGTATTATATGATGCTTGGCTCTTTTTGAAGGACAGTTCTTCAGGACAGATTTGGCCTGGCTTTTGCCTGATGGATATCACTGGTGAAGGCAGTGAATCCTTAAATTGTTCTTACATCAGCAGAGTATCACTAAACACCTCTGCATGGAAGGTGGGGAAGTGCTTCTGATTGCTTAAGACTATTCATTGAAGAAACTGGTGTCCATGTTTTTCCTCAGATTAGTCTGGCTGATTCTGACCTAAAATGGAGGGGGGTTAACTACTTGGGAGATGGCTAAAGGGAATTCCAGATTCTCACTCCAGAGATGGCTTGGCTCCTTGTGGAGCAGCTGTGGACCTTTCTGCAAGCTTCACAGTCTGCTATATTATGGAAAACTGGCACTGAATTTGATTTTTTTCTGAACATGCAAAGCTGTAACTTGCAGCAGTTCAGCAGCTGCTCTGCAAGCAGCCAAATAAGGCTTTGCAGTAGCAGTGTGGGGTGAATAGGTGGAGGCTTAAACTCCTGCAGCCACCCTTCTCGGTGGGAATCCTACAGAGATGACTTGGCTCTTACATTTGGCAGCAGTGCTGCTGCCTCAGTAAGTTTCAAGAGCTTTTATATCACTCTTGTGTTGGACTAGGATGAATGCTTGTGGGGCTGCATTGCAAACTCAGCTGCAGTTGAGGGGAAGTGTTTGGGTTTGTATCTGATTTTTGTATCATTTTTCACAGCAGAGAATCCCCATGATCCCCACAAATAAGGGTGGGCAGTGTTGGCACCATGGAAGGGTGGCCAAGGGTGCAAGCAAGCAGCAGCCAGGGTGAGGTGAAGGTATTGGAGCAAAGAGCTGGAACCTTCTACTGTCACAGAAATATGATGAATGAAACTGCAGTCTCCTGGTGCAAAATAGCAGAGTTCTCGTGTTGCCACCTTCAGCTGGGGATGGAGAGACAAGGAAAGTGAAAATGACTTTTCAAGGAAAAGGGCACTTGAGGGTATTGGCATGAATACAGGCATCTGAGCTCTCTTTGGAAGTGAAATGTTTCAGGAATCTTCATGTCACACTTCAGGCTTTCAGTTTCTCTTTTTCTTCTTTAGTGATTACAGTTGAGTGGTGGCACTGAAATAATATTGATTGCAGTTTTTAAAAGGCACTATTTATAAGGCAGACAAAAAAATCAGGGGAATTTTGATTAATATAAATAATATGTGGGCTTTTTCTTCTACAGAACAGAAATAAGCATATTTACAGGGCAAGTTCATAAAATTTGGATAGATTTTTTTTAGCAGATAGGTGAGGTCTTAGTGAAATAGTCGATAATCTGGAAAGTACAGCTCCTTAATTATTCCATATGTATGGTATTTCAACTTTGAAAATTAAATGCATGAAAGCCTTTGAGATTAAGAGTTTGTAGAATATTTTTATTCTATTATCGGTGCAGGAGCCAAGAAAATCACACAATTTCTATTCCAAAATTCTGATCTGGTGCTAGAATTGCATTTTTTGGAAGGAGAAAGGCTGAAAAGTTTGGATTCATTTTTTAGCATCATAAGTTAATATTTTCACTGGTTAAGATTGCTTAACAAGTAAAATCTGAGTAAAGGCATATGTAATAAATATCTGGAGTGTATGAATTTATCTACAAAATCAAAGTAATATTTCATGACTATAGCAGATCTTGTGCACCAAAAAATGCTAATGTTGTTATTACATTCATAAATGTGTAATTCTCATCAATTTAGCTGATAGTAGCTTTCCCATCAAAGCTAATCTGTTCCCGGAGAGGCCTTCTTTTAATTAGTCATGCTAATTTATACGTATGCAGTGCTGAGAGAATTTCTTTTTCTTGATTGTTTTTATTATAGTGCCACGTGAGACTACTTTAACATTTGTGTTACAACTCTCTGTTTATGGTCATATAAATACATGGACCGAAATAAACCCTGGTCTGAAACTGAGTGTAAAAGTGATAGCCATTGTGTACTTTAAGGAGACCAGAATAAGCATAATTTTGTATTTTTTTCAAAGTACGGGTGTAAAATCCCTTAATTGTGCACATGTGCTATAATTTAAAAAATATTTAGTTTCATTTTACAACTGTGTTTTGCAAGGTAGTAATCAAAATCTTGGTTAGTTTTATGGGCCATTTGTAATAATACAATCTTGGGGGAAATAAGGGGTTTTAAAAAGCCTCTGCTGACCATGTGTAGTAATTTCTAGATATTCTTAGACTCAGTGTACTGGAAATACTAGAAATATATAAAAGTAGTAGTATCAAACATATCTAATAGACCTAAGCTGACTTCTCTAGATGTTGGATTAAACCCCCAACTCTACATCCTGTATTTAAAATATATATTGTTGTCTTACGCAGTTTAATTACCTGATCTAAAACATGCAGATTATACATCCTAAGAATCAGCCATTTTTGACACTGAACTGGAACAAGATCCAAGAATTATTCACAAACTTGTTTGCTGCCCTCTTCCTGAGATATTAAACACAAAAGTAGATCAAGTGAATGGAAATTTGAGAATTGTTTCAATGGTGAACACAACCTCTTCCTTCATGCAATGAAATTACGACATCCCTTCCCTTCTTGTTGGTTACAGACCTGGTGGGCCAAATTCTGCTCAGTATTCTCACGTGAAGTGGTCCTACTGACCTGTGAAACTTAGAAGTGGATGTTAAAACTCTTACATGAATGTTTTTACTAAAACCATGTGGCTCTCAGGCTTTTGTTTTCATAAGGCTGTAAGTGTGCATTTTGTGCTCAAAAATGATCTGACCTGTTCCCTGTACAGCTCCTAAAATGTCGGGTAGTAAACAGAGTTTGGGTCACTGTCACTTAATTAACAGTTGACTAAAAGTGATACAACTTGTCAAGTTCATGCATACATACTATGTTATGTATGTGATTTGTATATACTTTTCACAGTATGCAACATATTTCCTACTGTGAGTGTAAAATACTTAATGTCTTACCTAAATTCACCTGGCCACTCATCTACCAGTCTACTCTGATGCTAAGGTATCAGGCTGATAATGTGGCTTTTTCATCTTCTTGTTGAAAAGTTGCTCAGTCCCAAATAAGTTCTTCAGAGTAGGAAAAAGTGGGAGAAGTATGTGGAATGCTCTCAGTGTGGGAAAGATGCCTCACTGTAGGCACGGGCAGGTTCTGTTGGAGGTGAATGGAGTTCACCCTTGCAGTGAAAGTGCCTTTGGGGTGTTGAACAGTTACTGAGTCCTATGCAGGGCCTTTGATTTCTGGCAGGGCTGATGGGATGCAGTAGGTATTGGGAATTTTTTTTAAAAAACCTTGTAACTTGCAGTATTGCATATCTGTGCTGATGAGGAGGAGGATGGGAGTCCTACTGGCTGCATCCTTCAGGATCTGTGTTCTTCCCAGGCCCCGGTGTTAGGGATGTAGAGATACTACTCTGAGTAGGGAGGAGGAGGTAGCTGAACCTTCTGCTCAGGCAGGAGCAGGTGGACAGTTCACAGATTTAGAGGCATAGTATAGTCCTCAAATATTTGTAAATGCAGTTAAGTCAAAAAGTTTCCATTTCACCACAGTGCTCAAGGGGTCTTCACTGCAGTGAATACATTCTCATTTGGCCATGCCAAATCTGCTTTGTTTGCCTGTTTTGTTGTTTGGTTTTGGAGGTTTGTGTGCCTGTGTGTGTTAATTAAAGAAAATACCTTACATTTGTAATAGCTGTTTTACATGAGTCCAAGATCACATTTGTTCAATGTTTTCATGTAGTATGTTTTGCAGAAACTGTTTACTGGGTGGGAAATGTAGGGTGGAAGTGAACCCTGTAAGGAATGCATGGTTTCTTGTGCAGGGGTCTGTATGGCTCTAGGGTGCAGGCTGATCCTGTTTGTTGTGTGATTCTGGTTTAGAAACTACTGCAACCTGGAAAAAAAAAAAAGATAAAACAATTTTTACAAGTGTGTTTAACTGGCTTCGGGAATTAGTGATAATTGTTAAAGACAGACATTACTTGAGGGTGATTGATCTGGATGTGAAGCAGATGCATTAATAAACAAAGAAACTCTTCATTTCTGATACTGTAGAGAACTTTATGTGTCACCATTGACTTCACAACACTAGTCACAAAGAGAGGACTGTGGGATTGAACTGTAGAGAGTAAGAGAGCAAAAGATTTTAAAGGTGCATTGTTAAGATGAAAACAATATTCAAGGTTTTTAGGCAGAAATATAGTACATCCAAAGATAAAATTTTTGCTTATACTTGCAGGAATAGGATTTTGTTAGGGTTAGTTCCTGCTTTTGCAAATGCTTAATGGAGCAGTAATTACCACATCTTTCACTAAGGAGTGCTTAATTACCCTGGACTATAATCTATTATCTACACTAAGAAAATAGGTTATCAGATTCTCCTATCAGTTTCTCCTCCTAACAATGCCTTCTCTTCCTCAAGAATTAAAAAAAGAATTTTACAAAATTCCAAAAAGTGATCTATTAGATTTGAAAATGTTTAAAATTATATAAATTTAAGACACTGTTTGGGAAAATTCTTTTGAATTTGATCTGTGCCTACATTGTCTTTAGTAGAAATTATTAAAGACCTTTATAAAAAATAAAAATGCATATTCTGTTTTATATGTATTTACATTTAGTAGCTACATTTTTCAAGAATGCAGATGCTTTTTAAATTAATCTACAGTCTGCTTTGAGCAACATCTCTTTATGTTTAATAATGTAATTGGTAGATCCAGATTCCTTAAAGAATTTTCACATTAATCTTCATTAATTTATTTAATTGAGCAATTACATAATTTTTTCAAATGGCAGATTAATTTATTTTTGAAGTATAGTTTCTTTTTTACTGACAATAATCATCAGTAGTTTATTGGGAAATGATAGCCCATTCCATGCTTGTGTGGGTTTATTGTTAATCTTCACACAGTACTTCTTTGGATGATCATTCTTTAACTGGTGACAGCTGTAAATGGACTAAGATTAGACTGCTGAAGTGGCTACAGTTGGAGCATTTGGTGAAACATGAATTATTTTTAGTGTTCATTATTAGATATTATGATCAATGTTTAAGATTTTCCGTGATCTACTTATTCATATCTTTTTAATGGGAATCAGTATATTTTAAATATATATAAAACACTACTATGTTTTTATACTTATGATTTGATTTCCTTTTGTGTGAATGTCCATTACAAGGGATCTAAGCCAGCACTGACCACAATAGGTGTCATTGAATGCATCTATAGTATGTTATATTTTCTTGAGTGAGCTAATGGCATAAAATGGTTGATTTTGTTGTAGTATTTCTGGTTTTGGCATGATAAATATAATCTATTTGTTAAATTCTTAAAAACTGGTAAACCTTAGCTTAGTTTCTGTTTTCTACCTCCATCTGGTGTGCATATTGAAAATACAGGATATTTTATCTACATTTCAAGGACCAAGTGCTACTAAGAGATGAAATGCTGAGCTAGTCAGTGAAATAGCTGTCAAGGAGTTTCAGTGCATATGCACAGTTTGTCTCAAGGAATTTTTTTTCTCATAGTTTCACTTGGGAGCTTAGATATCTAAACCAGAAAAGCTTGATTAAATAAATGAAAATGAAAAGTGTGTATAAACTATCATTCAGTGAACTTGATTTTTACTACCTTTGTATTAAAGCTTTGCAATCTTTAAAATGCCCTCAAAACTAATTATATAACAGTATTATTTGTATGAACTTATCATACATAAATGTTCATCTGAATTTCTTGCAGCACATTCAGCAGGATCTTCATTCATTTAAGTGTAGCTGTGCCACTTTGTGGACAAGTTTGAAATTCCTGGCATTTCAGGTCTGAAAGAGGACTAGGCAGATAATTATTTATTGATAGTGTATAAGAAAATGTGTACTGATCTGTGATTTTCTCCACTTAAGTGAACATGTAGACAATTCAGTACAGCTTGGTGGGTTTGTTGGGTTTTTTGGTTTTGGTGGTTTTTTTTTGTTTTGTTTTGTTTTGGTTTTTTTTGGTTACTGTTTAATTCCAGTGATTTAACAAAGTTAATCTGAATTTAGATGTCTTTTGAGCACATTGTTCTGGGCACACTAACATCTCGCTGCCAGATTTTTAAAGACGATGGACAAAAAAGCAAATTGCTTCCTTTTATTAAATCTGTATAGAAGTGACAAAATCAAACAATCAAGGGACATGCTAAATACAGAAGAAAGACATTAATCCTTTCTTCCTTTAATAATTGGTTTGTTGAAAAATACTGATTACATTATTGTAACATAATTTACTAAACAAAATACTTTTGTGTCAAAAGTAGCTGTTCAATCTTGAAATGTGAAGTTTCCATTAATTTGACAAATTTTATCAAAAGCTTTCTGGTAGCAATGTTGCTATTAAAATGTTACTATTAAAAAGCTACATTCAAGCATTAAGAAATCAAATCAGAATGATTACTTTGGAAATTATGCCAAAAACCAACAATGAAATATTCATTATGAATAGATGCTAATATAGGAAACACAAGATCCCTGAGATATCTGCCTACAAGCCTTGTTTTCATCTTCTACAGCATTCCTGCATGTTTCAGGAAACAGGTTTAACAATGTAGGTCAGTTTGGATTCTGCTGTGCGGAGGCATGGCAAAGAGGGATGCAGACTTCAACGGCGGTTTTTATATTTGCCAGCTCACTTCTGGATCAGTGCAGTGGCATCGGGAAGGGGACAAAGGAAAAGATTATGGGCCTTAATTTTTTTTGCTCACTGGCCAAATTTGCCAGTCAGCTGTTGACTCCTCTGTTGCGCTGCAGCTGGCGCGGGTGGCAGAAACCCTCCGCTGTGGCGAGCGATGGAACTGCTTTTTCTCTCTCTGGCACGGATGTTGCATTTATCGTGCGGTGAGTTGGTAATGCTGCAGGCAGGGCAGGCTGCTTCTGCTGCAGGGGCTCTCTGGGGCTGCTCTGGTGATGGAGGCGCTGTAGGATGGAGCTGAGAGTTTGGGTGGGCAGGGGGTGCCACGGCGGCGCCGGGGAGGGGCCGGGGCCTCCTTTGCGGCGCCCTCCGCCCCCTCCCCTGCCCGGCTGCAGCGGGAGCGGCAGGAATTTGCCCCCTCACGGCTCAGGTTGCAAGCCCCGACCGAACCGGGGAAGCGAGGGTCAGGGCTATTCATTGCCTATCGCTTCCTCGGGCCATTTATAACGTGGTGCTCCCCGGCTAGCTGACTGTGGTCCAAGGAAGTGATTGATATGAGAGATTCAAAGATTTTATTACTCTCTAAATGCGGGTTAAATGTTCTGTTTGTTTTATTAAAAAAAAAAAAAAAAAGCTAATTTGGCACACGGCTCAGAACTGGAAATGCTGATTAATATCTTTGAGGATCAAAATAACGATAGACCAAAACTGTCTGAAGGGCTGCACTGCTGGAACTAATGAGTTTAGTGCTGCATGTGCCCTGCTCCCCCAGCAGTGACACACAGCCATGCTCTCCACTGGGCACGCCTTGCTGGCGTGGGGTGAGCAGGGGTGATCACAGCTCTGAAGGACCAGAATCACAGAGTCTGAGAATAGTCTGAGTCAGAAGGGATCCAGCCAAGGATTGAGTCCAACTTTTAGCCTTGCACAGGACATCCCCAAGAGTCATGCCATGTGCCTGATAGCCTTGTTTCAAACACTTTTTGAACTCTCTCAGGCTTGGTGCCGTGACCACTTCCCTGAGGAGCCTGTTTCAGTGCCCAACCACCCTCTGGGGGAAGAACCTTTTCTTATATCCAACCTAAACCTCCCCTGGCACATCTTCAGGCCATTCTCTCAGGTCCTGTCCCTGACTGCCAGAGAGAAGAGATCACTGCCACTGATCTCTGGAGCAGGGATGGGTGTTAACACCAGCCATGGCCAGTCCGCCACCAGCCACGGGGCACACTGATACACAGGCAATACGAATAAAAGCACCGTGAAGCAAACACTTTTCCCTGGAGCTTTGCCCCCGTTTGTGGCAGCACTGTCCACACTGGGGAGTGGAAGAAGCTGTGCTGGGGTTCACTGAACCCCCGCACCCTGTGGGCTTCTCTGCGTGGCTTGCAGGAGGTGCCGCACACCAAGAGTGCACCAGGGGTGGTGACATCAGGAGCAACTTTAAAAAGAAATGCGGCCTCCCTGTAAAGGAGCCATTTGTTTGCTTCACTGATGCTGGGAGAAAGAATTAAACTTGGGTAGTCACAGAATCACAGAGTATTCTGGGTCAGAAGGGACCCACAGGTGTCACCAAGTCCAGCTCTTCAGTGAATGGCCCATATGGGGATGGAACCACCTTTGTTCTTATCACCCTGCTCTGACCAGCTCAGCCAAGATGATAAAAAACTGGGCACATCACAATTTTCCATGACCTCTCAGGCTTGCCCTCCTAATGATCAAGCGAATCATAATACTAAATAACACACTATCTTGAAGCAGCCATATTTACAGAAATATTTGAAAGGGAATAAATTTTTAATAACAGATTTTTCTTCTTAAATGGTTAGAACTTTTCAGTGGTGTTTTACTTCATATCTTGCAATTTCTTTTTAGTTTCTGGGTGATGTAATTTGACAAGACAGAACTTCTGAAAAATATTTAGCAGAATTACCTGCTTTTGTTTATTTAGAAGGACAGCAAAGGCCTTAATGCTAAAAAGTCCTTCAACAAGATTAATGATTGCTGGATTCCAATCTTGCAAATACTTGTTCGTTAAAGTAAGACCTGTTCATGTAAATAAAGCTTTCAAGATTAGGACCCTAAATATGCAGCTTTTATAACAAAATCTTCTGCTTTAGTCTGTTCCTGGGTGAAGTTCCACATGGACTTGACGGCATATTTTTTCCTTGTGTTATGACTATACCTTAACTACTTTAAATACTTTTCTGAAAAGAGAATTGATAGTCTGTAGGTTTTTTTCTTTATTAAAAAAATCAAAAAGTAGAGCATATGCATACTTTATATACTATAGATGAAATAGATATATTTCCTCACAACAACCGGTTTGCTCTAATGGAAATAAGCTCGAGCAATCTTTCCCAACACAGGTCACAATATGTCAGTTTTTCGGTCTCTGTGGGTGAGTTGTGCAAAGCTTTTACAAGTTTTCTGGCTGTAGTTTAGAACAGCATAATTAAAACCAGTATTTTTTACATTCCTAAATATAACATGTACTTCCAGGCTGTCAGCAGTGTTTAATGATTCACCCCTCTGGGACAGGCTCTTCTATGGTTTGAGTTTGGTGTAATGATACATTTGACTATGATACATTTACTATGTATTGACTATGATGCATTTGTGTCAGTTGCTCCTTCCTCCCTTATCAGCATCCCACTTGCTGGAATTTCTTGTTTTGTTCTGATAAGATTTTTTACTTGGAAACAATTTTTTAAGATGCATATGTTATGAAAGGAGTTTTTACAGATAACCCTAAAGTTGCTTTGATTGTTTCAAAATAGTACAGGGATTAAAGGCTGCTTTACTTTTAATACTGCCTTCAAATAGGTGGCACGTGCTTTTTGAAAGTGTTTTTTAAGCAGAAGTATTTAATGTTTCCAGTACAAAGTATGTTGCTTTTCTGTAGTTTTAATTAATCCATGTATGCCTTATATTTACATATTTTCAGCTAAACACGGGGCTGTTTTACAGAATGTACAGTTCTTTAAATATACACATTACATAATTGGAAAATTTAAATTATATTTTGTATGAAGTTAGCTACTTATTTTAACCTTTCTTTGTAAAATTTGTTGCCTGTTTTTAACGTTAATGTTAGATACTGCTTTTACAATGCCACATGGGAGAAATGCTTTTCACAAATCTCAAATCTTGGAGAGCCCAGTAATTCTTATTCCATACACCAGTGCATAATTTGGTTGATAGACATTAAACTTTTCACTGCTGTTGCTGTGAGCCCCTGAATTATTCTGCACAGTTATTTTTAAATTAGGCAAGCCTCTCTAATAATCTTGAAGAAAAAATTGTTTGCTGAAGATATGATTCATGCTAGGCTTTTGTGATTGTTTGGTTTGGTTAAGTTTCTTTTTTTGTTGTTGTTTTTGTGCTGGCTTGTTTGGTTTGGGTTTTGGGTTTTGTTTTTTCTTCTCCTGGATGAAATCCCTGCTTGTTACAACTCTGCAGTTTCATTACTGCCTTAAGCCAAGTAACTGTAGACTTCTGCTAGAAGCAGCAATCCTTCCCACCCCTTCCTCTACCCTGGCCTCATGTTCCCACCCGGACTCCCGTGTCACTTCCACTGCTTTGTAGCTGCAGGAGGTACAATACTTTGCTCCTTAAGCTGAAAATTAGTAATTTATTTTCCGTGTTCGGGTTTCATTTGTATTGTGGGACATCACAGGACTTTGGCTTCGCTGCATCAAAAATTGAGCTAACTTGAGGGAAGCAGTAGAGGCGTGCAGCCGGAGGAAATGCAGAATACACCACTCCATTTGGTATCAGTGCAGCGGTGGAGTGTAATTTTTGAGGAACTGAGCCAAAGTAAAATGGGAGATCTTTTTCTCCAAACTTCTTGTTGATGTCATTGGTTTAACATACTAGCTGGGAGAAAAATGGCTGAGCGAGACTTTGCACAACTGCATCTCATGGAGCTGCCACCTCTGTTGGTGTGTGCTCACCGTGCCTGCACATTGTATCAGTGCTGGGCTTGGTCTGGCATTCATTTCCTCCGAAAGAGATGTTAAGAGTCCAGTCCTGCAAATAGTGGATGTATCTGTTTCTGTAACTTTTAAAAAAACAGGGTGAGTTTCCTGTTAGCAACATTTAATTTGTGACTGACCTTCTGGTGTGTAACTAGCAGGTATAATTGAGCTGTCTGCTTTTCTGGGCACACTTTTTCCTTGACAGATAGTACAGGAGGATCATGTTAAGTTCCCTGGAAGTGTCTCCATGATTTGAACTTTCTTAGTATACTCAATGTAATGTTTATTAACTGATCTCAGTGGCTACTTCAACTAAGGTTCAGCCACAAACAGCTTCTCTCCTAATGTCCAAACTGCTTCAAAAGAAGCTGTAGCAGTAATTTTCATTTTTCTTGTAAGGACATTTGAAAAATATTTTCACTGAAATATTAACTGCTGAACTGTCCTAAATGTTGTTAATTTTTTTTTTTTAGGAAATACTTCTCATGTACACGCACATGTTTGTCATGGTGTAAGTTCAGTGCTGCAAAGCACTGTGCCACACTTGCAAAGTCACTTGGATTTCATTGGATTTGGCTGCTGATGAGTGAAGTCTGGAACTGAGCTCTGTGCAGGACTCCGTTGTGTGACAAGTTGCAGGATAGGTCCTCAATTTGTCTGAGAGCACGTGGGACTGAGTTCTGTCTGTGCAGGGACCATGAAATTATGCCGGGTGCTGCATGCATGTAATGTGGGCAAATTTAGTAGATACATGCTTGCTGCTAATTTAACATGTAGTCAGAAGGATGTTGTATTTTGGTTGTCTTGAGAGTGTTTATTGACACAAGCTATGCTGTGACTGGCTGAGGTGTACTGTGCTATAGCTAGAGCATAGTTCTACTTACTTTATGTCACCCCTGTCCCCAAGGAGGTTGGTGAGGAGGTAATACCGATGTAAATAAATTGAAGGAGCCTTTATTTATGTACATATCTTCTCTATTATATGTGTGTGTTAAATATATATATATATATTTGTGTTTGTGTATATATATATATGTAATTTCTGTCCAAGAGAGTGGCCTCAGGCAGCTGAGATGGGAGCTGTTTTTAATTGAGCAAAATGTATGTCCTGACATTTTGGGAAATATTTTTCTTACACAATGAGAGATTGCCACTGATGAATGGAGCCTGTCCAGTAGCAAATCTCTGTGTAATCGCATTTGATCAGGATCCTCACAATGAGGTTGTCTTTCATTTATGCAATTTCAGATGGTTTGAATTTCTAGCTACTTTTCTTATAAATGCACCTAGGTATTTATTTTAGAAAGAAAAACTGCTAAACTGAACAAATACTGTTCAAGTGCAACATGTAAGAGAAGATCATTACACTTTTCAGTAGCCATCCTTTATTGCGTGGATTTATGGTTGATTAAAGTAATTTGGCACATGCTCTTGCAGATAATAATCTGTGTGCCTTGTGCACTGACATTACGTGCACAGTCTAAGCTGATCACAAGTTGCCTTAATAAAAGGGTGACCAAAGTAGGCATAAATGTTTCTGGTACATAGATAAGAATCAGGAGAATATCAATATTGGACATATTGTAACAAATTAAATTATTTGGCAAATGATTCTAGCAAGGAGTGAGTTAAGTGAACAAAATACCATTTATCTTTATTTGTAGGTTGTTCTTCAAATCATTACTGATTTCCAAATTTCAGATAGTTATAATAAGTTACAACACTGACATGAAAAGTAAGCAATTTTTTTCCCCTCCCCAGGGCTTGGGGGAGGGTATGTTGCAAATAAATGAAAATTTAATGTAAGAAAGAATAAGCTGTGTGTGAGAAAACATTTTTAAGAGGAGTATCAGTTGTAAAAGTAATACTTGAAAAACCACTATGAAATGTGAATTTATTTTCCATTTAAAGGTATTTGCATAGCACCATTTTATTTAACAAAATGAAACTATGTCTACCCTTTCTGAGCAAATATATAAATCACTAATTGCAAGAGGAAGCTTTATAAACCTATTTTCTATCCCATCAGCTTAGCATTTGTGAGTCAGCATTTTACAATAAACTCTAGATTTCTTTACAAATAGGATATAACCCACAATAAATAAATAATTTCCAAATTGTCGCTGGAAATTTGTGGTGGTTGGCCGAGGAAGAACTTTTCTTTAATATCCTTTTTATTTTTTTCCTCCCAAGTTTTCAGGTAGTGATAGGGACAGGCTGTTACATGAGGGCTGAGAAAAATGCTGTTGTAGACTGTAGGCATTTCTGCTGGCTTTCCTTCACCTCCTGCGGGTGCCCCTCCTCCATTTTGTTTTCCTTTTTCACAAGTTTTCTGGTTGTGCTCTCTCTTGACCTCACTGTGTGAGCTTGTAGCCACACAGGACACTGGCAAGATGAGAAAACACTACTGCTGGATTAAAACAAGAGTGCACAAGTCAGGAAAGGGTCTGCAAAGGCAGCAAAAGGAAAGTGGAGGTCTGTAGATTTTTTCTATAAAATAATGCAGCAGTCTTAAAGTAAGGCTTGAGTTTTGTACAGATTGTTTGACATTTAATTTTGAAAGATAGCACAGCTCTTTGTGAAAAATCCATAAATAGATTTCGTTAAGATCTGTTTTTTCTCTTGTGATTTGTTATTACAATTCAGAAAAAATAAGACTAGAGAAATAAGAATATGCACTCTCAGTCTAAAAAGATAAGCAAGCACCAAATAGAAGGATTATTTTCTTTATATTTTTTTTTGCATTGCAAACAAGTTTCCCCAAGATAAACCTTTGAAAACCATGTGACGCAATCTAAATATTAATTTACCCTTGCAAAATAATGCCTTTTATTTATTCCTAGGATATGACTTCTCTGATCTGTGTATAAATATTCTTTTTTATTTAGAAGTTGACCTTAAATTAATGTTCTGTAATAATGATATTTTAGAACCTTATATTAATATATTTAACTTATTTCTTGCCATTAGTATTCTAGGTTCCATGTTTCGTAGAATAGTGTTTCCAAATACAGAATGTAAGCAGAAGGTACTTGTACTTTTGTGATAAAGTGTGCTTATTCCTGCCTAGTGAGTAAATGATGAAGCTCTTCAAAAGTGTTTCAGAAATTCCTTCTTGAGACAAGCATAAGAAACTTTCATTCCTCTTTGTCCTTATATCTCCAAAGTCATACCCATCTTTAGTTTGATTTACATCTTCCCTTTGACAGGATTTTAACACTTCCATTTGTTAACCTTGTCATACACCTGGACACCAGGGAATGTGTTTTGCAGTTGGTATTTCATTTCCATGTTTATCAGTCATGGTTCTCTACGCACAGTGAGGAGAGGCATTCACAAGTTTTGTGAATGTCTGGTAACAGAATTTCCTTAATACTGGGTTCAGTGGTTTCAGGCAAGTCTTTTAAGAGAAAAGACACATTGCATTACTTTCTTTTGCTGTACCTGTGGGTCTGATTTTTGTGTCTGACTACGGATTCTGTTTCTTGGCAGCTGATTGCCAGTTATATTGAAAAGTAGTGCAGCGATTTCTCTCAGGATCCAGAGATGAGCAAGGAGCACTGCTGACCTGTGCTCACAGATACCAGGGTACAGGTTCTTGCTTAAATTAAGGCATGGGCCAGCTATATGTAATTTCTGCAAGGACCTGCCCCGCCAGTAACAGAAACTCTCCCAGTGTAACAAACCAGTATTGCTCACTCCGTGGTCTTTAAGGCTGCATCCAGTGATAAATAACCACAGGTTAGGAGCAGGCTGAGGCAGTGGAGTGTGATCTTCCATCATGCCAGAGTTGCACATTGTTCCTTGTGTTGGTTTTTTTCCCCTCCCCACAGCAACTGCTGCTGCATTTGGCACACAGAGAAGGGATTTCTCCGATCAGAGCACAGCCTCCCTCTCTCTGGGGAATGGGGCAGAAGTGCAGAAGGAAAGAATGTTGCTAGATGAATGTTAAATTGTGCTGTGTCACCTTGCTTCAGAACCAGGGAATGATGCCCAAGGTGTTGATTAGAGGCGTGAATGTAGCCTGAGACCACAGAGACTTGAGATGGGTGCACATGTGTCTGCCAGCAGATGCTAGCAGAACATCACCATGTTTGTGGTAATGGTAACATCTTTGTAACTCACACAGGTTCGTTGATTTGTTAAAATTAAATTATCACTGTTGATGTTCTCTTCACCTTTAAATTTAATAATAACAGATTGCAAAGATGGGTATTTTTGTTCCCTTTTTTAAAAGGAGTAGGACTGCCACAGACATAGTAAATTTTAGAAGGCAAAAGGCACTACAGTGAGTAGGTAAACCCACACAGGGGTTAGTCTGTACCTGTGCAATAGGTCTCCCGCTGTACAGGTGGGATAGAGGCATTTGGTAGCAGTGTGGTGGCTTGAACTGCAGGTGAAAGTGTCCTGAGCTGTGTCCTGTTTAATGTGATTGAGCAAAGTATTTGTGCCATGTGGGAGGTAACAGCAATTTGCTCAGCACACGTGCAAATGCCATGTGTGGATGCACTGACTCATGTTAATGTAATTACCTCACTGTAATTGAGTTAAGTACAATTGATTTAACAGTAGTGAAGATGAGCCCACAGTTACAGTCTAAAATGTGAGTACATATTTGATTGTCAGGTTTACTGTTTCTTGCAGGTTATAAAAGTTTTTCTTCATAATACAGTGAATGAAGAATGTGCTTAACTTTAGCCCCATCCACAGTCTCAGTGGAACTTAGGATGGTAGTTTTTGTTTTCTTGCATCTATTTTCCAAATACTATGTGAGCTATCGATAATACACCTTTTGCAGAGCAGGAGGAATCAGCACAATGTGCTCAGCACCATTTTATTTATCAGCTGCTCTGTAGGCTGGGTTCTGATACTGAAATAGAATGTCTTTTCTTGTCACTTAATTGCTTTTTGGGGGATCTCACGGCAATAATTTTTAAAGCCCTGTGGTTCACTGCTCCACAAACTTGGTCTTTTCTCTGAAATGTTTTTCATTCCTGCTCTATATTAGTTCCTAGCTGCTAAGAAGCTCAACTATTTACTCAGACTTAATCCAACAGTACTTGCCATCTCTAGTTCAGTATGTTAGCACTTAATAATTCATGATTTTAGAGGCAATAGAAGTGTGAAGATGATATGAGAAAGGGGTTGAAAAAAATGATTGTCTTGATTGGCTCATCAGTTACTAGGCTTACCAGATCTTAATTATATAGTTTCTATATGTTAATACAAGCAGTTTTACTTCCCAGTGAAGTGCAAAATAAACTTTGAATTTTTTTTTAAGAGGTCCTGAGCTGGTCTTCGTAATTATTGATAGAAAGACTTTGTGACAAATGCCAGATTTTCCATGAAGAGTTCATCTGTGTCCCTCTGAGTTCTGACCACAGTGTGTGAATACCTAAATGAATCCTGCAAAGGAAAATATTTTTAAATTGCTTTGAATTACTAAACTTTATTTATCTTTCAAAACAAAATTTAACTGATACTCTTAGGGTCTGATTTGACGTAGTTTAGCCCATTTAGATTCACTGCATCAGAAGAAGAAGTCTTTCTTTGCTCTTTCTGTGCTGGCCCAGGATCCAGCATCAAGCAGTTCAGCAAGCTAAACTTGTTTTGAAAACAAAACACACACAACCCTACCTTTGTGTTTATTTATTTATTTTAAATTAAATTAGTGTGGACATTGCTACCTAAATCAGTGATGACTCAGACAATTGCCAAACCTGGTACAGTGGGTGGAGGAAAGAATCTGCATCTCCAGCAGGGAAGAGCAGAAGGGAGCTTTTCCATTTTCCATTTTTTTTAAACATTGCCATTGTTTAAATTAAAAATTATGTTAATGAGTTTATATAGTTTTAGTTGTGTTGTCATTTCAGAAATAGTTTCTGAAAACAGGATATTCTGGAAATAGGATACT
This sequence comes from Pycnonotus jocosus, assembly GCA_013400435.1. NCBI lineage: Eukaryota > Metazoa > Chordata > Aves > Passeriformes > Pycnonotidae > Pycnonotus > Pycnonotus jocosus. The sequence goes on along the minus strand of VWYP01017655.1, from coordinate 278,891 downwards.
CTGTATGTATCTACATATAAATATCCATATCCCTGTCTTTGTCTATGCATAGAATTTTGTAAGATATTATACATTCAGGCTGCTGTTTAAAGAGCCAACTATTTTTATTTTATTATCAGTTCATTTGCAATGGGTTGGTTGGTTTGTTTTTAAGAACCGAAATGTCATATTTGGCAAAAAAACTTGCCTGAATAGCTTCTTATATTAACTGTAATGGAGCAGAAAAATATCAGGGACAAACCCACAATATTCCATATAGTTGTGATTACAGGTTGCTACAGCATAAAATACAGTTAGTATATCTTATAAATCTAATCACATTATTAAGCATAATACCACTTCTTTATTAGAAATTCCAGCTAAGCCCTGAAGTTGAAGCATGTTAAGGAAGATAAAAATAGTCTTGGTGTTCAGATGATTGAGTCAGAAGATTTTCAAGACTTGGGAGTAGGCTGTATCAGAAATGATGCAGTGCTACTATTTGACGTAGCAAAACACAAAACAGGTGCGGCAAATGTTTCTATATATATCAGGTCATTAATAATGCATTCTGGTGGATGAGAGTTCTTCAGATTTCGGAAAAACACCATTGATGGCCATTTATCTAGTAGTGATAGTTTACACTGCAAGATTCGGTGAGTGAAGCTCCTGTTGGCTCCTCTGAGTTTTATCCTTATTTGAAGCATGGAGCCATTTTGACCAGCCAAAAAAGAGACCTTTTTCTATGAATTTAAGGGCTCAGATAGTGGTGCAAACACCATTAACTGTAATTGAGACCAAGCCCTGTGTGAATCTTTGTATAAACAAAACCAATGTTTCTGCCTTTATGTCCTATTGGGGCACAAAATCAGAAAACCAAAGGCACCAGTGTGAGGAATGGGACTCTGTGTGTTGAAATAAACTAGTGAAATTTGAAGTGCAAGCAATCCAGACCTTCAGCAGGCAAGCTCTGGGCTCTGTATTTACAGAAACTTTCAACAATACTTGAAAATCTGTCCCTTCAGCAAAATTTTTGCTCCCTAAACAGGGAAGCATCAGGTGTTAGCAAGCACTGAGGCAGGCTGCATTGGTAACCTCGCCAGCCTCTCTCAGGCTGAATCCATGACCCGGCTGCTTCCTGGCCCTGAGTCACCCTGTCTCTTGTAAAAGGATCCTGCTCGTGCTGTTCCTGCTCAGCAAGTGCAACTAGGCTCCTAACTGCCATTTTTTCCCTTGAGAACAGTGATGTGTTAATCAGTGACCAGAAATGACCTTCAAACAGAAGTATAATTTTTATAGAACTAAAAGCAACAGAGGAGAAAGCGTCTTAAAATCACAAGCCACAGAGCATGTGACTGAAGGGCAGTGCTGTGTAATTTCCTGGGCTAAGTAACACCCATTTTCTCTGGATGGCTGCTATGGAGTCTCTTTGGGCCGGTCCATCTTTCCAGTTTCTGATCAGGGACACTGCCCTTTCCTTTGAGAACAACCTTTCTCATTCTTCAGTGGTAGTTTTTACTTTTTCCAACTAGAAGATCCTTGTTACTTTATCCAGGATCCTAGGATTTGTCCTAGCTATTGCATGTTGCTTTGCTGGGCTGTTCTTACAAGACCACTGCTGGAGAGCTCTCTGTCACTGTCCTGGCCATATGCTTACTTGACTGATCATACACAGCCAGTTCTGTGTCCTTTTCACCAGACAACAAATGGCTTTGCTACTGGTTTTGCTTTTATATGCGATAAGCCTTCATTCTCTGTCATATCAGGCAATGAGGAATGGATTGGATAAGAGTGTTATTTCCCAGGTGACATACTTGTGACTTAATTATCTGTGAGTACATTCACAGTATATTTTCTTTGGTGAGACAGAAGAGTTTAGATGCCTGTTTTTCTTCTGCGCCCTTTGGAAGACAGGACAGCAATATTTTTAGTTTTTGAAAGCTGCATCAATGGGAAAGGAGTCAATCCCCATTTTTACTCTCTAAGAAACCTTCTCACTCACATTAGGCTATGTCATTTGAGAAAAAATACTGTCTTAAAGCTGTGCTGTCATATCACTTTGATGATTTTTATTTCTTTAACTCTCTTCTAAACAGCTGAATTGAAAATACAAATATTTTACTGATATAGGACTAATTCTTGAATCTTCAGGTATTCCTAGTTTTAGTTGCTTACAGGAGGGAAACCTGAATTCTTGAGTCTGTGAAAATCATATATCTTCCATCTCTGCATGTTTTTATGGTGTCTCTTCTCTATGTATTTAAATGTTCTAACTGCCAGGAGCTGCCCCTCTCTCACTTTTAAAGTTTCCCATGTTTGTTGTTAGCTTCAGGGGCTTATTTCTCTGGAAATACTTGAATGTGATTAATCAAGTTAATGTGTTAACTATAAAAAACCAACAATCAAGACTTCAATTTTTTGTAGTTCTGACTTTCTATTTTCTTGTAAACTTTTTTTTTTTCAATTTCTTATCTCAAAATTATCTTTCCTGTCTATATAACAGACGTTTATGCACCTGGATTCTCTGAAAAATATTCCCATGTTCATAGAACAAAGCCAGCATCAGAAATCCCACGTGCTATATGAACTGCAGAAACCTGACAGGTGACTAATCATGGACATAATCTTATGATTTCCTTGCTTTCTTCAAATAACTATTTGCATGAAATAGCAGTCACACCTAAGTGGTCTAAGTACCATGTAGCTATAAAGAAAAAAAGGTGGTTTGCTAAGTTGTCCTTAAGATCCATTGAATTGAACTGTTTAGGAAAGTGAGACAAATTACATCAGATTGGTCTCAAAATTAGTCACGATTCTAAGTTTTGTGTTGTTTGTGTTTGGTTGATTTTCGATTTTTCTCCTCTGTCTCTGTCCATGAGCATGTTTTGCTCATGAGTAGTGTTTACCAAGCCTATACACAGTCCTGTAGCCCATGATCCTTACTGTTCCTGGAAGAGGTGGTTGTTTGCCTGTGCTAGTTTCTCGCCAGGGTGTGGAAACATATTCCAAGTACACATCACATCCTGCCCGTGGTGTCCAGTCTCCTGACCAGCTGTGCTGTGTCACAGTGCCTGTGGGTACACTGCTGCACAGCCTGCCAGCTCTTCGTGCAGTACTTCATGCAGCCTCATATCCACTCTTGGAGAATCACTCTGTTCTCTGACATGGAAGAGATACTACAAAGCTTTGTCATCTTCTTCCTGCTGTGTAAGGTGGTTGTCAGCTTCTGGAATTGATGCACTACTTCTTTGTGGATACAGACATTAGTAATGTAACTTTTTAGCCTTCAAAACACCTAAAAAGCAGATTTATCAGGTTAAATTTGTCAGCATAGTGAACAGAATTGCAGTATGTTAGCATTTACTAATCCACTGGTTTTTTGCAAGAGCTCTACCACACAACATTTTCTTAGACTGTGCCTGTCTAATTAGACATATTTATTGTGCTGAAACATTTTTCCAGAGATCATAGTATATCACATTGATATCTTTGTTGGTTTTGGTTAGTGAAATTCTTATCTGCTCATCTGTTTATGCCTTTTGTCCTTTATGTGTTCTATAAGAGAAAATGAGACTCTCCATTGTTCATGTTCCCATCTGGCCAAGGCAGGCAGGTCTGCTCACCAGCTTATCCCTGTGCACTCTCTGTACAACCCCATGGCTCTCAGGCCCCCTCTTGCACCCAATACAGTCAGAATCTGTATTTCCTCCCTCTTATTGCATGGAGCCTGGATGAACCAACAACTGTCAGATCCTGGTCATCCCCGTTCTTCCCTGTAGCATATTGAGTTCCCACCTGAAGGTGGAGATAGCTTTTGACTGAGTGTGCAAAATCTGACTTGGATTAATAACTCTGTTCTCCGGCTATCCACACCTGGTGGAAATAGAGCACAGCTATTTCATGTAACAGTTTCACCTCCCATCTTTTACCAAAGCCTGAGTAATTCCCACACATCGGTGATTGTTCCTGATTTACTTCCCTGCACCTTCACAGCTACTTATAGCTACAGCTGAGAGTCAAAGACTGCACAGATGGATGTCAGCCCATGCTCAGGTGAATCTGCTGATAATCATTAGAGTTAATTTAAGGAGTGCTTGAGCACTTGGTCAGAAGTCTTCCTTCTCCTGTAGCTTTCTTTCTGATCCTGCTTGCTTCCTCTCCCAAAGGATACCTCTGTGGGAGCTGCTGCTGCAGGAGCTGCTGGGCACATGTGTCTGGTGTAGGTACTGCCTGGATTTAAAAAAAGCCTTTGTGGTTAAATACTGCAACATACCTGTTCTGCCATAGTGTAGTATGTGCAAGAGACATCTGCAGAACTCAAGTTACTGACAAGTCACATTTTCTGTCAGCAGGAGCTTCCTAGCTAACCTTTATTATACTTTGTAATGGGCACTTTGTGTGGCCTAGTGTTTAATTTGGTTCCTGTTTGATTGATGGAATTGATGAAGCTAGGTTATGGGTTGGCTTTAAATTACATGTGTGTTTTCATGTGCTCATACACGTGTATATGAACTGTGCTAAGGGTGTGCTAAGGGAGTACTGAGTTTGTACAGTCAAGGAGGAGCACATAGATCATACTGAAGCTGAACTCACACACCTAACAAGTTTAACCCTTTTTTATTTCTCTCACTTTAATTTGTACTCACTTGATTTTTATGATCACCTACTACTTGCCCCCTTCCATTCCATAATATGTTGTGCTTTCAGCTACAAATGGCTGCATCTGACACAGTAGCCAGAAAATAAATGTTGTATGGTCATATGTCACTGAAAGGAGTCTAGAAAAAGAAATAATGCACAGAATTTATTGTTTCCCACAACTCAGCTGGGCTTCTTGCATTATAGTTACTAGATGATATACCTCTGATTTTAGCCTTTTGTAGCTTTTATCTTTCAAACACTCTAAAGAAAAATGAAGTCTGGAATTTGTTTACTTCTGGTATTAAAATCAAACAGCTCAGGGAGCAGGCCACTTTTATTGTACCTGTAAAGGAATAACATAGATGGTAGAACTTTCAAGCTGCATTTTGTTTATTATGGATT
>VWYP01017655.1:200011-273858 GCA_013400435.1 Pycnonotus jocosus | reverse complement strand
TGGATTTATTTTATTATTTTATTATTATATTATTTTTATTTTATTAATCCATTTTATTATGGATTATTATTTTGTTTATTATGGTTTTAGGGGGTTACTGAGCTGTTGGTGTGGGTAGGAAAGGGGAGGGCTGGAAGCTTTCACTGATGTTACGGCTGTCTGTGAGAACAGACCATTACACTAATGCAGCAAAAAGACTGAATGGAAACATAATTATGTTGTAGTGAAAAAAAAATCAATTTTATATAGTTCTAGTTTTTTATCACATATGAAGTGTAATGTTATGAGAAAGAAAAGTCTTCAGCCAGAGCTAGGAGGAATAATATCATTATGGCTGATTGAATCTTACTACAGATGGGTACAACAGAAGTAAATTTCTTGGAAATTAAGAGAATGTAAATACTGCAAAGCTTGGTCTTGTGATCCCTTGACCTGGCAAGGGTATCTGGAAAAGAAAATACTCAATCATTGTTTGAGCTCCCTTTTTCAGATAGGATCTGTGCCCCTGACAGGCAGGGAAAACCTGAGTGTGCCATACATGCCACCAGTGCCCTGTGAAACAACAGGCTTCTAGTATTGAAAGAAGGACAGATACTGGAAGGATGTTACTAGGTGAGGCAGATAAACCATAAATGTGTGTTTGGAAGGATTTCTCCTATGGATTGTTTGCCTTACAACTGCATGAGAGCTAGTCATCTGCCTGGGTTTCATAATGAGATGTGTCTGGCGTGTCTGAGGTGTAATCAACCCACGAAGCAAACACATTCAGAATTAGCAGGCTGATACTTCTGGGTCTGCTCTGCTCCATGAGCGGTGATGGGAGCTGTGTCAGCACATTGCAAGAGGAAGGGCTTGTCCTTAAGGAACCCCTTTGTGTCTTCCTGCTGCAGCTGGTCTGACCCTCTTTCAGGAGGCCTCAGAAAACATTTACATTCTTTGCCAGAGCATGCTAAAATTAGGACATAAAAATGACAGATTCAATAATGGAGTCTTAAATAATATTTAAGTAGTCTTGTATTCTCTGCAGTCTGAGCTGCAGCCAACATTATTGTAATTTGATTGATGCAGTTGTATGCATGATGTTCCAATTTCACAATTACTTGCTACCTAAATAAACATAATCATAACCACAGCAATAAAACAGTATTTTAAAACTAAAGCATTTCAAGGATTTCTTTGTACTTCTCCAATATCTATGCTGACATTAAACAATTTATCTTTTATGATTAAAATCCTTAGTCCTCTTCCATAAAAATCATTTTAATCTACCTTCCATTTACTTGAGAAGGGTTTTGCCTTAAATGTTGCTTTTTCATTTTTATCACTGTAAATGCAGAGGTGTTTCATTGAAACAGAGGTTGTGTCTTTTGTAACCGAATATAGGTTTGATAACAGAAGTGGCTGTAAACCAACAATTTCTGTCAGTTTTTAAAATTCAGCTGTTTAGGGAACTACTTCACAGTAAAGTTAAAAATTAAATATTCTCCCAAATATAAGTTAAAAGTGCTGCTAAGTTCAAGTTACTTTTTGAGTCCTCAATGCTCTCCTCCTACTGCTGTGTATTTCTAAAAAAATAGTTTGTCAGCCACTCATTTCCTGTTACATCCAGTTAGACATTTATTACTAGTTTCACTGCTATCTAGTACCTTGATTGTCATGTATTTAGATAACCTGCCACTCCCTTCCCTCCAAAAAGAAGTGATTAATGTTTGAAGTATAAAATAAATTTGTGCTCATTTTTCATCCAAACCAAACCAAATGGGTTCTTTTGTTCAGATATCTGAATACCTAATAGATATTTGTAATTCTGAAAAAATTGTATCAAATGAAAGTATAGCTGCCTATAAGTTGGTAGAACTGCTGTCATGCTAGATTATCTAGTTTTAAAAAAATTAAAATTGAATAAATGTGTATAACCTGCTGTTCAAGAATAGTTAAGGAAACCACAATAAAGGAATCATAGAATTACTAGGGACCTTGAATCATAAGTTAGGAATTGTTAATACAGTATAAGTGTTGCTGTTAATTTTGCTGTTATTATAAAGGGAAAAGTTTTCATTTTACAGTACAGATGATGTTATGAAAAGAACTAACCATCCCCAATAAAAGTTTCAGCCTTAATAATCTCCCAAAATTATTGCTTTGTTTATAAGCAACAATATTTGAACCCCACCAATTTTGTCAGATATTCTTATTTTATTCTTGTGTGCATGGCAGCTTTGATTTTAGTAAACAAATATTCTAACTAGTATGGTGAATGTAGGTTCTGACCTCCAGATGATTTAGCAGCATTGATGTATTGCCTGTGGATGGCTTCTTTTGTCTTTTGTGTAGGACCTTGCACAGTGCAACGTGAGTCCTTTTATTCCATAAAAATAAAAACTATATTTGGCTAAAAGCTGGTGAATAGTTCAAGAGGGGTGTCTGTTTACAAGAGAATGTATTTTTTTATCTTGGAATTGCTTAAGGCATGGTTGCTCTCAGTTGGCTAAAATACTATGCATGTTCACTTACTCCCTCACTCCCTGGTTCAAAGGAGCTTTCAGGCAGACAGCGTTTTTCTCTGAAGAATTAGGTCATTGAAGCATGGAGGAGCTTTGCACTAAAGCTCCTGATGGTAGTTTTCAGAAAACATTCTTTGCAGTATGATCTTGGGTTTCTGAGGTGAAGTTCCAAGTCCCCAGGCTCCATTTCTCAGCCCAGGGCTGGAGAGGGTGGGAGTGATATGAGGACAGTTTCTCAGACTGCAGCCCATAGGTAGCTGGGGAGGAAGAGAAAGAAGGAGGTAGGGGCAGGGGTGGGCTGCCAGCATGGCCCAAGTCAGGATTAGTCTGTAAGCCTTCATTCTGCTCCCAGTACTGGACTGGAAAGAGAGGGCAGTTGATTGTCTGAGGCTTTGAGAGCTTGTACATGCTGTATCTGTCCAGCACTTCTTTTTCACAGCTTGGTTTTGGCTTCAGTCCTCAGCCAGGCCATTGCCCTAGCCCATTCCTTGTAAGGTACCAGACCTGGTTTTTTGGCATTACCCAGCCTTTCCACCACCGCCCTGTCCCTGGCTGGCTGAGAAAGTCCAGTTGCTACATTCCATCAGGATACAACAACCATCCACTCTCTTACCTCCTTCCTTGCCACCCCAGAGTCCTACCACAATTTACTGCTCACAACTAAGATTCTTTTTTGTCCTGGTTATTAGCCTGTATCTGCAAACATAACCTGTTACCCTCACCCTAATCTTTTGTTTCCCTTTTGGACTGCAGAATTGTTGGTGGATGCCTGTTACACTACGCTTCAGGAAGAAATAGGCAGGTCAGGATAATTGGGTCAGGATAATTTTGCCATGAGAATAGGGTGAGATGAACAGGTTCAGGACTGTGTGTGTACGCTGATTTGCTGATTCATTTGTTTAAAATGCAGGGGGTTTTTAGTGTCAGCCTGTGGCTCTTGTAGTTGCCCACAGTGTTAGCCATTCTTCTGTTTACCAGTGAAGTGTGAACCACCGAATTTTCTCATGTGAGGGGTTACAAAAAGGTGGATGAATTGCTTTCTCAGAATTTTCCTGGTACTATTTTGCAGCTGGTATGCATTTAAAAGTTAAGAACAGCTTCCTCAGAGGTGGATGTTAAAGATCTATAGTAAGAAAATATGACTTTCAGGCCACTTTTATGCAGAGGAAGGGAAAGGTGAATGTGCAGAGAGACATCCTGCTACATCTGAATTAGCAGTTCACAATCTGGGCCTAATTTATTTTTGATTATATGCAGCGCTTGAGATGGTGGGAGGTGGTGAGGGAGGTGGATAAGAAACCTTTATATAGCTTAAACATCTCTTGACACAGGGGTTGTCATTCTTGTGCATGGGGGTGTATAGAGGAGCACAGAAATAAAGCTCACAGACATCGTAGGGCAGGCATGGAAAACAGAGGTGCTGCAGTGGAAACATGGTTAACGACACCAGAAAGGTGAAGTACATCTGGAGGAAACTGTGGTTTAGGTGACATAACTCTACCATTGACTCTCTGCTATCTACCAGAGTACGTTTTCAGTACTTGAAAAATGCAGCAGACTGAGTTGTACATTGTGACTTCCTGTGCTTTTGATTTCCACCTCTGTGGAATGATGTACATTGAAGTTGGCTAATTTTTAGATCTGCTGGAAGGGAACTGTGTTTCAGTATATTCAGTGTGCTTTTTAAGGTGAGTCAAGCATAGCCATGCTGTGTTCTGTCCTCACCATTAAACCATTACAGGAGAGACATCTGACAGGAGACAGCTTAGCCAAATCCACCTTGCAGGTTTTGCTGTATTTACATTCATTCTGGAAGAAATGGGAGAAGTGGACTTGGTGGTATTTATGGATCTTCTGATGGCCCACTCTGTTTTTCTTCTTTCCTTTTTTCTTTCTCTGAAGAGAAAGAGAAAAGGTCTAGGATTCTGTATGATCCCTCCTTTCTTTGTGTAATAGATGAGCTGCAAGAGTGGCTTGTTTTGACCTCTGCTTTGGAAGTTTGTGTTTTTAACATAGAGGAGGTTTGAAAAATACTGTGCCTAGATGGTCATTACAAAAGTATGCAGCTCATGAATTTTTCAGTTTACTGAACATTGTCTGGGGAGGAGGTACACCAAACAGTCTGATGATGGTTTTCTTCCCTCTTGGGAAGTTTTTCACTTGGAAGCACCACTAAAATAGAATTAATATCTGCCTTGGAGAGTCTGGTCAGCTGGTCATCAGACCTTCATATCCTGGAAGAATAAAAAATGGTGGGGGGGAAAAGAAAGAGCCTCATCCTAATTAAAATAGAATGAGGATGATCTGCTCTGTTTATTGATTGCATAAAAGGTCATGTTTGTTTGTTCCTAATCTTTGTAGAAAAGAGCCTTCAGGTTTCTGCAAAACAGCAGATAAGTATTTGGAACAGAGAATGAGGTTTCAGTTGCATGAAGTGACTGCGCTTGCCTGAGGGTGGAATAGCTCAGTGGTGAGTGAAGGAAGGAAAGGGCCCCCACCCTGGGGTGTCTGTGGGGCTCCCAAAAGCAGTACAGACAGCTGGTAGCAAGGGAAGAGAGCTTGGAGGTATTTGACCATTGGGAGACCATCAAGAGAAGAAGATGCTGCTCAGTGGGGGAACTTCTAAGGCTCTGGGATTAATAGTGTGAGATTAAACTATCTGAGATTGATAGTGTGGTTTTGGGAGATTACTCAGGCAATATAATTGTTGGCAAAATGCTGCACAGGACAGCCTTACCTGCCATGGCTACACATTCACAAGGCTTCTTTTGAGGTGTGCTGGTGGGGTTTTTTTTTGACTGCATAGAACTGATTCAGGGAGCAGAAACAAAGCAGAAATCTGGCACTGCCAAGAAGACCTAAACAGTTTTCTTCCTGAGTCAATGTGAGGCTTTGGTGGGAAAAGAGGAACTTCCCTTTTGAAACTGACTGAAGTGAGTCAATTCTCTCTTGTGCCTAGTGTGACTGATGAGAAAATACTTAATCTAAAAAATGAGAGGAGAGACTGGTTTGATTTTCATGCCTGGTATTAAAGCACAGAATGAAGAAAATTGGGTAAATGAGAATTTTATATGCAGTAACATAAATGGTCAATGCTAAGGAGAAAAGAGTGAAAATTACTAGCAGTACGCTAGTTGTGTGGGTGCTACAGTAACAAAAAATACACTTACTATAGCAAGAAAAGAGGGTTAGGTCAGGGAAGAAAAGCAAAAGATATTTTTATTATCCAGGCTCTTTTTATTAGTATACAAAATCAGAACAGCCACTGCTGAATGTGTAACCAGATACAGAAACAGTGAGAACGTGGTCAAATAGCATTCATGGCCTGAACACAAATACTTAAAATTATGCAGAAAGTTGTTAAGGTTTCGTCAGTGAAATTGGCACCTTGGAAACAAAGAGTAGCACAGACACAGTAGAATCTATTTGGCCAAAATCACTTTGTGAAGGAATTATGAGAGACTTGCTGTAGGTCTCTAGCTTAGATTTATATGCAGACAACATGTCTAATACTATGATATAATGATGTGTTTTTTCTGTACATAACCATCAATAGTTTTCTTACCAAAAGAGTAATTCAGAATAGGAGTTGTTATTTTGGGCTTGAAAAGAATTGCTGACCCTACAGAAAACATGATTGTTTAAAAAATTAAGATAAAACATGAACTGTGTTTACTTGGTTTAAGTTAAATGAGATGACAAAAAGTTGGTTATTTTTTAAGATAAACTTGTGTTAAATTTAAGAGAACTGTTTAGTGAACGTAGGTGAGCTGAAGTACTGGAGACTTAAATAGAGAAAAGGTTCAATTTGAATCCCAAGTAAAGGAAAAGGAGAATTGTGGCAAATTGCCTAATCATTATAGCAGAGACCCTTTTCTTGGGAGGGCTATTGGGTTGAGAAAAGGTAATGCAAAAAAGGAACAAATTATCAAAAGAAATCTCTTCTTGGAAGTTGTGATGGAACAAGAAGTGGAAGTATTAAGCTGAGTTAAAATTCATTTAAACTTCTTAAAAGTTAAAGCAGTTAATAGAAGTTTCTTTAGATACATAAATTGAGAAAGAAGAAATCCTTCTGTTGTATAGGGAGGGTGGTTTTGAATTAGAGAAAGCCTTTTGTTCAAAAGTTAAATAAATACCTTTGCACACTTCTCAGTAAGAAAAATAACAGTGTGGGGACAGCGACAGGATGATGAATGGAAACAAGGTTATGAACATGACTACGGTCATGGTGGAAATTCAAGACAGAAACAAGTTCCAAGTAAATAAAGGTGTGAAATTGCAGTGTACCAGCTGCGTGTGGTTACTGCCTACGTACCAGTTCTTTCCCTACTGTAAAATTACTTGGAGTAGCTCACCCTTTCTCATAAATGTTTTATACAGGTAGTGTACATGGCTCTTACTTGTCTTAGAACTGAAGTGCAAATCTTTGAGAAATAGTGTTTTGTAGCTTTTTTAAAGTTACTTTGTGTTATATTACACTTTAAAAAAACTGTGTAATGCTGTAGAGTTTGCTTTTTTACATAAAATATTAAGGAGCACATTCTCATCTCAAAAAAATTGCTACTTCCACTGTGTATGCCTTGTAGCTCGTTGAACTTTTCTGTGAATAGATTTAGCTCACTGGAAAAACAAAAATCTATCTCTGTTTCCTCTTCCTCTTATCCTCCCCCTTTCTTTTTAAACTGAGTTTGTTTCCTGTCAGATTAGTGAGTTAAATTGGCTTATGGGGAGGACCAAAAGAAGTGCCAGATTTGGTGCAAGATAAGCCTCTAGGAGCAGGAACAAGCCCTTGAGGGTCAGCAGGAGCAGGGTTGAGGTGTTTTGTGAGTGCCCAGTCTTCAAATCCTGTGTTAGCGCTGCGCATTGCCCTTGGAGGGGCTGTTGTTCAGGGCAGTGAATTTTTGTTTGCCTTATCCTTCTGCCTGCAAAAATACACGGTCTTCACAAACTTCCTAAAATGAACTTTTGGTCAACAGCAAAAGTCCTTGTAGCAGGACTTGTGTCATGCAACTGATACTATTTTGCATGGGTTTTGACCTAATGCTGGGAAGAGCACTAGTTTGCATCCAGTGTAAATTGTTTTACTTCTGGGTCCTCTCTCTGTGTACCCTTGCTTTACTCAAAGGTTGATGGCTCTTGATGGAACTGAGGTTGTTTTGGAGAGATTTTCTTACAATCTTTATTGTGGTTGGGCTTTAGAATATGCTTTCCTTCATGTCTGGATTTAATTGTAGATAATTTTGGAGGGAAAACAGTTTTCTTACTTTGGGAAACTCAGCATACTGGTGGCGTCTGGTCATTGTACTGAGCAATCAATCAATCACTAGATAAAAAGGGGCAGAAATGGGAGATACAGAAAATAAACGAGGTAAGCAGAATGTCAGCAAATAACTTTTTCCCCGTGTCCCTCTAAAGGATTTAATGTCTGCAACGGTGGTTGTTCACAGCCCTCACTAGAAATGGCAAAGTTGTGATGAGGCACTTACTCCTCACACTTACTAAAAGTAATGCACGCATATCTGAGGCAATCGGGCCCCTGTAATGATCCTTAATTCCAAACTTCCTTTCTTTTGTAGAGCCTGGTGAAAGCTGTAAGCACTCCCTGACACTGCCCAGGAATTGGTGTGTTCCTTTGGGGACTATTTTGCTAATACAACTTATACTTGTTAATTTTTGATTTTTGTTTTGTAGTAGGAAATGCTTTCCAGGAACTTGTGATCATGGAGTTTTCTATTCATATTTGTTGTTGCCAATACTAGTACAAGATTTCCAGCATTTTGGACCAAGCCATCGCTTGTAACAGAGATGTGTGAGATTTTACATCAGGATATGTATTAAAAAAAAAAAAAAAACCAAAAAAATCAAAAGGAACCACCCCACCATAAATGGTCCTGTCAAACTGAAAAATAGGAAAAAAAAAGTTCCAGTCTGAAACCACTGTATTGACTGCTGGCAAAATAACAGTAAAGTCTCTGACAGCTGAAAGAGAGAAATAAGGAAAAGCATGTTGCTTTTAAGTTTTTCTCTTTGTTTGTTGGCGGCATGCCCATATATCCCATTCAAGGCTCTAGAAATGGTTCACTGACTTGAAACTCCGGCTGCTTTTAATTGTGTCAGTTTTGTTTGTTTAAGTAATGTGAGGAAAATACCGAGCTTCGTCTCTCAACATTAAATTATCAACTTTACAGGCATTTTTTGTCCAACCCTTTAGACAGGTTAAGAGGGATTCAGGTTTTGGATTAGTTTTGCTGGTTTCCAAATGCCATTTTTTCACAATGGCTTTGAATTGTTACTACACCCTCAGAGAATCTCACCATGAGCTATGCATTTGCACAGTAAGTCAGACAGCACCAAATCCATCTCTACCATTGAAAAGCTGTTGAGATCTATTCAAGGAGAGAACTGTGCGAGTCATTTGAAGTGGTTTTTTTTCAACTTTTTTGTTGTTGTTGTTAAAAGTGCTCCAAAAAATGTACACCTGCGTAATGTGATTAATGAAAGCATGATTGTTGCTGTAGTTAGGCTTTTAAATGTGTTTAAAAATCTCTTGTAAATAGGGTGCTTTGTTTAGAAATCAAGTTCTGTTGCTAGCAGTGAAATCAGAAAAATAAAAACATTCTAAGATATTAATAATGCCCTGCTTTAGATTATCTTTTAAGCAAGTATGTATTTTGTGGTAAAGTAGAAAACAATGTTATGTGTATCAGGTGTTAACCTTATTTTTTAATAATGGTGAAACTCAGAAGAAAATGCATAACTCTTACTGAGACTTAACTGTATCTTCATTAAGTTGTAATTAAACAAGTAGACAAGCATCCATGCTGTGTTCAAATTGCAGGAAAATAAGGGCTTATGCCTTTGAGGTTCCCTTGCGATTAGCACCCATCTGTGTTGTACTGATTGTCTAGTTTTAGAACATTCCACTGTGTGCTCATTTTGGGACAGGATACACATTATTCAGTTCTTTGCTTTCATCAGAATTTCTCTGGTGGCCACTGAAGGGATGTGGATGGACCTAGAGATGGTCTCACTCCACAGGCAGTGTCTGTTGTTTCAGTTGAGGAGTGATGGTGTCTTCTTTGGGCATATTCTGAACTGGAGGTTCCTTCATTGTGACAAAGATCCCCTTACTGCCATACAGACATTTCAAAGTGGAGGGTTTGCTTGAAATTACATTGCTTTCCTGGGTGGCTTGTTTAGTTGGTTTATGTACAATTACTGTCCTCCAGTTGCATTACTAAGAACATTTGCATTTTTATTTTTTCATGCTTTAAATTTTCACTTTTTAAAAAATCTAAGGTAATGATTCAGGGAACAGATAGTATATATTTCTTCTTTCATGCGTCCCACAACCCTCCCATGCTATTCCCCCCACATTTTAAACAGTGTTCAACCTCTAGCCTATAAAATCAGCATTTTGTCTTGTGTTTCACACTGTTACAACATTTGGTGGGAGAGATAAGTCTACTAGAACTGCACAACTGGATAAGCAAAACCAGTCTTTGCCTTAATGAGTGAAGCTGCGTTCTTGGTTACTTTGGCTGCTGGAAAAATTGTAAGCTCCTGAGCCACTCGGTAAGACCAGTGGTGGTAATATCTTGTGCTGGGTATACTGAGAACTTGGGGTTTCAGGAAGCTGAGGCATATGTGCTTTCACATGATTCCATTAAAATAAATATTCAAAATTATTTTATAATTTATAATTTAGTCTATTGGTGCTGTGAAAAATAGACTTTGCAGTGGCACCCCTCTTCAGAAAAACAAGGAGAAGTTAAGTGACACATGTCCCCCAAGGTAGCTCTGCTGCAGAACCAGGAATTGTAATCCCGTTCTCCAGTCTTACCAGCACTGGGTTAGGATATCAGAATCACAGGAAAGCCTAGATTGGAAGGCTCCTCTTGATTTCATATGGCTGAACATCTTGTTGAAACCAGGGCCTTGGATTGAGTTATTCAGTGCCCTGGTAAGATGAGTCTTAACTATTTCAGCAAAAGAAACTGTTACTTTGGGCTTCTCTGTTTAATTCTTTTTATAGTGAGCAATTTCTCCTTGTGTCTGAAGCTAGTTTTCTCTGTAGCAGCTCTCCGTCCTGTTCTCTGTGCATCCTTGTGAAGAAACCAACTCGCTCTTTGTGTGCTAACCATGAGCTGTGTAGGTGTCAGTTCTTGTGCTCTGCTGAAACAGTGTCTTGGTGCTGCAGACCTCCCATGAATGGTGACAGGGAGCCCATGTCAGGGATTGCATCTGATTTGTACGTGTTCCTAGTTGCACTTGGCAAGTAACAGATGCGAGCTGTGTGTCACTTGGCTTTTTTTGACATGTGACTGATCTGGGATGGCACCTGCAGTGAAGATTTCCTTCTTGACTCTGTGGTTCAGCCAAGTGAATGCTGAAGAATGGATTAAGAGTCAGTCAGAATACATTTTTTTTCTCTTTCCTTTGAGGAATTCATGAGCAAAGGAAAAAAATGTGTTACAACTCTCCTGAAAGACCTAAATGTGCATAAATTGGGGTATTTTGTAATAATGTCTGTGAGTCCAACTGATCTTGTTCATGTACCGTGTAATTTCTAAAACAAAAATGTACTGCAAACACTTTATCCTAACTCCAAAAGCCTCTCTGTCATTTAACTCGATGATCATTTTATTGAAGAGTTGGATTAATCAGATTTGTCCTGAAATGCTTGCTTACTTAATTGTACGTAATTTGTTTGGAATCATGATGAAAATTTTCATTGTGGTAATTTCAGAATCAGTGGTAAGCTCCTGTTGACTTCAACTTGTCCAAGATTTTTCTACTGCAGTGTAATATTAAAATATTTATCAGTATTTATTTCACTTGCCCTGATGATGACAATTTCCTTTCTTGTGAATGAAAATACAAACCCATGCATAAATCATGCTGGGTAGATAAGCTTTTTGGTGTGGTCGACAGAAATCAAGCATCTCACTGAGGATATTTCAATTGCCCATGTCATCAGACTTTGCTCAGAGTGCCCTCCTCATGCCTCTCATTCTTGCTGTATCTTTGATTCATTTTCAGAACAGCAGACCCATGTCTCAGATATAAAGAATGCAAATTATTAAAACTTTGATCATAAATTAATTTGCTCTGAAGTGAATATTTGCTCTCTTTCCAGGCCTTTTCACTTCCTGAGACCTGTTAAGAGTTCTTAAAGGTTTTGAGAATACAGCATTTCTTCCGCTTCATTTATAGCATTCATCACGGAAAAGGAAAATGTTATTTCAGTTTTGCTGAAAATGGGTTCTTTTTACTTGTTTAGTGTTGAATGGCATTTTCAGTGTATCCAGGACTATAATTTTTGTAGTATCATCTGCTACAGCTCATGCAGAGGAAACTGTTACTCAACGTGTATGTGTTGTAGGATGGTAAACGGGGTAGTTTGTCCTGTTGATTATAAATGTAAATACTGTTTTTAAGGCAATGATAACCAAGAGTGTTTTTTCCTATTTACAGAGCAAGCTTTACATGGAAGGATTTAGAAGCCTAAAAGAAGGAGAACCTGTGGAATTTACTTTTAAGAAATCTTCCAAAGGCCTTGAATCAATACGGGTAACAGGCCCTGGTGGGAGCCCCTGTTTAGGAAGTGAAAGACGACCCAAAGGGAAGACAGTACAAAAAAGAAAACCAAAGGGAGATAGGTAATTACCTTACTTTGCTATTCCCCCTTTTTTTTTCCTTTGCAAGTTTTTCTTGAAATTATGTTTTCAGCATTTGTTTGTGAAAGGAAACCCTTCTATGCAAATTTGGCTTTTACATGTAGCTTAGTAATTTAATTAAAGCTTTATCTATACAACTACATCGATCACCTACTGATTAGTTTTACTTGAGACAGTTTTATTAAATTAGAGGGAGCCTGCAAAGGAATATAATATTATTTTGAAGATATTGCTCTTAGACTGGAGAGAAAGGTCAGTCTGAATACAGGTGAAATAATGTCATGTTTAGGTGAGAATTGTGCATGCTAAACAGACTATCGTGTGCAGCGAGATTTTAAACTGCATCAGTAGTTTTATATTGAAAAAAATGTAGGTGCTGCAGTTAAGAGTTGAGATGTATATAATTTGATTAATTACATTTTTACTTAGTGAACAGAGTATAAGGTGTTTCCAAAGGTTTTAATTCCTGGTGGTCTGAGGGACTGTTGTAATAATACTTCACATATTTCAGGGTAATTTTGATTGCTGCACTTCTCTCTACACATGTGGAGCAGTCTGACTTGCACTGCACTGTTACATTTTATTTTCTACTTCTGATGGTTTGAAGAAATTCTGAATCTTCTTCACTACAAAGCCACCTGCAGCTTGTTAGTTTGTTTGGGTGAATTCACTGGTTTTTTCCTCATGCTGTGGCCCAGCCCAGTAGCTGAAATGACTGAGGCCAAGGTGAATACACATTTTGTCAGGATCCTAGTAAGAACATCTGAACAGCCAGGTTTTGCCTGCAGTATTTAGTGTATGGCATGACTGAGAGGTGATGGCTCTCTTCCATTGCACATTCAGAAGCAAAGAGTAGCTTAGGAAAGATAGGGTCACCTGGAAAGGTGATGCAGCCCAGGTTTGAGAAATTTGGGACCAGAAACCTTTACTAGCTACAGAGGAACTCCACTTGTCCTAACCTCTGTTAAAAGGCCCTTTTCTTTGTTCCCCCTGCCTTTTTCTTTTTTAATTTTTTTTTAGTTAAGGGCTGGAGACAACATGATATTTGTCCCTCTTTCACCTTCTTTGTAAAAGCTAAAGGCCATAAACAAAATTTATTGCTGCTGTAACAGATCAGAGTCCATAACCACAACAAGGAGAGACTTTGTAAGCTGGACAAAGATTTCTTTTTGATTGCTCTCCGTTTCTGGCCTTTTAGAGTTGTGTTGCATGCAGTGGCTGGATTATTTTTGGTTTTGGTTGGTTGATTTGGTTTGTTTGTTTGTTTTTATTTCTCGATAGACTTTCACTATTATTTTTATTTAAATCTTTGGTTTTTTCCATGAATTGTAATTGCTAATCTGTTTTAGGGTATTAGCATTACCACTGTTCTCGATGTCTCATACTTTGGCAGCAAATAAATGCCACAGTCATGCTGGTGTGATCCTGTTGACCTATTTGTTACACATGTATATGAAGGAAGACAGTCCTTGCTTCAAAAACCTTGAAATTTAAATGGGCAGGTTGTAAGCAGTTGGGGAAGACTACATATTGAAAGAGGCAGGGATTTGAACAGTCTGTAGTAGATGCAGGGGGAAGCAGTACTTTCCAAGTGCAATTAATCTCATTCTATGGAAGCATCTGAAATGTTGGGGTTGAATCTTGCCTCACTGCTGTTCCTCTTCAGGGACTACAAAGGGATTGTAGCTCCAATCCTGTAGATGCTTCCCTTACAAGTATCTAAAATGAAGTGAGATGAATTCTGCTTTCAATCATGTTTTTTCATAGCTGAAGCACAGAAAAAATTGAACAGATATACCCTGAAAAAACAGTGTGGGGAGGCTGATCTATGAGACAGTGTACTCGTTAATGTTCACTTGCCTCTAAAAAAAGGGAAAATTCAAAATTAATTTGAATTAATTTGAATGTGAAAATGTGGGCAAAAACATCTACCCACTTCTGTCTCAGAATTCTTACATTTAAGTCATAAGACACCAAAAAAGGCTGAAATTTGAAATGTTTGAAGTAGCATTGACATTATCACTCAGTGAAAAGCAGTGTCTTTGCTTGAAGGAAAATCAGTTTTGAATGTCTAGAAAATAAAAAGGTGCACCTCCAACATGTCTAGTGAAAAGTTTCTTGAAGATTGCTGTTTTTACTGTGTCAACTGCCTCCATTTATGAAAGCTAATTCCAACTTCTTGTGTTCATCTCTTTTTATGTTACCAATGTAAGAGTGTGAGAGCCCAGCATCAGTGCATCTTTTTGTCTTGATCCCATTTGAATGGATTGTTACTCTAATTACTGAAAATAGTTAGAAATAGCAAGGATGGGAGGAGAAAACAGGGAAAAGCAGTAATATGTGCAGACAGGGAGGAAAAAAAAAGTCACAACACTGAGGCTACCAATGTTGGTGGATTTTGTGAGGTTTCCATGATAGTCATGGTCCCTGTAATTTCCAGTATTGTTGCTGTGGGGACCTTGCTTTGATATTTCCCCTTTGGCATCACTATGGGCCACATTAGTTTTACAATAACATAAGTGGGAATTCTTTGTAATTGTCACCAGTGGCATTTGGCCACTTGGTCATTCTTTCTCAGTCAGCATGTTGGCGCATACACACGTCAGGAAGGGAAAACTTGTGGTCCATGTGGAATGAATCTGTGGCTCTGAGCAGCCTGCAGGCTTCAGGTTCTCAGACCTTACTTCAATCTATTGCAATACATCTATGTGCTTTTTCACAGTATTTAGAGAAATCTGGGCTAGGGAGGAGGTTTCTAAATGAAGCTCAGCTGGGATATTCATCTGACAAGTTCTGGGTTCAGACGTGGTGTTTTATGGCAGAGATGCACAGTAGAGGGGCTAGTCTCTTCCAACCTGGCTAAACCAGGGGATGAATTTGTGAGGAGCTGCATTGTAACCAGCTGCAGCTCGCTTTGTAGGAGCTCTTAACACATGCCAAACACTGTGTGCTTTGCTCAGTTTTGGCAGTGAGCTGACACAAAAGTGTGCTCTGCTGCTCTTTAGGAATGACCATGGGGATCTGATGCAGAAAAGATAAAGTACTCTGAAATCACACTTAGTCAAGTACTTAGTAACTTGTAGAGAAGTCTTTGATTTAGAGTAGAACAAATGAAATCAGAACCATCTCAGAGTAAAGTTGAGAGGAAAAAAAAGAAGAAGGAAAAAATTACATTACTTTCTTTTTATTATTCTGAATAAGCACTCCCAGTGTTTCTATGTCACTTAAAATAAAACAGGGTAAATGACTACTGTATGAGTTGTAATTATTTATATAGATGGGAGAATATTCTTTAGTGCAGTGTACATTTAAATAATTTGACTCACAGACCTTTGGGACAATATTAATAAAGGTGCATGATGCTCACAGGACTAGAAGCTAGAGCTATCTTTGGGAACTAGAGATATTACCCAATATCTGTAAATATTCCTGCTAGGACCACAAACTTGGATACTATTTCAGCAGAGTGTCTGTTACGCTGTATTTGTTTAGCCTGGCGCTTGCTTCATGTGGAGTGTCTTGGGGGAGATGGGGAGGTTGACAGCTTTTTTTTTTCTTTTTTTCTTTTTCTTTTTTTGATTTTGAAATCTTTATACCAAAATGGAAGGAATAAAATGAAGCAAGGAAAGGGAACAAGGAAGAAATAATTGAGTATAACTCCATCTCCCAGTTCCAATTTATGTCATTTCAATCCTCTGATAGCTTCTGCTGACATCACACTTGTGGCAGGGAAACTTTCTAGTACAGGTGACCTGTGTCAGTAAGTGGTTTAGATTTAAATATGTAATAAATAAGCACTACATTGTGAGATTGGAGGTTGAAACATTTCACTGGTTTGGTTTATAGTGCAGCCCTGCAAGTAAACAGTGAGGAAGGGTTTTGGGAGCTGCTTAAAATGATGGAGCTCAATGAACTATTGTGACTGGATAAATGGTGGTGCTGAATTACACCCTGGGAGATGGCTGGTGAAACAGCCATGTATTTGTAGCTCAATTGGCTGAACAGTAATGAGTACTGCAGCATGGATATAACACTCTGAAAATCTTTTTTTTCCAATATAGATAAATATGAAGGAGGAAAAATTAGAAAAGAAGTGGTTTTGTGTTAAGATGTTATAAATGGTGTTCACCAGTAACTCCTGAATGTGACCAAAACTATAATTTTCAGATGAAGAAAAACATAGTTCTAAACCACTCACAGGGTGGAAATACAGCCACTTAGGGAAGGGGTGAGGTTGTAATTAAATAATATAATTCTCCCCTGATGAACTGTCACTTAAAACTACTTTGTGTCTGAGTCAGACAGAAAATGGCTTTAATATCTGAAGACTTTCTGTGGATGATCTGAAGTCAGACTATATTAAGAAAATCTTAAAGGTCTTCTATAAAAGCGCGTGATCTGCACAAACAGCCACTAAGCTGGTGTGATGCAGGAAGGGATGACACATGGTGGCATGCCATGGAGGACACTTGAATTAAAGTTAACTGGAGAGCTAGTTAGGACAGCAAAGTTACATGACACTAAGTTACTTCAAACTTGATATTATATCAATTCCATCTCTGCTGATTGAATCACACTCAAGTGTATAATCTAACTTCTGCAGAAAAGCCTACGGCTTGAACCGAGCAGATTTTTGTGAAGGAGATATGAATAATGGGAATAATGGTAGTGGTATGGGCTGGGGAGGAGAGCCGTGGGCTAGTACCAATATGGCAGAAGCACATAAAACCCATTCTTAGTAGATGGGTGGAGGAAGCCTGGCCGTCCCTTTTCCGGAGAGTAAGCAGGGGCAGGCTGGTTGTCACCACACACAAAGGAGATACATCCACTTGGCCAGCCCCAGGGACCTCCTTTGGACAGGTCCTGAACAGCACCAGGGGGAAATGGGGAACAGGCAGACTGAGTCATCCAACCAGGGAAATGGAGGACAAGTTCAGGGAGTTGTAGCCTTTGGCACAAAATGGTGTCAGCATGTTACTGTGAAGCCGTGAAATTTTCCTACTCCTCTTCAATGTAGATTGCATTCACAGTTCTGCCATTTTCTAAAGAGGAACCTTTACACAAGTAATGCAAAAATTGCATGGTTTACACCAGTTTCTTAGAAATACATACAGCCTTGCAAAAGGACCTTACTTGAGGGTGGTATTTCAGCAATTAGAGCATGAACACCTCCTCCCTGAATCCCTTTCACCTGGTGTTAGATGGCAAGAATCTCTTAATTCCAATTTTCATTCTTGCTTTTCCCATTTTTCAAGCATAGAGCATTTTCTTGATTGTTCGCTCTTTCCCATAATGATTTTGTTGGGTGTTCAGTTGCTCTTTCCAGTGATGTCTGAGACAACCTTTTAAACTTAGAATTGAAATACAGCCATAATTTTGTTCTTTTATGTGAAAATTGCCATATGAAATGAGGTCCCTTTGGCCGACTATCATCTTTCCAACAAGGGCCGATATTTAAGGAGAGACTGTAAAAAACAGAGAGGTATAGCTTTCTATCTCTGGCAGTAGTGGTTTAAGCATTCCTCCAGTATCAACAACTAATCTGCAAAAGAAATTAGATGAAGGGTTAAGTACTTGAATTTGCTGGATGCAACTTCCTTTTGGATCCTCAAGCAAAGCTTGATATTATTTGTGCAGAGTTTTATAGAATTAACAATTTGCATGTTTAGACAATAGGCTAGAATGGGGATAAACACCACTCTGAGTTATGCTTCCTTACGTAACTTTAGCATTGATATTTGCTGACTGTGACATAATAAGACAATAAACTGGGATGAACTGCTTATAACAGAAACAGCAGAATACAGAATTTAAAAAAGAGAAAAAAAGAAAACAAACAAAAAAACACATTGAGAGCTTTGCAATATTCCAGGTACTTTAAGGAGGTTTTTTCTTCACAGGGCTATGAACATTAGCGAAAGAGTTTTTCATCCTTGCTCTTTTTCTCAGGCTGGTGATTATTTGGAAGTTTTAGCAACATTTTGGGTTTTCCACGAGTACAAAACCAGAGGACATTGTTGGTAGGGTTAAAAAGTAGATAACTTTTAAAAATAGGCTGCCACTTGGTGCTGTGGATTGGAGGCTTGAAAGCTGGCTTGGAGATGGATCTCTAGGGCAGGAGGTTAATCTTTGCTCATCTTTCTTTGTGCAAACCCATCCAAGTCTTAAGTCAGAAGCCTCTGAAAAGTGTTACTGCATATATTCATTAGATAGCCCTTGTTAAAATCGACATCATCCATCTGTGTTTAAAGGAGCTCAGCAGTCACAGCCCTCCTGCATGACAAACACACAGTGTGCTTCCAGGACTTGGTCTGTCCAGTCTGATAAGAACAGAATCAGATCTTCAAGAACAAGTATTTTTGGTATTAAAAAACAGAAAAGAAAGTGGCTTAAGGGAGAAAAGAGACAACTACTGCCAGTGCCTGGTATGTATAGCTCCCAATACCTATAGACCACACACTGTGTGTCATGATTTCTTCTCTGGCACAGAGTGTAACTAAACCAGTCTTCCTGAAATGCCTGGTGTATAACTATGGGAAAGTGTTCCAGAGTGAGAGCAGAAGCAGGAAAACCTCACCTCTTGGAAGACAGCAAGCCACAGCTAGGCTAGCTTCTACCCCCAGATCCAGCATACAGCACTGGGAGCTGCCTTTCTCAAAAGATACTGGATTTCTCTTCCATAATTCTGTAGCTCAAACAGTCGGGAGCCAGGATGCAGAGCTGAAAGATCAGTGCTTGAGTGTTGGAGCAAAGTGTAGAAATGGTTACAGTTGTGCATAACAGCATGTATAATATTTCAATATAAGGTTTTGTCTTTCAGAAGACGTGGAAGAAATCCCATTCAATATTTTAAATATAGAGAACATGGTTAGACTTGCAAAGCTGAGTGCAGACTACAAAGCTTAATTTGATCCAAGGTCAGTTAGGTATTTTGGGATACCCTGGCACACTGTAATGTGCTGGCTGTCCAAGGAATTCCTCATTAATTTGAAAGGCCATTTTCTGGTTTCAGACAATTTAACTACCAAATTTATCACAAGGCCACTTAAAGTAAGATCTCTTTTCAGATCCTCCATTGCTGGTGAACTTGCCTGACCATGCAGTGTTTCAGCCTGCTCACTTGGGTTCAAGCAGGAATTGGGCTTTGCACTTAGGCCTACAGATCATCAAAACATGCAAAAATATTTGCTGCCTTTCCATCTTGTGTCTTCTGGTGGGGCTTTTCATGTGCTTCAAGTAAATGCAAATATCTGTGCCAAGGGAATAGCCTGGAACCTGGTAGCCATGATACCACTAAGTAATATCCAAGCATGATTTTCATCATTGCAAGCTTATATTAAGAACAGAGTAGAGCCTGGAAAAAGTTTTTTGGTATCTGTTTATATGCATGTACAGTTAAGAAGAGAGAGGCCCCAAATTTTTCACAGTGTTTATAATAAGAAATCCAAATTTGATGCTAAAGTAAGTTGATTCAATTCTGAAAACATACCAGGAACAGATGAAGTGAGTAGGAAGGTGTTGTTTTTATGCAGCCTCCTGTAGAGTAAAGCTGTCCCTGCACAGCAGATGGGTTTCTTAAGTACATACACCGTTTTTGGAATGCAGAATATTTTTCTTTAATCGGATGTCTTCTCTAGCCTCATGTTTTCTGACTATTCCACTCTCTTTCATCAAGGGATGAGCTCTCTCTCACTTACAGTAAACTCTCAGCATATGTTCAGGCCTTTGCCTGCACTGATATACCTGATGATCCCACTGCATTCATACCTGTACTAATGATTACACAGAAGGAATTTAGAAGCACAGAAGAATTGAGAACTTTGCTCAATTTAACAGCTATTATGCATATATCCAATAGAGTATACTTTAAAAGTATCTCAGTAAATAATTTTCAAAAAATCATTGTTTCTAAAAAATCTTTCTGATATAACTGACATCTTCATCTTTAATTCAAATTTGTTTCTCAGTGTTTAATTTCTTACTACTATACCATTTTCAAGTAGACAAAAATAAAAAAAAAAGTGCAAACATTTTTGGGGGCCAAATCAGTAAATGTAAATCTTGTGCTTTGAAAATAGCAGGGAACAGGGCATTATTTGAAGATAGTTTCCCAGTTGTGAAAATTTCTGTTTTAACTTGATACTGTGCTGCTTTCTGCTCATGTGACATGCTATAGCTGTCAATGAACTGGGAACAGACCTACTCACAGGATAAGCTACCTTTTACAAAGGTGGAGACTGCCTGTGCTGTATTTTCAGTGTAATTAAATAATTAAATCCCAAATCTTCTGTTTTAGGAAAACAATTGCATTACTTTTTTTTTAATATATGTTGCATTCCAGCATCACCTAGCAAACATACTCAAAACATGTAATAAATACATATACAACACTGAGGACAGATTATAATGGTGATTCCAGATGATGGAAGTAATTGTCATATAGTTTGGCCTGTTGAAAAGATACCAAAAACTTGAAAGCTAGAGAAAAGTGAATTATAGCATATCTGCTAAATCAGATATCCCTGAAACATTGCCTCTGATTTACCACTGTGGATGAATCTCACACTCTTTAGAAGGAATAAAAGTTCTAGAGCCCTTTAACTTCAAATTAATAAAGACTGTGCAGTAATGTAATTCCAAATTGCTACAGCTGTTTCTTTTATTAGCTGTGGCTTCATGTTTCTGTCCTTGACACTTAAAGATCAAACCTACTTAAATATGAATAATTTAAAATGTGAATTTTCTTCAATGTCTTATTTTGCCAAGGAGCTCAGCAGCTCATTATATAAGAGGAATGTGTCACGGAGGTAGTCATCTCCGTAGTGGTGGTGCAGGCACGATGCTGCTCTTCCCACTGTGCATCCCCCACCCCCAAAACTGCACCTGGGCTAGAGCATTCATCCAGCAGGTAATGACACACAGGCTGTGTCCTGAAAGAAGTCTGTAAGGGCATATTTAGACAAGGATAGGGAGACTTATTTCAGGAAAAACATACCAGTTGAAGCAGCAGCAATGTGGCATCCTCCATCCAGAAGCAGCAGGACTGAGTGGGACTTTGTAGTTGCTTCTTCTGGTTCTGACAAGCTGCTCAGTGAAGAGACAGTGGAGCTCAAACAGAAATGTTCCTGTGGTGTCCATGTTCCCTTAGGCAGGGTAATAGGAAGATATTTCAAGGATAAAAGGTAGGGTGAAGATTAGGAAAAAGCAGTAATAGGGAAACGGACACAGGGACGATGAGGAAGGAGGGGGATGAGAAAGGACTTAGGGAAGGGAAAACAGACCATTGAAAAGAGTGTCAAGATGAGAAGCCCACATCTTTTTTCCAGGCTCCATTGGTTACCTCAGTGCTGGTGGTTCTGCCACTCTGCAGGGACTACAGAAAAAGCTGAATCTCCCCATAGACACAATCAGGGATGCAACTGAATTTTCCTCCATTTTGCAAGATTGCTGCAAGTCCAGAGCTAAAGCACAGGAAGCTGAAGCACAGGTGGTTTGTGAGCTCCTGCTCTGCAGCCTTGCAACAACTGTGGTGATGCCAGTTCATCTGGGAGGATTGACCTAAAATGGGACTTTCTGCAATATTCTGCTTATTGTGTGTTCCTTGTTCACCTGGTGACAAACATAACACATCTGGAGTTTGTTTTGCAGATCCACCAAATGCAGCCTTCACAGTTGCTCAGTTTGAGCTTTGCCTTAAATGCATCAGCTGCTATAAAACAATAAGTGCTCCATGGGCACTTGTATTTCAAATTGGGCACTTAGAATAATGCTCCTCTGGAAAATTATTTTGGCTTTTTTTCTTGTGCTCCAGAATCCTGTGCATTCCTCTGACACCAAATAAACCACACAATTTCGCAGAGACATTGCAAAGTAATTAATTTTTGTCATGCACGAAGAGATCTTGTGAGATCTCTAGTGGGTGCCCCAAAATCAGTATTTTTTGTGTTCACAATTTAGCTGGGTGTAGTGGTGAGTTCAAGTGTTGAATTCAGTAGGCTGAGGAAGAAGAATACCATGACTTGTATTTCATGCAGCATATGAGAAAAGCCGTATAGGAGAAATCACATATGGGTTTACAGGCTGTTGCTGCAGTGTAAGTTGTTTCCTTCTCTTTCAAATACTGAATTGATAAATAATGGGATTTGTAGAAATTAGCCCGCACACTCCTCTCACTAGTTTGGGAATTTGGACTAGTTTTTGTTGGCACTGTAGGACAAGGATGAAGAGAGTTTCAGGGAGGAAGTGGAACACTCTGCACAAGAGAGAGAGCAAAGGTGCTGTGGCCAAGCTGGAGGAATAGCCAGCTAAGTTTGGCATTATTTATTGGGAAGAGGGAGCTGGGTTTGCTCACTAACAGTGGAATAGTTAAGGAGGAAATAATTGTGAAAGTTCACTATGAAATATGGGAGCGAGCTAAACAATTTCTTTTCTTTGATCTCCATTAATTTATAATCTTATGACATTGAGTCTCCTGGCACTAGAGCTTTTACAATGAATAGCTGAAAGTACAAAAATTTATTTAACTTGTATTGGTTGTGTGTTGAATGGCTGCCTCTACTCTAGAAGTCATTTGGAGTTTTACTCTTTTAGCTGTTGGGCAATTTAAATGCTAAACATTTAATTTACTTTAGACAACTCTGCAAACAACAGCAAACTACAGACTGCTCAATTAATGTTGCAACAGCCTTTGCATCAAAGTTTAACCAGAATACTTTGATTTCACTTCATGATATATGAATATATTCCCATCAGTATAAAAAGCTGAAATAGTTCAGTGTTTCAAATTGTTTCTGATTTGCTAGTGTTTAAAATTAGTATATTTGCCTTTTTGTTGTGCTAAACTGATAATGTAAAACAAAACAATAGAGTGTGTCAGTGTGTCTGCCTCAGATGAGTTGCACTACAGAATTATGCAGTTACTTCTTCCATCAATAGTTGCAATAGGATTAAAAGTTGTATGTAGCTCACATGTAAGCCTATTAATTTGCCTTTTTAAAGGTTTTGTTTCATTTACATTCTTTTCCCCTAGTTTTTATAAATCACTTCTTTCTAAGGAAAATTCTCTCCTTTCCTGTTTATCAGACTAATTTTTTCAAGTTCTTATGATGTTTTGATATATTTTTGGAACGATCATGATTAGCTGGTCTAATAATAATTGTTAGAAATATGTGCCTACACCTCCTTTTAATAATTACTTTAAAAGTGTAAGTATTTTTGTTTTCGAAGTCAAAAAATAATCCTAAGAGAGGATTTAATTTACTTGGTAAATAATTCAATGTGATTTTATGCTATTAAATGTGGGAATATCATTACTCTCTTCACTAGCGAGAAATTCTAGAATTTTTATTCCTTATGTTCATTATGTAGCAAACAGATTTTACTTGGATCCCAGAAATAATTTCATCAAATGGTTCTTTCTTATTAATTCTGTATTTCTAACTCCCTGGAACCTCCTGAAGTTATCTTTCTCCTTTACAATTCTATACATTTCTCAAACATAGAAAAGAAACATCTGGCATTTTTTTAATGAGAACTTGTATGCTCATTGACCAAACAAGGAGCAAGGAATCTCTTGTATGGTTGATTATTGCAAGAAAATGAGGCAGCAGTCTCACTAATAATCACAAAAATTTGTATTAACTGGTGCTGTTTCATTTTCTGAGTCAGCTAATCTTATACTTTCACCCTTTCTTTCACAAGAAAATAAATCGTGTTTAAAAATTCCTGGTGTGGAAAAATGGTACTTTCAAATGTAGAGATTAGAAACATTTAAAACATACATATCTGTGGTTAAAGATGCCAACTCTTAATTTTCCCGTCTAGAGCTTTTCTTTTTTATCTTTGAAGTTCAGTCATTATTCCATGTCTATGCCATTGGTTTATTTTTGTATCCTACAGAAATTAATTCAGACTGTTTAGAGTCAATCTTTTTAGAATATTTATGAATGCAACTTATCAACAAGTTTACATTTTATGCAGCCTGTGGAGTTGGATTTTGGAATTTGCTTTTTTAGTAGTTCTTTTGTGGAAGAGAAATCTTTCAGGCATGAATTGATAGTCCAGATCTTTTGAGGTCTGTCTGTGCTAACCTATGACCTCTGTTCTTAGGAGGTCAACATCTGAGGGCAGGAGATTAAGGCAGTTAAAAGATTGGAATGGGAACTGGAATGGAAAAATTAGCCAGCACATTTTGGGTGGAAAACATCAAAGTCATCAAACAATTTGCTTATTTTAAACTCAGTTTAAGGGTAACAAGCTAATTGTACTGTGTTTGTTGATGCAGGCAATTTATATTATTTGAGAACATTAACACTAAAGAATTTTTTTAATTGTAGAAACATAATGCCTCTTCAGTATAAATGCGCTACGTATTTTGTATTAAAAATGCTTTTGTGCAGCATTTTTAGATAATAATTCAGGATCTGCTCATATAGTCTGTGTGCATTTAATTAGCTGTATTGCTTACAAACAGCAATAGTAAGTGTTGTGGAACCTGCAACTTGCTTGTAGTCTGTTGAAGACCCCTTGCTGTCTTTGGAGACACTGAGGTGCTCTCAGTACAGGGAAAAAATTATTCCCATATTAAAATTTTCTAACTCCAATGCTTAAAATTATTTGTAAGCATCTCTCCTTGTTTCAGTTTTTGAAATGTGAATTCCTTTCCCATACAAATTTGTGACCAAGACATGTTCTTTTATAGATTATAAATTGACTTACAAGAAAAGACACCATTGTCTCTTTGTTCTTGTCTGACATAGTTCAAAATTCATTAGTGTGTGTTTTTAGAAGAGTGACAACTTCATCTTTCATCTCAGCATTGATTTCAAAAATGTTATTATCTAGAAGAAGGCACCTTCCCACATCTGAACAATTATGCAAGTTCAAGGATTCGTGTAAGCAATCACATTTTCTTCTTGCTTGTTTAAAGTGCAAATGAAAGTGGTTTCAGTATCATAGGCGAAAGCCAGACTAGTGTTTTAACATGCAACCCCACCTAGCAGGAAAGAAAACAAAAGTTCCAGGTACCTCTTAGCTCAGGCTCTGACTAACAGCGTATGGATCATGGTACTTCTCCTATAGGTATGGCTGCTAATTAAATTAAAGTACTATAATACAGTTAAACTCAAGCAAACAGCCAGCTGTAAACCTCAGTGAAACCTCCACATGTGTTTTATTGTTCTTTGGATAGTGAAGGATATGAGATTTATACCCCTTTGCAAGCTTACAACTTTACAAACTCTTTCCTCTATCTGTGAAAGCCACCTTTTTGCAGCTTTTAGCCCTGATTTGCACCTGAGGGGAAACTGAACAAAATTATCACCATAATTTCTTGTTCTTTCATGAAGGGAAAAGGAGGGAAAGCAGGAGGAGCTGTTGTGGACTGCAGCAGCCCATGGAGTGCTCCCAGGGACACAGGCATTGCTGTTTCCTTCCTGCCATTTCACTGGGTTGGCTGGAGAAGCTCTGCCAGCTGCAGGAGTGGCCACTGCTGGCTGTGCTGCACCATCCCAGAGGCGCTGCCATTCCTGGATGTGTCCTGTGTCCTCCCTGGTGCTGCCACAGCTGGCTGTGGCCTGCATCCCTAGGAGTGCCACAGGCATTGGGAATCAGAGCATTTGAAGGGGCAGAACCACCGCTGAAGGTTATTGTGTCTTGGAGAGCTGTTCCCTGTTTGAATTCTTGGGATAAAACAGGGCGGCTTCTGATCAGCCATTTCGGGATTCCTGCTTGTCAGCACTCTCTGTGGGTAAATAGTCGATGGTTGGAAAACTAATTCTGTTTTACAGAACGCTTTTGGTTACCCACTTGTGAGAACTCGTGAATCCTTGTGAAGGAACAGAGGATTTGTTAATTAGTAAAGAAAAAAATGTTAGCGACAAAGATAGCGTGCCTGACATGACTTAAGATAACTTTCTTGTTTGCCTGAGCCATTTCTATACCTCCCTTCTGTTCTGTGTGCTTACCAGTAAACTCTTCAATGCGATAAAATCACTGTAGTTTTCTATTACAATAGTAACTGTGATTCTTGACTATTTAAATTATTAGCAAGCAGTGATACACACACATTTTTTTGATCTGGAAGGCCTGCTCCCCAGGATTTTTGCTGGATGTGTATAGGCTCTTGTTTAATGATGATTGATGATTCAAGCACCCTGACCACAAGCCTGCTTTTCTTAATATCTTTTGTCCACTCTTTAAAAGTAATCTGTAGATACCTGAAATCTGCAGATTGAAAACTACTCTAGTGCACACTCTCAAGGTGCTGGAGGTTTTTCATCCCTTCGTAATTGTGGCATTAGTTCTAAATGTGCTAAGACTTGCCTCCAAGTTTTATGTACAATAGCCTGTGGGGCAGAGTAGACTGCTTGCTGACTTTGGGGAAGGGTGATTCAAAACTCAAAGAAGTTATAATGCAATTTTTGAATGACTTAGAAATTTATTTGACTTATGATGAAACCCTCCTTTGTTTTTGCTTGGTCTTTTTGAGAAATAGCTAGAAAATGTATCCTTAGTTCCCTCACATCTTCTTTTCACAACCAAAAAAAAAAATCTGTTGAGATAGATAAAACTGTTCAGAATTACTGAAATATTTTTCTGCAAGAATTACTGCAAGTATTTTTCAGGCTTGTCTGTTTGTGAAGGTTGAAATTTCTGGCAGTGCAGCTGTGCCAGATTCCTGACTGCAGACCCCAGTGCTCTTGGAATCAGCGTCTCCAAATGGACTCTGTAATTTTCCTCAGCTGAGTCACTTCCTTACTATGAACTGCTTTAAAGAGATTAATACTTCTCCTTTGCTTTCTAGGGTTTAGCCTGCACTGCTCCCCTCCTTTTCAAAATAAGAACTCATCAGAAAACATCTTTTCTAGAAATGCAGTTGAGTTCAGAGAATTTTTAAAAAATGGATTATTGGTGGCCTTTTTTTTAAAGGACTATAGAGGTTTGTGTTCCTCATTTTTTTCTAGCTGCTGATTTGAATGAGAAGCCAGGAAAAAAAGCATGTTAATTTTGTTTCTTAGTGGTTGGAGTTGTTTCCAACTGCCAGGAGAACATGAATGTCTGTGAGATACCTCAGGTGATAGCTATCCATAAAATCTTTGGAAGTATGTGGTAATAGATGTAAGATGTTAAATATAAATTTCCTTCATGACCCACATTTCTTGCTTAATTCTTGCATAAAATACTAATTAGTCAAATCTGAAAGCTTTTGGATTTGTCAGAATAAGTCTTTACATCAATGTAATATTGAGATGCATTTTATAGAAGATTGACTTTGTCAAGAGGAAAAAAAAATTACTAGATCTGTTGTATACATGTGTTGTACACACATATATAGTATATACAATAGATTTATGAAAGGTTGCCTCAGTTGCATTGAAGAAAGTGGATGCCAAAAGAAAGATGACCTAGTAAGTCATAAGGTTTAGACAAAATGAAGCTATAATAATGTAGCTGTGTTAGCTTGCTCTCATTAGGCCAGGTAACAACAGAAGTAAAAATGTCATATACACTTTTATCATCTACAGTCTTGTCTGTGTAAGAAGGTCAGTTCAGAGTTTCCAAAAGCCTGCAGAAATTTCTTGAATTACAGATTCTGGTTGAGACTGTAAGTGAAAATCTATATGAAGGTGGTATTAGTACTGGAAATTAATTGTGACACTGTGTGCACACTAATCACTGTAGTGAAACATCCGGCTGCAATAATGAGATGCTGTGTTGTGAACAGGATTCCACCATGTTCCCTTGCTATGGTAGCAGGTGGTAAATTTGCTTAAGCTTGCATATTTTGTTACATTGTAGAGTACTACAGTTTGTGTGTGGCATATAAATCCATTTTCATTTAGCTGGGAAATGTTTTCTTCAGGCAGCGTCTCATTTAGTCAAAGAAAAAAAGATTCCACAGAGACATGTTTATGTTTGTTAATATTACTATTATTTTAACTAATTAATGCAAACAAATATTTTTCTAAAGCATTGCTTTGTTAAATGATAGTTCAAGTTTGTCAGTTTAAAAATCCTTACTTCCTTGGTGTAGTCAGCCGTGACCTCTGAAATGGTTAATTCCAATCAGTGTGTAAAGGCTCAACCTTTATGTTTAGTGTGTAAATGCTAAATGTGTCTATTAGGAGCAGAATCAAGATGGAAGTTAAGGTGGAGGTGTGAAGAACTAGAGATGGGAAGGAAATGTGGTAAAAGGGTACTGGGTATGAACTAGGTAGTTTGTGGGACTGGGGCTGATTGAATAAAAAAAAGTGGAGGGTGAGCAGTGTTCACCCCTTCATGACAGATGGCAGGGCTGCTTCTGATCTGATGCTTTCTATGAAATGTTTCTATGATGCTTCCATTCCTTGTAGACAGGTCATCAGTACGCTTCTGCCTCAAACCAGGTCGTCTGTAGTGCTCACTTTCCTTTTACCCCCATTTCCCCCACAGAAAGCTGGAGAAGCTTCTTTAAAGTGCATATTTCACGTGATTCAGAGGAAGGGGAGTACCAAACATGGGTCTGCTGCGAGCTAATCAGGAGAGAGAACAGCACAAGTTGTAGCTGAGTGCTTTGCATTCATGGTCCAGGGTGCATGGCTGGCCAGGGCTCTGGGGTGCAGCTCTTTGCTGGGGCAGGCTGGGGGCTCAGCCCCTTGTAGCCACCCAGGAGCCCCAGACACTCTGTGCATGGGGATGTACAGTACCTGTGAAAGCCAGCTCAGATGAAAGTGTGTGGCACAGCTCTGGTGAGGCAATGGTTTGGTGCTGAGAACCAGGCTCTCTGCAGGTGTGCTGTGTCTGGAGCCACAAGGTGCTCCCTCCTGGGAGGGGATGGGCTGCACTGGGCTCTCTGTGACAAGATGGGCACTTGTAAAATTTCCCCTCTTGGTTTTCAGACAGGCAGCACTCATGACACTGCCAAAACCAGGCTGAGACTGCTGAGATGCTCGAGCAATGTGGCCAGGAGAGTTCTCCTGATAGTGCTGTAATAGACACAGCCCTAGAGACCTGTTTGGCAGAATGTGCCAGTAAGATAATTCTGCATATGCTGCAATCTCTTTCCACATGGGAAAAGAGGGAAAAGAGCCTCTCTGAAAGAAAGGTGAAAATGGGGAAGCTACACAGGTGGCCTTGGCCAACCCTAGGTCATTACCTTTTCTCAATCTATTCAAGACAGATTCCTTCAGATTTGGGAATTAACTTGCAATTTCTTGCATCAATAAGTGTTCTTAAGCGTGCAGTAAATTGAGTCCATCTAGGTTATTGTCAATGTAGGCACTGAACATCCTGAGATTTTTTTTTTCCTTTATATGTACTCGTAAATCATATATATGGAATATCTAGATTGTAAACTTTCATCCACTGGTTCTGTATCTCATGCCTGTGTCCATTAATCCATAGCTGGGCTTTGGGACTCTCTTCATCACATGCTGACATTCCTTGGGGACACACAGCTGGTGTTTAATTATGTCTGATCTAAGTTTGCCAAAACTCTCCCTAACAATTGCAGCAAAATTCTTCAGCCAAAACTGCTAGAGAGGCATCATTAAGTTAAAAATAATGTATATTTCAGAAAGCAATGCTTCTTTAAGTATAAAACATATGAGGTTTTTTAGCTGTTGATTTTTCTGTACTGCACTGTACAAGCTGAAGTAATGGGAATCTCCAAGGTTCTGGACTGCATTAACAGATTGAATCTCTATTTGTTATTTCTTCCTGAAGGGGAACTGTGACTTTAAAAGAAAGGGATGCTGCCCCTGACTCTGAAGCCAGGTCTCTGCCAGGGTGCAGTTTCAGATTACCGTGCCTGGGCAGCTGCCGGGCCCCCCCTGCACCCATAGCCAGCCTTGTGGTCCTGTGCCTGCAGGGTCGCCGGTGCCGATCTAATTCCTCAGAGAGCCAGTTCGGGGAGCGTAACTGAGAAAAAACTAATCCTGAAAAAAAAAGGTACCGAGCAGCAAACGGATGGAGAGGCGACAGAAGTGGGGGACGCCTCTCGGTAGCAGCTCCACGCTCGGGGTTTATCTGGAGTGAGAAACCCTACGGGCAGCTCGGCATGAGGCGTGTTGTGCTCTCTGCTCAGCGCGGCGGAGACATTCCCTGCTGGCGGCAGCTTTTTGGCCTCTGCAGCGGGAGCCATAGGAAGTCTGCCCTCGCTGGTGGCAGGTGGTGATTTAAGAGCCAGCGGGGTTCATGGGAGGAAAGTGTCAGGAACACAAAACCCAGCGGGGAGTTGAGTTTGGCCTCCAAAAGGCCAGAGGTATAATTAGGCATCAGCAAGACCTCGCAGAGGGTTCGGGGGGCGTCCCAGGCGAGGTCTTTTCTATGTGAGCTTCCTCTGTCAGTCTGCCCGTAGATCCTGCTGCACACAGCTCCCCGCAAGAGCCATGGTCTGTGCTTTTTAGCAGGGCTGCAGTTTTCCTGGCCAGGGAATGAAAACAGGATGCAAAAAGCAATCGTACCTATTTCAGATGCTTTGGTGCCACCACACCATTAACCTGTCTCTGAAACTGTACAGTACCAGGAAGCTGGCAGCTGCCGGGGAAGGGAAGCGGCGTTCCTCAGCTCTGTGCCTGACATCCCTGTGGGGCTGGAGAGCAGCCTTTAAAAGCTGCAGTGCTCAGCCTTAATTCACTGGTCTAGCATCCTAGTACCTATGCAGTGGTCATTTCTCAGTTCCCTTCCTGCCTTTCAGCAGCTGCTCCTCAAAACTTGCAAGATGCAAGCAGTGGGCTTGGAGGAGTCAGTGTGTCGTGTCATCACAGCTCTTCCTTCCCTGCCAGCTTCCGCTAAACAAGCTGTTTAAATTTTTTTCTTAGTTAGCATTAGTTTGAAGTGCTGTGAACGATGTGAAGACAATTGGAGATATGTACTAAAACTAGCATTTCCTGTTGTAGTGTTCTGCTATTCCACATCAATCATATTATCTGAAGGGTGTTACAGTTTCAGAGTTTGACTTGGGAACTGAAATTTCCTAAAATTATAGCCTGCTTTCTTCATGACAAGGAAAAAAATAACATAAATTTCACATACAGTACCAGAAACCACACTCCTTCCATCTGATTTTACCACATGCACCAATTACAGAGTGTTTGTATGTCATAGAGAAGTTAATGTTTCAGGTTTCTTAATGACAGATCTTCAAAGGAAGTTTTCTCACCAAATGGGAAGGATTATATAGAATCAACACTTATAGTTAGTAGTATTGTAATGCTGAAAGTGTCAGTAACTTTGTGAAACTGTGTCTACAGTTCACTCAATGTTGTGTTTTCCACGCTTCAAAAAAAAAAAAATAAAAAGGAAATATATATTCCCTGATATTTCCAGATATGCATATTTTCCTAGTCTTTGCTAGGAATCAGTGAGTTTTCAAGGATTCATAAATGCTGCTCAAATATAAAATTAAGTTATAAAATGCTATTTTGCAATGTTGAAATAGTAAACTAGCATTATTATGAATCTTTCAATCACCCTCAGTAACTAAGAAAGTTGAACATGTCTTTAAAAATCCCCCCCCAAAAAAAAGTTAATTTTAAAAAAATAATAATTTATGGTAAAGCCCTAGAGTGATATTAATGTTATTCAGAGTTCCTTTTGTATAAAGAATGTGGTACTGGCAACTAAACTCCTGATTTATTGATGACTTCCCTTTCTATAAGACAGCTTATGGGTTTCTTCTTGTCATCAGCATCACCAGAGGAAAGTTACCAGCTGAACTAATTAATTCTGCAAGACTTCATAGGAAAAATAATTTTGCAGCTATTTTTTCTAACTGATAGGCATGTGATTTAAGCTCTGGTGGCAAGAGGCAGCGTAAGGTATGGAAATGCAGACAGCTGCCTCTGAAAGAAACAAAGCTTCAAGGAAGCTTAACATGCTGAAATCAAGGGGGGCACATAATCTCCATCCTAGGGTGCTAAAGTACTGAGCGTCACATCAGTCCAGGGTTATTAACAGCTTTTGCTTTGAGATATGGACTTAGGACTAAAGAATGTTCATGAAGAAAGGACATAAGGACTGCAGGCAATGGCAATCAATCCTGTCCAATCTCTAAATATTTATTACAGCTTTGCATCCTGCTAATAGAGAATATATGAGAAAATTAGAAAGAGTGGATGAAGTGCAATGTTAGTTTATAGATTCCGAATTGTGCCTTATTTTTATTATTTACTTTATCTAGTATTTGTATTCTCTTAACTAGACAATTTTCTTGAACAATGGAAGTGTACTAAAGGTAGTC
Organism: Pycnonotus jocosus; assembly: GCA_013400435.1. NCBI lineage: Eukaryota > Metazoa > Chordata > Aves > Passeriformes > Pycnonotidae > Pycnonotus > Pycnonotus jocosus. The sequence continues at coordinate 241,453 of VWYP01017655.1, read as the reverse complement.
TGGCCTTCAAAAACCATCTGTTACAATGTGCAAAGGAAAATGATTAGTTAAAAGAAAATCCAATACCTGAACTCTAAAATGGGTGAAAAATAGTTTACTGATATTTACTTGGTTTTGAACCTCCCATGCTTCCCTGAAATTTGTTATTTAGAATTAGAAAGGGTTTTAACAACATGGTGAATATAAAAGTTCTGTGCCTTGTGCAGCATCTGCCACTGATCCCAGCACCACCATATAGACAGCTTTTAAGGACAGCCATATTAAAGACATATTCAGGTTAAAAATAACTTTCTTAAGTTGCACCCTACTATTTATGTACAAGATAAGGGGGTAAGGGACAGAATTTAAACTTGATGTTTATGAGGGAAAGCAGAAGCTGTCATGTCCTGCCTTTCCTGCTGGTGTCTCCTATGGTTGCCCTTGGTCACTGAGAAGCATTGGGGTACATTAGTCTTCCCTTTTGCCCGCCAGCCATGGTTGCCCCCAAGTTTTTGTGTCAGTTTACAGGAACCCTAGGAAAGAGTTTGGCTGGAATTTTGCTGGTTTTGGGGAGCCAGTAGAACAGCGGAAGCAGCTCTTTTGACAGCATCTAGAGCAGTTTGGGGAAAGCAGATAAACAGTCCTTGATTCTTTACTCCAGTTCATGCCGAGAGCAGGCAAAGCACTAGGAAGCACTAGGAAGCAGATGCCTCCTGACTCCCTTTCCTAAAGGCACACAGATTAACTGGGAATGGCAGGGGTATAATATATTTCAGTGAGTATCATGTCTCCTATACCAGGTGAGCCACTGACCTGGGAATCAGGTAGTAGGATTTCCTTCCCTTCCTTACTCTGCCAGTGTAGTGCAAAAGCAAGCCACTTTAAACAGATCAGGAAATTTGCTCTAAAGTATTGATTATGGTTTCTCAGCTCTTTTAGTAGCCTGATCAGCCTCAGTGTTGCCAATTCACAGCATCCCTCTAGTGCCATTCACAGGTTGTGCTAACTGCACTGTCAAAGTCCTCTGCAAAGAGGGAGACACATTGTCTGGTGCTCAGTGGTGCAATTCAGCAATTCCTGGCTGCTGCCTCCTTTTCCTGAGGTGCAGCTTTCCTGACGGCAGGCCCATTGGGGAGGAAGGGCTGGAGAGATGGCTTTGTGCTTTTCTCATCCTGTGGAGAACAGCATGCACCACAGCTGGAGTAGACCGGGAGAGCAGTACTCCCCTCTCCCAAAATTATGTTATCTTGCACAGCAACTGGAAACCTACTAGGCAGCCAGCTGTAGTCTTGTGTGTTTTCTATTACCTCTGTTAAGTCATGTGTTGCAGCTTTTCATCAGCAGATGTTTGACAATTCTGCATCATTGCACAGGCACTGCAAGGTATCATTTTCTACATCACAAACGCTGTACAAACGGGTCTTGGGGTGTAACAATTTGCAAGCATTCCCTTATTTCTCAGGCTGAGTCATCTGCTGTGGGCTGTCTTTGCTCAAACTCCTCTTCCTTTTTCATCTTGAAGGCACAAAAGAGGTCAAAACAGGGAAATTTGACCAAATTTTCAGAAGGCAGTGGTCATTAACAAAAATGATGCAGTCATAGGTTACCTGAGTTTGGTAGGAAAGAAATTACAACCTGACTGTTGATGAAGTCAGTGATGATTACTTGTGTGATTAAGAACTGCTGGGGCAGGGTCTGAGGCTGCAAGGGAGGGAGAATCTGAGACTTTTGATGAATATTTGGGGTAATGACCCTGAGGTAATGTATGATGTGCTATATAGGTCAGAGTTAGGGTTTGGTTTCTCTCAAGAACCAACAGATCAGGATTTTAAGAAGGGCAGAGGAAGAATAGGGGAGTAGAATGGACCTGCTGCTGCTGCTAACAACCATTAAAAAAATACAAAGCCAGCTGCTCTCAGAGCAGAGCTTGATCCTTTCAGTGCCTTTAACAGCACAGTATATATTCAGAGGAGGGGAATTCATGAGGCCCTATGGACCTACACCATGGCATTACACAAAAATGCAAACCCGAACAATGGGTGGCCTCAGCAGTTCCATCTGGCTCGCCATTAACAAGGTTAAAGTAAAGTGGGTTTCCTTGGCTGTGTCACACACAATTTACACTTCAGATGCTTTAACTTTGGAGCCAGACCGAAGGGAGCACCACTCTAAACGCACACGGCAAGAGTCGCCTAAGATGTGTGGTAAGCACATTTGGTATTGATGCTCTTTCGAAGATACAGAGTGGTAGTAGCATTTAGATCATTTTTAAGTACTATTACCAAGTGCAGATTTTTTTTCCTAATTTTTTTTTAAATCCTGTCAACAAACTAGAATTGCAGTCAAATATTGTTTACTCCAAGTAATTTACAGGCATGGGAATATTAGAGGCTGGATTCAGTAACAGCAGAAATTATTTGAGGCCATAGAGATGTTGCCACCAGCATTTCTAGTATGAAAATTTCAACATTTCAATAAACTTTGAAGCTAACAGGAATATTGATACATATAAGTGTATTCTGTTGTAAAGCATTCTGTTTTCAGAGCCACCAAAGTTCTTAGATAATAGCATAGTTAACCATTGTTAATTTAAAAAACTTTCGCTCTAGAGAGGCAGTGCTATGTCAACAGGTATGTTGGCCTGTTAACTTCTATGCCATTAGTGTAATAAGCCATGGGAACTGTCCCAGCATTTTGCAGAAATTGGCTTTTCTTTGTCTTAGCTTTGACATATTTAAGGGAGACCAAGCATTTTCTAAGGTGTCCCATTCTTGAATAAAAATTAATTGTTATTGAATAAGTATCAAAGTTGATAATTTAATTTCAAAGCTATTTTATCTGTAAGACAAGCATTTGAGCGGTTAAATCTGTGGTAAAAAGCCAAGGTAATTTACAGAGCGAGGATAGATGTATTGTTGCTGCAGAGGTGTTCAAGGCATTCCACAGAATGGAACAAGTGTTGCCCTGGATGACAAATGAATGCATTACCAGTAACCTGGCCATCTTGGCTGCTTTTGCCCGTGAATTGTGAGTTTGGTAGTGGAGCAGAACTTAATACTGCTCCTGAAATGAAACAATTAAATTTGGTGAGCTGTGCAGTACCTCTGTGATGGGGCACACTTGCTGTTGAGGACACTGCCAAAAGGTTGGCATCAGCCTCACCGGGGTTGAACAGTTGCTTTGTGCCTTCCAGGCTTTTCCAGCAGGTGAGACAGTGCCATTGATGATGGCTTCTCGTGCCTTTAATAAGGGATTTGGTGTGGAGGATCCTCTTTTTGTTCATCCTCTTCTTGCTCTGTTGTTCAGTTTTCTGACCCACCCTTATGGCCCCTCCATGCTGCCTTTCCATCTCTCTTGCAAAGACAGGAATATCCTCAAACATGACACTTGAGTTTCTGACTTTGTGCCTCAGTCCTGTAATCATAGCCATGATTATTGTAAAATGCAGTAATTTTACAAATTTACAATACTGTAAATTTGACAGGCATGTCAAAGTTGCCAAGCTCCTCTCAGAAGTTTCCTGCCCACTGCATTTGAGGTAACTACAGGCAAAATAAATTGAGCCCAAGGAGTCATCTCATCTAATTGGTGACAAACCATTGACATTCCCTTCTCTTCTCCCTTTTTAGCTGATGGTCTGTCCATGAGCAGCAGCTTTTGACTCAAGCCCTACCTTAACAATAGCCTCAAAAGGAAAATAGAGAACTATTCTTGCTGAGCTGTGACAGGTGCAGTGCTTCCACATGAGGCATTGCACTGGCAGGAAAATGAAGAAAGAATAACACAGCAAGGCAGAACCTGTGAAGGGGTAGAAGGAAAATAGTCCAGCTGCCAGTAGAAGAGTATGTCCAGCTGCAACTCACATGAGCCTGAAGTGGGAAATGCCCCAGCTATGCTCTGCTTGAGTGGAGGGGCAGTTCATAAAAAAAGCATTAGTTAGCCTGAAGTAGGGCTGGTTGATTTATGGAGAATATGTAAAAGAATGGTGTAAAAACCTATTTCCTTAGAGGAGGGGTATTATGCATCTGTGTGCACTATATTTAGATTGTATTTAACTCAAAGCACACAGCTCAGCTACTTTTTGTCAGTTAAATTCTTTTCCAGCTCATTGTCTCTAACTGAAAGGAAATTCAGCCACAGCCACACAAAACTAACTTGAAAATCTGCATCTTCTGCCTGGACATGGAGTGTGTGATTCTTTCATCCACTCTTCACATACACACACCTCCTGGTGGGGCTCAGATGGAATACTATGATATTAACAAGTTCATGAATCCAGATAGAAATCCAGAATAGATCTGTGTGAAAGCCAGGTATGCTGTGACCAGGGGTAAATCCCAGACAGTGCACCCGTTCCACATTGTAGATCCTCTGCAAGAGCGTTTGAGGACAATGGGAATTTCATTGCTTAATCTACTCCCTCCCACCTCCTGACAGTGTTTATCACACCCACAGTTGTGCCAATGCAATGATTTATAATTTTGTCTCAAAAGTGGAGGTGTGATATGAAGCAAGCTGAATAAATGCTACAAATTAAAAAAAAAAAAAAAAAGTAAGTGAATTAACTGAAAAATTTTCCTTTAAGAATTGGCTAACATTTTAGTGACTGTGTGGATCATCACAGGGATCATCCTTAGGAGTTTTTGAAAGCAGATCAAATGCCTTTGGAAGGATTCTTCTTTGAAAGAGGGCTGTTTACTCAGTAATTATCTTCCACTTATTTTTATAATACTCAAGGAAAAGCTGTGGATGCAATGCGAAACAGCTGAGCTGGAGTCCTGGTCACTTGCTGATGGTTCTGGATGGTTTGCAGCATTGGAGCGGGATCCCTGACACTCCCTGCATTCTGCCTGGCACAGCACACTGCTGCTGGCTTGTTTTGCAGTACAGAGTATGGAAACAGAAGGGCACCCTGGGAACTGCTCCTGATGCTGCCAAGACAGCAGGCAGTGGTGACACTCGCTGTGCAAAGCTTTGCAGGAAACTGGAATGAAATCTAAGCACAGCAGTGTATTGAGGACACTCCAGTTCAGATTTTTTCATCATTTAGAAAGTGTGTGGTTTCTTCATCTGATTCTCAAATTTGTGCTGCCTGCCAACAGGGAATAATGTAAAAGACTTGTGGAGGGGATTTCAGCATTTATGTGAAGTCTAGTTAAGCTCATGATAGCCCTCATTTTCTGTGTAATGTTTCTCATGTAATTGAAATTCATTTTCACAACCTATGACTTTTCGTCATATATAGTTGGACAGTGGTGAAATGGCTGTAGCAAAGAGAACAGTTTCAAAATGAGGTGTTTTTTGCATTGTTCAGGATGTGCTTGATTCCTGTGCTAGTTCAGTGAATGGCAGTTTGTGGCCTATTCAACATATTGGTTGTACTTTGTTGTACCATAACTTCCCTTGTTGTACCAGATACAGTCCTGAGGGGCACAGACTCAGATCTTCTAAGCTATGAGGACCTTGCTTACCTCTGAAGTCAGTGGGACTTAGGCATTTAAATACCTGTAAACGTTTGATTGTACCTGGCAGTGTCGCACAGGCTGCCTGTGACAGAGAAAGAAGGTTCTATCATCAGCTTCTGAGTCTGGGAAGGATGAGACTTTTCATGAGGGAGGTTTATGGGCTGTGCTTGAAATCCAGAGTCCTGAGTAGCAGATACAGTCTCCCTTCACTTTGTGATTATATGGAATTGTGTATTTCCAGGAATTTTGGATATTTTAAATAGAAGGCTTGTAAGGAGGAGAGCCGAAGGGATATTGATTAGGAGCAAAGTTTTCTGTCCTTTTAGGTTTTCAAGAGTGAGGTTGGTTTAATAAACAATTGATTTGTTCCTGGAAGGATCCAGGAATATTGTAGGAAGTGACAGATTTCTAAATGTCCAGTCCCTTGTCTTCTATGGCTAGCACTGTTCAGATGTGACTATTTCCAACCTCACAGAAGGCATTTGGTTCCTAGATTTGATGTTTAGGTGCTGCCAAGAGGTTCAAATGCCATATTTAAGTGGCTGTCTGTGTCTTGTGTCAGCTGGGTTTTTTACTGGACAGCAGCAACTATGTGCTCTAGCTTTTACAGCTGAATCCCTCAAGAATTGCCAGGTTAGCTTCTGAATTCTCCTCTTCACTTGTATGGCTCACACCAGTGAGCACACTTCTAACCTACTCTAAAGGTCCCCGAATTCACCACATACCTGCCCCAGTATGAAAGGCAAGTTTGGGGGCAAATCTTCCCTCCATCAGGAGATTGCTGTAATCTTCAAATGGTTGTTCAGCCTTTTGAAGGAGGATTAGTAGATTATAGGTAAGACACCTGGGTTTCTCATCTTCACTCTCTGAGGATCAGGATTAGTGACCACTGGCAAGAGCATTACAACCAGTGATGGAAGCAGCACAAGGTACAGGGGAGACTGTACCTGATGAGGACAGGCAGTGATGGAGGCTCTGGGGTTCCATCAGGTGCAGAGGTTGAAGAGTTCAGCTACAAAGCAGCTCCTAAGATTTGTGGTTTGGTTTTTACAATGGTGCAGTGATACAGATATCCAACACTGACACCCAGTACAATTTGTTACTGCACACAATGAGGGTTGTGGCACACATGTGGCACACACCCCTCTGAAGCAGCTGTGAGAAAGGACACTGCTTGTGGGAGGGTCCTTGCTCCAGCCTGATGCTCAGAAGCTGTGATCCCTCACACTGCCTGCTAGTGAACTCCCTTCTTCCTCTAGCACTGGGTGTTTATCCAGAATGAAAGAAAGACTAAATTCAGTTTGCTATCTAGCTGTGAGTTCAAATCTGCTGCCCCAGCTGTGATATTTTAAGGTCTTGTGGCAGAAGGATACTCTCAATTTTTCCTGTGGAAGATCTGTCACTAGAATAATTAACTGCTCAATGAATAGTAAGAATCGTCTCCATAACCTTGTAGCAGTATGCTAAATAATCATTAAAGCAGGAAGAAACTGAGTTTCAGTCAGGGCTAATGAAGTCTTACGGATTTGACATGTTATGTGTTCCATTCCTAGCCCCTGCAGTATGTCTCAGTCACCTTTCTGTGTCTTCTAACGTGCCCCAGAGCCTGGGATCTGAGGAGAGCAGACAAGCTACCAGCATAACTTAGTAATCCTTTATTTTACTGGAAGTCAGAATTTTCCTTCCAAATTGGATGAACTTGGATCCCCTGGTAACCATTGCCAATTCAGTACCTTGCTGTCCTGTGCACATTTCACTAAGTGACTGCAGAGACATACCTACCTTCTTCCACCCCAACCAGAGTTCTGATTCATCACTAGCAACCTGTGGGCTCGTATTAAAGTTGCTCTTTCTGCCTCCATGCACTTCCACTCTTGATGTACAGTGTTCCTGCCTTGCACAGTGAGTGCTGCTGGATAACTGGAGGGCTGTTTGGTTCAGGGTATAAATTAATTGTTAAGACACAGACATGATGCTGGCATTAATCATTCCTCTGGTTTGTGACTGCTTTCAAAATTGCAAATTCAGGGCTTCCGTAATTGAAATTGTGGCTTGTGTATGAATTTCTGATTAAAACTACAGGAAGTTGGTTGTGCTGTGTTCAGTGAGCATATCCATTGTGTTTTCCTGTGACAAGTTTACTTGATATCCAGCTTGTAATCTGTTCTTCCACTGCCATGATCACAACTGGGGTGCTCTTACGTGAATTGCTCTTTGCTTTCAAACATTTTATTTAAGTGTAGGATTCCTGTTTTATCAAATCTCCTAATTCAGAGTTCATCAGTCCTGCCAGAAAAAACTGATCCTTGGCCTATAAATCCTTAATTTTGAAATCATACATTCTTTCTCAGGCTGAAAGGCTGAAAAATGGGCAGAAGACACATTACTCCTCTACTCTTGCCATAATCCTTTGGTTTTCTTTTTTAAACTTTGTGACTTATGCTATGTTCTGCTTTCAAATGTTACTTCAACCAACAAACACAGGTTTACAGGTGGAATGAAGGAGCTTCAGCCTACATTGCTCTGTGGCCTCACAGCTTCTATCAACCTGACCTCTGCAACCAGCCTTGGCTACTGCAGTGTGACTTTTCAGAATTCATACACAGTGGGAAATTTTCTGTGTTATGTTATTAAAGATAACAGAGAATAAGCCCAGTGAAGTCATCAAAATTGCTCTGGATCTGCGTCCTTGTGACTGAGATCAGAACTAAGACCATTAAGATGCTTTGTTTCTGGGAACTGGCCATATTTAGGAAAACTTTTATTAACTTCATTGTTACGATTTTACTGCAGCGATATCACTTAATCTACATAATCCCAACCAAGAGGGATAAAGTAATCTAGTTTACCACGTATAGGGAAACTATTTATGTTCCATTATTTTTAACTGTACACCGGTTTTGTTTTCTGTATTTTTAACAGAATTAACAAATTCAGAGAACTATTAAACATGTGCCTGAGATTTGCCATCCTGAGGCCAAACAAGGAAAAAGGAAACACCAAATTCTGAATTAACAATAATTTTTGTATACATAAATGTGCTTTTTATTCTTACGTACACAATTAATAGTGAAAATTAATGATGAGGATAAATCCTCATTGTGGTGATATAGGGCAGAATAGTAGAAAATAGCATTATTTCTCTCTTAATGCTCAGGGATCAGGCAGTGTGGGACAACAAGAATACCTGCCTCAGGTGGGAATTAAAAGCTTTAACATATAAGGCTTAATCCTGTTGCAGACAAAATCCTCTTTTCACGCTTTACTGTTGCTTTTGCATTTTAATGTGAGAAGTTGCAAAATAATTTTTTTCTTTAAGATACTGAAGGCCTCTTAAAAATGTGTTACAGAAATGCTCAGCCCAGCCATTTAGTAATAATGTCAGTATATGAAGCCTATCCATTTCAGACATCTTAAGATGCAAGTTCAGAAAAGTAAGTAAGGTGGCTGCTTCCTTTCTCAGTCAGTGCAATCAGAGTGATGTAGATTTTCCTTACCATTGAAGGGTGGCTAAAGAGCATCTGAATTATTGAATTGTTCTTGTGGGTATTGAACATATGAACATATAGGTGCTATTTCAAGCAAAACCAAGCACCATGTTTGATGCCCTTTTGTTCCGCTTTTGGAATAGGAAGCCCTACCATGTGTTTCATGTGACATGACTTTATCAGTGCCACGAGCTCTGGAAAGAACCCCTATAGAGATAGCTGGCTGGTCTCCTCCTAGGGAGTGTGTCAGACAGTAACCATCCTTTTGTTTCTGAATAATGAAATGAAAATGTGAGCTGCTGGTTAAATCCTGCAATCCTTAACATTCGTGACGCCTATATTCCTGCAAGTCATCGGTGTATGTAACAGGAGAACCCATTTCAAGGCTAGGATCTGAGTCAGTCCATACTCCTGTCACCAGATATTTCTGAAAGTTCGTGCATGATACTGATTTATATGAGGGTACCTAAAGTCATACCACTCTAAACTAGTATTTGGGGAGGAGGAATAGGTTATGAACTTCCAGAGCAACCTCCTTCCTCCTCTTTCTCTACCGTGGCTTGTTTCAGTGCTCCAGCCTACTGCCAGGATGCCATTTGCTGTTTCCTGCTGTTGTGAGTTGGCGTCACTTGTATTTGCTGTATTTGTTGTAATTGCTGCTAATGTTAGTGATGAAATAAGGAACAGAATGGAAAAGGCAATTTTTAACAACTGATTCCCAGCTCCCTACTGCCTTTTATCTCATCTGTGGATTAACTGATCAGTGGATGTGGAAACCCTGGAACCAGCTCTGCTGAGAGGCAGATAAGGTCAGGCATGCCTCTTAGCTCATGACCAGCACCTCACTGACCCAGAAAGAGTTGAGCCGGTTTTATGCAGCGTGCATCCTTATCCACATGGCCAGGAGGCTCAAGCCACCTCTGTGAAAGGCTTCTAGTGTTACCGAGCTAGGCTTCTGTAAACAGGGGCACGGAGCAGTGCTTTCAGATGCGGGCAGCCGAGCTCTGCTTAGCTCTGGCCACCCCCGCGCCCGCCCAGCACCGCACCCCAGCCGGCTCTGGCAGGGGGCTGCAGATGGGGGTACAGGCAGCAGCAATGCCCAGAGCAGAGCCCAGGCAGCCTTTCCACCAGCATGAACTGTGGAAAACACTTGCTGTTCAAAAAATTACTGCACACAGAGCTGTTCTTGTTGAAAAACTGGTTTCTTTTATTATTCCCACACAAATTAAAGCTTACAAGAGAAATTTGTGGTTGAGAGTGTTTGTGTGTGTGGTTTTATAGTGCAAAAAGATTAACAGCAATAGACTTACTTGAAATCATGGTATAACATTTCATGTTTGAAATGTGTGATATATGACTGTTTAAAACATAACTTCCTTAAACAATCGCTGATTTTATATCTGCTTTATCTGGATGGGTTAAAGCCATTAAAATATACACATTCTTTCCATGCTATATTGATACTATAAGAGCGAAACCATCTTTCATGTTATTTAGAAAAAAGACTTCACTAAATTGTTATTAAGGACTTTTTAGCTCTTAATATAAAGAAAACCCTTTTGTTGTAATAAATGGAAATGTATCCAAATTATTCCTCCATGAGGATGCATTTCCTAAGGATTTTTGTGTGATCATGTGAAAAATAATTTTCCTCCATGCCTGTAAAGGGAGCACAGATAAGGTTTCATGGAAAGGAAGAATGGAAACGACGTCGTTGAGTTATTTTTTGAGATCTGCTTTCTCTGTAGTCCTTTCCATTTTTGTGGAGAAAAAGCTGCATTTTGTGCATTTTCCACCACCTTTCTGTTTCATTGTGCTTCTTGGTTGTAAAAAAAAAAACAAAAAACAAACAAACCAAACCAAACCCCATCACCTTCCAGTAAAATTGCATTAGCAGATTGTAAACAATTTTATTTCCTCGTGAACTTAAGCTAAATTCTATCCTGACAGGCCTGATTTATCAGGCAAATGCCCCACGTTGTTTGTCAGCTTCTTTGTTGGGAGTAGGGGGAGGGGAAACCCGAGCAACAAAAGACCGTAACCTATTGATATTACTTCTGTGATACTCTGGGGGAAATAGATTGATTTAGAACTAACCACAGAAAACTAGTCGATCTGATGAGTTTACAACAGAGCATTTTTATTTATTTATTTGTAACAAGAGTAAACATCATCAATATTCCACCCTGTGTTATTGGAAGCCTTGCAGACAGTGTGGGTTTGTGTCAGCATGCCGGGGCTATCTGTAAAATGAAAGAAGGCAAGCTTAAAAAAAATGGAGGGACCTTGTTTTTCACACAAAATTGAAAGTCTTGGATCTCTGGTACATTATCATGAGTTGTAGGATTCACAGGACAAAGAGATGGGTGAGCATTTTTATTGTATTTCATCTTTTTTTTCTTTAAGAGGTTATCTTTTTTTTAATTATATTTCTGTTATGTATCCTCAAAAAGCTAGTAAAGCACAGGAAATTTTCTAACTGAATTTCACTGAAGAATGCCAGCCTGCAATTAACTTTCCCAGCATGTCGCCTCTGCAAAAGTGTTTTGCATGAACGAGGAGTTCAGGGTAGCAAATACTCACAGGACCAACAGAAACCTAAATGTGGCACCAGTGTGCCATTTTCTGCATTGATGATAATGTCGTTTTACAACATTCTTGATTAAAAATACTTACAGTTTTAAAATTAAACTGTTGTGGGGTTTTTTTTTTCCATTGATTGGTAAATGAGGGTGCTAGTGAGGTTTTCTGCCTCATTGTAAGCCTGCTTGATGGACAAGCCATAAATGCCCTGATGAAGATGATAAATATTCCTTTCTCTAGTTTATTTAACAAGGTAATTTCACTTGACCTTAATTATTATTTCAGTAGTATTTCAGTATTCACTACCTTGAATTCTAATACATTTTGAGAGTGTTTTCAAAGTTACCTATATTCTCTCTTGCATTCAGCTACAGCATAAGAATTAAAGGTTGATAACCAGAATGGTGTAAATGCTAGCAATGCATGTGTAAGCAGAAATATCCCATCCTTTTCCCTGTCAGAGGGCACAAGCAGAGTGTACATTCCACTAGTCTTCTGTGTGTCTTGTTAGCTTATCAAAATGCTTTGGGTTGAATGGAGCCTTATCCAGTTCCAACCTCCCCTGCCGTGGGCAGGGACACTTTCCACTAGACCAGGTTTCTCAGAGCCCCATCCAACATGGCTTTTCAAGCTCCAACAAAGAGAACTTGAAACTAGCAGATCCTTGATAGTCCAGAAGATCCTTTCAGCCCTGCTGAGGAGTTGGAGGTCTTTCTTACTTGTCCCAGGTGGTGCCTGAGCAAGCGCACACCACCCTGAGCTTTTGTAAGTGTCACATCCAGGTAGTGAGAAGCAAACCCTTTGCAGTGTTTCATGGCCTTATTTTCAAGACAAGTCACTGAAGCCTTAAACAGTGAAAAATATTGGTTATGTCTAAGACCCATTTTTCCGTTAGATCATGGATGGTTTAACTTCCCTTTACAGCCATTTACAAAATAGAATAGTTGAGGTGATCCGCTCCCTGTTCCATCTGCCTTTCCTTAGGTATGTTGTGAAAGTAATGGCTGAAAAGGACAGCACATTTAGGTACGATTTTAAACATTTCCTTTATGTTTTAACTGGACAGTTGCTTTCAGTGTATTGTAACAGCATCTCACATGCACACGTTGCTAGAATTACATATAGGTTTTTCAAGGCATTAACATTACAAGATGGAGTATTGTTAGCCAAGATTCATTTTTTTTTCCTAGACTGATAACATTCAGAAAGGAAAAACAAAAGAGGAATTGGTATGGGGTATATCCTGGTGAATTATTTTAGTCTTCTCTGAGTGTAGCCCCTTCCCTCCCTTTCTATCCCTGTTAGATGTTAACCCATTATTCCCTGCTCCCCCTCCCCCAAGTCAGTCACTAGGGTAATTTTACTGGTTTTTTTTCTCTCAACAGATAACAGTCTGGGGTTACACATATTATTCTCTACTTGTCATATATATTGGATTATCATCTAAATTATATTATAAAACAGCTCAAAGGAGCAAGCAGTTGTGTTTACTCTGCCTAGTGCTGCTTAACCCATCTGAGTTGTTACTGTGGAAAATGTATTTGTAAGGCAAGGGTATTGTTGTTTTAAAAAGTTTGGAGCTGGGGTGTGCTTCCTGAGTAGGAGTATCTGATTGCTGGAACAAAGAAAAAAAGCTAAAGACTAGATGGTATTATTTGGATGTGAAATTGAGTACTTCTAATCAATTTCAGTCATCAACTTCTTGCTATTAGTACAGCATAGTATATGTTGGAATCTGTACACTTCTGCTTCTTCACATTTCCTTCAATATGTATACTTTAATGCAATCACAAATCCATAGTGAAGGAGAATTTAGGAGGTTTTCTAAACCTTGCTATATGCCCTCTTCTTTCCTTATTAGTAGGTATTAATGTTACAGTTTTTTGAGAGTATTGAAATATAATGCTAGACAAGTTCCTCAAGCTGTTCCTCCATTAAGATGTTCATCTTTTTTATATAAAAAAATCACCCTGATTCACCCTCCTGTCAGTGCTATAGAGAAGAAAGGATTTCCCGTTAGGATAATTGCCTTCTCTTTATATTGTTGAGCCTGAAGCTAGCTAGCAAATCATGGAAGCCTACTGTGAGAAAGACAATCCTATTTTAACAAATCCTTCTTACTTTTGTTCTTTGTAAGTGCTGATTCTGTTATAATTGCACTTTTAAGGGCTTTTTGTGTTTTATTCATCTCATGATAGACTTTACATGTAAACTTGTATTTAAGCTAACATACATTCTTTCTGCGGTGCTTTGGAAGTGAAGGGATGCTTGCTATGATTGCACTAATCTAGAGTTTCTGAGAGCAGAGTCGAATGAGAATTGGTCAGTTTTCATGGCAGGAATCAGGATTTGGTCAGTTTCCATGGCAGGAGTCAGCTTGTTGTGTGTTGTTCTGTCTGTGTAAGTAGGTAGAGATGTGAATGTGTCAGCTTCCACGATGCTGTAACATAAGTCCAGGCAGCAGAGAGGAGCAAAGGGCTGAAGCACTCAGGACGAAAGGGTTAATGCCATACCTTAATGCCTGGGGATGATGCCATGCATCATTTGTGAGCTCTGAGGTGGCTGACCATTTCCATTTTGGGATAAATCCCTTGCAAAGGGACGGCATTTCAGAGTGAGCTGTGATCTGTTCTCCTGGTAAGAGTGATAGACAAAGAATGAATAAATAGTTAAAATAACTGAATAAATATCATCCTCCTCTGTAAGTCCAGGCACACCCCTGCTGGCACATATATATTCTAATGTGACACTTTACCCAGATGCTTGAGTTGATGGGTAATGAAGAGCATCCCCAAAAAGCCAAATCAGAGTTTAGTCACAACTGCTTCTGATAATTTTTCTTTTACAGTGGCATTTCAGTGGCAATTTAAATAAATGCAAGAAATTAGGATATTTTGCAAATAGAATGTATTGATTGAGTATATATGCAAAGGGCATTTCAGTGGCAATTTAAATAAATGCAAGGAATTATGATATTTTGCAAATAGGATGTATTGATTGAGCATATATGCAGAGGGTGACAGAGGCTGCCTGAGTGGAAGCAGGGGCCCTGAGAGCAGGTTCTTTGCCAATTGGTGAGGTGAAACGGTGCACTGAATTGGATAACACAGAGCATATACCATAGTGACTGATTAAATTGATTTGTCCATGGCTACTGCCTACCCCTGCTACTGAGGCCCTTTACCCTATTCTCAAACTTTTTCTATTTTTCAGTCATTCTAAACAGAAAAAAGAAATGTGCTGATGCATTCACAGCCATTAAGTTCCATATTCTGAATTAAGAAAAAAACCACAATTTCCAGAATGTCTGCACACTCCTATGCTATACTGTGTTATAACACATTTATTCCAGGAACAAGTACAATCCTAGAAACTGATGACAAAAGTAATAATAAACATCATTCTCTAATATAACCTAAATTACAATCAGTTCCACATCTGTGCATTCTTAGATGTATTTATTGGAAGGGGAGAAAGTAAAACACTTAAAGATTTTTACTTGTTGCTGTTGTTTTCATTTCTCTAATTGCAAGGTTTATTTCGTTATTACTTTTTCCAGAAGGTGTTTAGAAAGCTTGTGGTGGAAACACAATAAGGTTATTTTCATTTCTCTAATTGCAAGGTTTATTTCGTTATTACTTTTTCCAGAAGGTGTTTAGAAAGCTTGTGGTGGAAACACTGGAATGCCAGTTAGGAAGACTGAATGCTGAACGTACTGTCAAGTGAGGGTCACTAATTCGAAAATACCTGCAATGATTTTGCAAAAAGTAATGAGAGAGATACTGTTTAATAACTTGAAAATTATTTTTTTAACTATGGGAGAAAAGAGCTTGATGTTTTGGTCTTAGATCAGGATGTTTGGATTTTACAATGTACTTAGGATGTCATTTCCCTTCCTGTGCTAGGGAAATCAATACTAAGTGATAATGGGGCTGGTGCATGTTATTTTCTTTGTGATTCAAGGGAAGCTTTGTTAGACTCTGTGTCTCTTCATGGGTCAGTCTGTAGTATATGCAGACAGAGTAATGTAAGCATAGTCTTCAAATTCCACTGAAAAATCACATCAAACTTCAGTGCAGTGATGGCATCAAAATGGAACCAGTTCACCTAAAATATGTTATTGCAGTTGTTGTAGAAGTGCAGAGTTCATTGTACTGGGCATAGTTTCTTCTTACTCATTTTTTAGGGAAGATACAACAATAAATCACAGTAATTTCTGAAAGGATAATGAAATTCTGTTCATTATTTAACTTCTTTAAATTATTAGTCAGTCTTGTAGGACATGATGGCACGCAGCATGCCATGAGCAACTTGTGCTGTTTTTTTCATTCGTCTATGGAAATGAAGATATGATTGGTATCTTGCTACCAGTGATAGAGATGTGAAGTGGGAAGTGCCAGATCTTGGAGTGGAATTACAAATGCTGATGTTTGCAATCTTTTTTTTTAAATTACGCAGTTTTCATCAATAGCATTTCTTTGCAAGATAAAGCAAATTCAGTAGGTGAGACTCTGACTGTACATAAGATTTGCATGGACTAAACTTGTTGATATTGTATAAGCTAGTAGGGACTACTAAATGCTTGGTGAAATAGTCAAACAGTACTTTGTTACTTTCCAGAAATCTGAAAATGTAAAATATGTTTATGTGGGCTTGATCCAGAGCACTCTGCAGTATTTAGTACATAGTTATAGTTACAGTCTTTTTTAATCCTTAAGTTGACTCCACAGACTTAAGTATTTGTGAAATATATTTTTTTAAAATTAGTTCGTGGTTAAGGGAAAGAAAAAGGAAAAAAAAGCAAACCAGTTTAGTTCTTTCCAGTAATGTTAGATTATTATAAATGAAATGTCTATGCATTCAGTGCAGCTTTCATAAAACAAAGAAACAGAAACCAAACAAAAGCAGCTAAAATAGAAAACTCGGTGCACATAAGGTCACCATGCCAAAGGCGTGTAATTATTTCTTTGTATCCTATGTTAGAATAATGTAATCCAATAACTGGTGTTCCTGGTGTGTGTTACAAAGGATTCAGTAAGGAATTGCTGGAGAGTTCTTCAGGACTCCCCTGGCTGACAAGGTTAGCAGAAGAGGTTTTGTGGGCTTCAGCCATTCCTGAGAAGTGTGGGAGAAGCCCTGTCCGTGCGGCTGGAGGGGGCCCCCGGCAGCGCATATCCCGTGGGAAGTGGCACCCCGGTCACAACCATGTGCCCGTGGGTTGGGAATTTTGAGAGGAAACAAATAAACACAGCTTCATTACTCTTCCCGGAGCTCTGCTGAGTTTATTTGGAATCGAATCCCTAAATGCCATTTCAGACCCCTGTGTCCCCACTGTGAGGGTTTGGCTCAGAGCCGTGACCCGCCGTGCCTGGACTGAGCCAGAGGAGCCCAAGTGCCGGGTCCTGGGACAGAGCCGGGTCCTGGGACAGAGCCAGTCCCTCCTCGGGCTTGTGTTTCCCTGGCTGACAGCGCCGCGTGCCTCGGGACGTGGCTGCGGGAGCGGCCGGGCCGGAGCGTCCATCCGTCCGTCCGTCCATCCATCCGCGCTCGGCGCGGCGGGCGCTGGGACGGCGGAGGCGCTGGGACAACGGGACGCGAGTGCCGGGCGAGCGGGGACAGCGGGGCGGGGATGGCTGGAGATCTGGTGCCCTCTAGTGGGGCCGGGCCCGGGCCCGCAGGAAACCTTCCCGTGGGACGCCGCGTTGCATAACTCCATCTTCTGTCTCTGTTTGGTTTTAGATGCTACAACTGTGGCGGCCTGGACCACCACGCTAAAGAATGTAGTCTACCTCCGCAGCCAAAGAAGTGCCATTACTGTCAGAGCATCATGCACATGGTGGCTAACTGCCCCCATAAAACTGTCTCGCAGCAGCCCACTAGTTCTCAGGGAAGACACGAAGCTGAACCACAGCCTTCCACATCTGCCTTCCTGAGAGAAGGGGGAGGAACGCACGGCTTCTCGTCTCCGTCGTACTCTCAGGAAGGCAGGTCGGAGATCTCGGAGCGCTCGGGCAGGTCACCACAGGAAGCTTCATCCAGTAAGTTGTCTGCGTCGCCTGAAGAGCCGAACAGAAAGGGGCCTTCTGTTCAGAAAAGGAAAAAAACTTAATGCATTTATCATAATGTTCCGTTTTCTTTACCCTCGCGGGATGTCTACCTCATGCAAGTACAGGGGAAATAATTCATTATCAGTAGCTGACCTGGAATTTTAACTACTGTTGAGGAACTGTGAATGTTTTTTTGTTTTGTTTTTTCCTTTGATAGACAAATCACTCCAAACAAAATACATTTGAGCAGGGTGCATTATGTTTTACCTTGTGTGTGTATGTATGAGTGTGCATGCGCGTGTGTATGTGTACATATCTATAAATATATATTTTTCCATCAGACCATCCTCCAGATCCCACCAGACATTACTGTGAAGCAAAAGTCACAGTACCCAATGTTCCTGAACTCATTCCTAGAATCTGTTTCCAAACGTGTTCAAAAAGCAAAAAAGAAAACCCAATTTTCTGAAATTTCACTCAGAAACAAACCAAACCTGATAAACCACACAAAGAACTGACATCAAGACTGTTACTTCTCTTGTGAACCAAAGGATACTTCCATATTTTAAAGCTGCCATATGGTACTAAAGATACTAAGACATCCCCCATACCATCAATTTGAGTTGCTTTGTTAAATATCTTCACAAAGTATCAAACCCCCTCCCCTCCCCATGCCAGTACAGAGCAGTTTCATGACTCAAGATGACTCTTATTGCCACCAACCACCCTTTGTTGGTGAAGAGTTTAAAGCTCCAGAAAAGACAATGAATGTGTAATTTCTGTGATGGTTTCTCAAAATGTTTTGTTAAATTAATATGATTGTAACTGTGATTTAGATGTCTGTCGTGTAGGGGAGAATGTATAAGTTGTTACCAAACAGACCCTTTTGAGTGGTGTCAGGATGCCATCCTGGTTAGCCATTTGTATACTGTGAACATTTAGGGTACCTTGGTGGCAGTAGTAGCCACAGCAGCAGCAGTTTCTCTTGATCCCAAGTAATGTCCCTCAATTTGAAGGGTCTTCCCCCTTATTTCCTTTTGAAATACCATGGAGAGAACTCCCTAGGGGTTTTTATTGTTGTTGTCTGTTTGGGTTTTAAAGAAAGCAAAATGCAAAGCTAATGAGATCCTGGGCTAAATAGTTTCTTAAGACTAAAGGTCGATGGGTACTTGGGGTTGCTCAGCTCGCCTCCCTAGATGATGATATAGTGTGGGTGCAGACCAGCCCCAGAAGGGACCTGCAAATTTGCTAGAAGCCCTGGGCATCATCTGCTTCTTGTGAAGTGGGGGCTGCAGCTGACCAGCCTTGGTCCAGAGTGCCCTAGGACCACACACTTCTGTGTGAAAGAGGAGAAAGATTGGTGGCCTCAGAGTGAGACTCCCTGGGCTGCAGGCCTTGCTCGGGGTTAATAGAGTTGGAGCCTATCAAAACTTCAAGTCACTTTCCATTTGTAACTTTTGAATTACCAAGTCATACGTAAGATAACGTACTCTGACAAATCCCATTGTGGATGTAAGTTAATTAGAGAAACCTGTATAATCCTTAACATTGGCAATAAACACAGGCTGTTAAAGCTTGAAAGTGTCGGGTAGGTTTAAGCTCGGATAATCAAAGTAAAGAAACAGCCTGCATGGAAGGCTACAGCGAGCCAAAGTCTTACCGTGGTAACTCCTCTGCAGCCAGTGGTTACAACAGGTATGCAGATGGCTCGGTGCAGGGCCTTCCCCTTCCCACTTGTCCTGCAGATGAGACTTTTGCTGGTGCTGCTGCTGCTTCAGTGAACAGGTAGTCATCAAACTCCTCAGTGAAGGGCACAACTTCCAGAGAATTATTCTCTGTGAATTCCTTGCAAGAATCTCAAGGTTTGTACTGAAGTTCTCAATGTGCTAATGCAAAGCTTACCTTTGACGATATTGAATGTGATATATCTATAGAGAACATCCTTGCCTTACGTAAGGATAGTAAACTTATTTAAATTATGTAGACAAATCAAAGTGGCGTTGCTTAACCTTCTAGTCGGTGTAAAAACCAGGTTAAACAGCAAAGATGCAAAACTTAGGTCACTTTGAAAGTTTAAACCAAAGTTCCTTATAGAAATGGGCAACTGTGGATTTGAAAACTGGTCATTCCCTGTTTAGACGTAAGAAGTTCAGAGCTGAGATAAGGAAATGTTTTCAACATGTGGATTTTTATTGGTGCTCTTTGAAATCACTGTGCGCACCAAAGTCAGACTGAACTGCTAAGAGCACATACCAAACCCTATCTTATTGTTGAAAGCTTAAGGTTTTATTTTTATATATTAGAATGTTATCACTGTTACATAACATACTCAGGACTAAGAACTTTGCTCAGGGAATATACCATGTAATGTATTTTCTTTACAGAATTGTCTACAGACCTGCTTACTCAGAACAAACCAAATAGTCTTAGACCTTTTTATCTCCGTATAAGTATTATGTACTGATATTAGTAACTACCTCTGAGTTGACGTAGACCTACGTTTCTGATAATCAGATCTCAGCATTTTGTATTATAAGTTCCTGTGAAATGATGAAGTGGTATTCTGTACTGGTTGCTTATGTGAGCATTTGTGTCTTTACATTCACAGGGTCTGAGTTTTCAGAGATGCTGGGCAACTGCAGCTCCCACTGTCTTCCAGTCGGAGTTACTGGTGCTTAGCTTTTCTAGGAGGGGAGGGATGGGGGATGGGGGTGGAGGGGGAAGAATAAAAACACAAAAGCATCAAGCCCACTTTGTTTACATAGGTGACAATAAAATTATTATTCTGTTTACAGCAAAAGGCTACCTCATATCTACTGCATGAACACACCTTTGTGCTGCTGTGGCCTTAAAGGTGGCTGTTGATCTATGTATGGTACATACTTTTTATCTGTACTAAATATGTAACTATTAGTTCACCACTGCAGACATTATGGTAAATACTTGTTTAAAGTGAAGCATCCATTTGAAATTATGAGACCTTTCCAAACATTTCTTTGAAAGTTTTTATTTTTCTGTCCAAAGGATTATGGGCACTGTTCACAAGAATAAATACAGCTCCAGAAGAGGCAAAAATATACATGCCTAAGTTAAATGTATAGCAGCATAAGCTGCAGCAGGGGACTACTTAGCACTGGGCTGCAGTAGGCAAAAAATCTAGTTATACTCCTTCAATTGGCTGCTCCAAATAAGCAGAGAAACTTTTAAAGGAGGAGGCACAGATTGAGTTTGGGATTCTTCCTTCCTGTCTAAGGACAAAATTAATATTCGGCAGCATTCGCTCAGGCTAGATTTCCCCCTATTCACCAGCCTGTCCTTGCCAGAGCGCTCCACAATAAAACTCATTTGAGTAGAAATTGTTCAAATATCTCCTCAGACAGATGTATTTTTCTCCTAACAATAGTGAAGATAAGGTTAAACCTGAAGCAAGAATCTCTCTCCCTCCCCTTCCCCCACCCCAGAATACTCAACGTGATTTAATTGTAAGGGACATTGTGAGATTTTTTTTTTTTACTCTTCCCCAAGGAGAGGCCATGAGGAAGACTTGTATTTGGAGGAAGAGCCAAGTAACTTTCTGCTGCAGTTAATGGTAGATCTGGCATTGTAATACCATTTGCAATATTTTGCCTTTAGCCAGCTTTCAGGGAGTGCCAAACACATTTGGATCCTACCTCTTCCCATCACAGGCCACCTTTTTCAGCCATTTTATCTGCACCAGTGTTATCCTGGAGTTCCTGCTTGGTTCCTGCTAACTTAGTTTTGTTAATAGAACCCCATTTAAAAAAAGTGCTTATAGAACTTTTACCATTCTTTGTAGGAAGAATTATAAAAGAACATGGGAAATTGCATCGAGTCTTAAATTTAATTTAATTAATTTATCTGTAAGAAATGTTTATCATAAAAATATATATGTATTCCCCTGTGCTAGATATAAAAGTAATTGGGAAGATATGTACATGTGCAGATGCACTGATTTTAATTTTCTAGAAGTCTTAATGAGATTTGAGTATTGTTTTAGAAGCAAACAGAGCCTTGTTAAATGCATCGATCTTATTTTGGTTAGTTTATCAACAGCCTCTTTAAGATCCAGTGGTTGTGTTACCCGTGTTATAACTGTTGACTGATAACAAGAGGTTAATCTATGAACACATCCTTCTTTTTTTGTTTGTTTTGGGGTTTTTTTCTGTATAAACCAGAGCTGTGTATCAGCAGCTGTGGCAGTATTTTTCTGAGAATGTTGAAAAGTAGCAAAGTATTTGCTACCATTGTCCCTGAACCAAATGTATGAACATCTTTACAAAGGACAATGGTTTTGACTACCTCTTGGATTACTAAGTTAAGCAACAACTGTCTGACCAACATCTCCAGACTGGCTTTAACTAGTATGTGTTGCTTGTGATAATAATAACCATACTAGAGACCAAAGTGAACACTGATTTCTATATGTCTTTAATACTGTGTCTTATCTAGTGTTTTTAAATTATCTTCGTAGTATAGATTACCTCATTGTCCATTTTGACTTGTATGTTGTTTACAAGGTGAAATAAAAGAAAAATCACTTGAATTTTATGTTGTAAGAAAAAAGCCTTGAGTTGAAGTTTTGAAGGTCATTTCACCTGTTTACTGTCTTGAGGGACTAAAGCACTGATTGCCTTTCTACATATCATGTATTTTATATTCTCATTTCATGCCTAATGTCTTTTTTTTTCCTGTCAGTCATGGATATTGTGAGGTTTAAAAGAATTACTTGATTAAAAATAAAACATATAACATTGGCTTTTACAGTGAGCCTTTGAGATTTGCTTTATTTGCATGGTAAAAACACACTGCATATCACAGGGGAGTTTTCTTTTGCACCTATGCTCACTTTGTTTTGGGATATTACCTTCAGAAAAAAAAAAAAAGTTATATAAGCCATTGTTGGGGGGAGGGAGGGAGAAATAAATTATTAATTCATACCTGAACCATACTTACAGTGCTGCAGAAATTGTACCCCAAAACCAGCTATTGAAATTAAACTGCAGGATTATAGCTTTTGATACTTACTCATTGTGAAAATACACTGGACATTAAAGCTATCAGACATTTAGACATTTAGGTTATTCTCTAGGCTGAAAAGCTTTTGATATTTAAGCCTCATCCCATCTTTATTACTTCTTCCATAATCTGTAAGCTTGTATATATCTATTTCATGCTAATTTAAACTGAATTGAAGAGGGATTTCTTTTTAGAAAGGAAAGTGCTGTCATTTTTCATTACCTGGAAATTCCTTCTCTAAATTACGTAAAGTGTTATTAGAGACTTGGATAGCTTTAGCTCATCATTCTGTATTAAAATATTTGAGGACTTGTATATGCCAGCTCCAGTGCCTCTGTTTTAACACAGGGCTCTGCATGCAGGTGATTAATAGCAAAATTTAACAACCTCTGCTAATACAAGGCAGAATTTTTTTTTTCTATTTGTACAAACACCTGCAGGAAAGGATTATTATCTTCTACTGTTTTAATCACAGAACAGTAGAAGTTTTCTAGTCACAGAAAACTTGTTTACCTCACCCATCTAATACATGTCCTGAAAAAAGAATGAGCTAAGAAGATGTGTCCCAATCACATGTCCAGCCACATCCCGTCATGTCCCCACCTCACTCCCAACCTGTAGCCAGATGGTTTCATCACTCCTGAAATGTGGAAGAGGTGACTCTCCATCCCCTTGGCTGCAAACCCACACATCCCACTTGTGATGTCAGTCATGAGGAGTGAGGCTTTCTTTAAAACATTTGACGAGTGCTCTATGAAGAACACACCAGGTGCTTACATGAGCTCCTGGCCAACCTTACCCCAGTGTTTCAGGGAATGGGAGGGGAGACCTTGGGCATGCCACCACCTAACTCCTGGAACACCCTGCAAGGTGACACAGGCAGGAGGAAGCCACCTCGAGGAGCACTGAGCAGCTCTGGCCCTGCACAGATGTAAGAAGCCCTTGATACAAGTGAAATAGAGAAACCTCTTCCCCAGTAGTGTCTAATGTTGACTGAAACCAAAGCACCTGGAAGAACAGCAGAACCTAATTCTTCCCACCTCATCTCCCAAATGAGCAGCCCTCCTACCCAGAGCCACTAAAAGGCAGCATTTTTTATCCTCTCAGCAGCTGCCCCATGACAGTTGTCTTTATGTTATAGACAGGAAGCCTTGTTTTGTGCATTAGGCAAAGGCAGATCAGCAGCAGTCGCTAAATCCTCTGCTGAAAGCCAAGGCCCCCCCTTCCTAACCTTGCAGAGAAGTGGTTACTGCCACACAGCATTAGCAACAACATTGCTCCGTGCCAATGAGAAGAAATCTTTGGGTTGAAACTTCTGAATTAGTCAATAGAGTAACATCAAAATTACAGAAGCCTTTTGAAATAACAGTAAAAGTAGCACATTTATTTTCTTCCCTGTTCTGTGGGTCCTGGGACACATGCTTCCAAGCTATCTCCAGCCTTTCTGTAACCCTAAGTGCCAAAACAAATGTAGCCATTTTCGAAAGAACTGCATTTTTCTTGCTATCTGTAGGGAGTAAGAGCTGTTTATACTAGCCCTTCATTTCAAAACTACTCATAATTTATGATAGACTCAGCATACCTATCTCCTTCCCTCAACACCAGTTGACTTTTCTCCAATAACAAAAATAGCCCAGGTGCAAGTAATGTCACATACTTTCAAGTTGTTTACATAATTAGCCCTCACACTTCCTGTATACTTGCACAGGAAGACACTCTGGTGGACAGGAGGGAATTCATTGTTTGGACTTCCTCCTCTTGATATTAGTATAATTTAGGTGATGTCCCAATTGATTAATGTAAACACCATTTTGGCAAAATGCTCTGCTGTTTCCAGTGTTGTCTGCAATGCTGTTGACCTCTAGGATGAGCAATCCCCTCAAGAGCATGTTACTCTGCACCAGTTATTATTTTTTGCAGTCATTGGCCACTGCATGATCGCAGAGTAGCTGCCATGGAGCCCTGGGCACCCTTTCAGGCTGCTGATGCTCAGTTAACATGCAGCTGGTCGATTTTTGTTTGCTGGCTGTTCAATATTTGGCCCCAGGCGTTACTTGCTGTGCAGCTCTTAGCCTAGATAGCCAGGGCTGGAGCAGCCAAACGGTTCATAAACCAACAAAGATGGGCTGGTGGTGTTTCGGATGTTCCCTTCCCTTTACCACCCAGGAGAAGGCAAACTTGCCAGAAAGAATGATGAGCACTAAGCTCAGGTATCCATCCAGGTTTAGATGCTTACAACTCATTTACTTCCAAATAATCCAGGATTCCAGGCTGGCCAATTGTTTATCTAGTTTGACCTGCTGGACTGCACAGGCAATTAAATTCAGGGCAGTTACCATAGCATTGAATTTTAGCACTCTGCTCTAACTGGAGCCATGTTTGCTTGGATGTTTTAAGCATATTTTCTAATTGGGCTTCAGATAAGGCCTGAATGCTTTTAAGGGAAAAAAAAAAAAAAAAAAAAAGCTCTACTCCATGACAGCATTTTTTAAATCACCTGCTGCTAACAAGTAGTGCCTCATTTCCAGTTCCACTGGCTTCAACTTGCAGCTCTTTGTCCACTTTGTCTTTGTAAAAAGTCCTATGTGCACCAATAAGGAAATCCAACCCTCTTTCTTTAATTTTTAAAATTATAGACAAGACCCAGTAACTTTTTTCTTTTTTTTTAATGTGGAGTTGCTTCCTCCTTTATCATGATTTTGAGAAACCTGCTACTTGCCTCATTCAGAATCCTTTAACTTCTATGCTGGGATAGCATATCAGCTCTGGCTTTAAAATCAGCCTTGTTGAGCTGCCAGTGTTGGTCTTCAGTGTCCTAGAAAACTGGTTCTTTTGTCTTCTTTCCCTTTTAGAAATGTGCTGGATTATAATGTGCTGGGTTCTTTAAAGCAATTAGCTAAAAATGCCCCACCAAAACCAAATCAAATGAAATAATAATAATTTAAAAACCCAACAAACAACCAAACCCGCTTCAGTTGGAGCATCCAAAATATTTGAGGCAATCAGACATTTTGGGAAATACTGGCTGAAAGTTACTAGAATAATGTATAATAAGTTAAATTTGGAAGTATTTTGGGAGTTGCCAATGAAAGAAAGCAGCACTGCCGTTTCTCCCCCAAGGCAGCACAGCGAGGGTGGGGGCTCAAAGCGCAGCAAGTTCCTTTCCATTCAGCCCCCATTTCTTTCATCTCTCCTTGACCTACACTGACAGCTGTGACAAAAAGTCACAGTCAAGCCTGCTGAACCGTAACTTCTCTGGAGTTTCAAGCCTGAGAGTTTCTGAAAAGCAGCTGTCTTGCACAAAGCTGTGCAGAGAGGAGCAGAGGCTGCCCCCACAGAGACCCTCTGCTTGGCAGTGTGGGAGGGTGAAGGGGACAGACACAAGCACCACACCAGCAGTCCCTGAGCCCTAGGATCTGTTTGTCTGTCAGCAAAAGCCAAGGGGTATTAAAGCCCAAAAGAATTGCAGGAACAGACATATGGTTTCAGCACCAGGTGATTAAAAAAAAAGAGAAAAGGGAAAAAAAAAAAAGAAAAGAAAGGGAAAAAAGAGGGCAAGGTTTGCTAGCCCCTCTGACCAAAGAATCTGGAAAAAATAGGATTAGTGGCAGCTCCTGGAGTTTGGGGACAGCCTATCAGGGGGCTTCAAAGAGTACCAATAGGCTCAGGTGCCCACCCATCTGTTTCAGTAATGCTCCATTTTCAGATCAGGGACTGGGTTCGTTTCTCCTGATGGCTCATGATGAAGTGATGGCCCTGAATAGACCTGATTACTAAAAGCTACAGCCTTGTTCCCCTGCCCATATTGGATTTGCCAGCAAGGTGTGGGAGTTTGGGGGGCAGGGGGGGTTACAGGGGTGTCTTCTGTGAGGAGCTGCTGTAAGTTTCCCCCATGTCTGTCTGACAGAGCCAATGCCAGCCAGCTTCAAGGCAGACCAGCTGCTGGCCAAGGCTGAGGCCAGCAGTGATGGTGGTGCCTCTGGGATAACAGATTTAAGAATGGGAAAGATACTCTTCACAACTGCAGTTGGAGAAAGGAATGAGAATGTGTGAGAGAAAGATCTCTGCAGACACCAGGGTCAGTGTAGAATTCTGGAGGGGGAGGTTCTCCAGGTCCGGAGCAGACATTCTCCTGCAACCCTTGGTGAAGACCATGGTGAAGCAGCTGTGCCCCTCTAGCCCATGGAAGTCCATGGGGGAGCAGGTGGATGCCCGGAGGAGGCTGTGACCCCATGAGAACCCCACACTGGAGGAGGTTTTCTGGCAGGACCTGTGGCCCCATAGAGGACCCACACTGGACCACTCTGTTCCTGAACGTCTGCACTCCATGGAAGGGATGCACACTGGAGCAGCCCTGCAGCCCATGGGAAGAACTCACTTCCCTGGAGAAGTTTATGAATGACTGTCTTCCATGAGAGAGGCACCACTCTGGAGCAGGAGAAGAGTGTGAGGAGCCCTCTCCCTGAGGAGAAAGGAGGAGCAGAGACAACCTGTGATGAGCCTACCACAATTCATAATGCCCATTCACTGTTCCCCTGCACTGCTGGCAGGAAAGAGAGAGAGATTTTGGGAATAGAACTAAAGCCAGAAAGAAGGGGTGAGGGGGAAGAAGTGGGGAAGTTGTTTCTAGATTTTGTTTCTCGTTACCCTACTCTTATCTGATTGGTAATAAATTATGCTAATTTCTCCAAGTCAAGTCTGTTTTGCCCATGACAGTGACTGGAGATTGATCTCTCCCTGTCCTTATCTCGACCTATGAGTCTTTCATTACATTTTCTCTCCCCTGTCCAGCTGAAGAGAGAGTAATAGAGCAGTTTTGGTGGGCATCTGGTATCCAGCTGGGTCAACACACCACACTACCCAAAGTCAAGAGAGGCTGAGAGTATTTCACCTTGAGCCAGTACTGCTGAGGAGCAGCCACCTCTGCAGAGCATCCTTCCTCTGGCTGCTGTGCTCTGCAGGAGTCACCACAGTCCTGCTGGATGAAGGCCATGAACCATAGAGGAAGCTAAAAACATATTCCTAGAAACCTCACATATCTTCCTGGAAGCAGAAAGGGAGAGACTGAAGTTCCAGCTGTTTGACCAGACAGCATCATCTCTGCAGGTAGTGGTGTAAAACCTCCCATATTTTGTCTGCTTATGATTTCCTGCTCTTCAGCTTGACAAAGTGGCAAAGGTAGGCCTAGGGTTCTTCACAATTCTTCTGCAAGATGAACATTTTCTGAGCACTCCGACAACTGGTAGGTTTTTGGGACTGGGAATGACAATACACTGATCTATCTCTGAGGCACAGAACAGGCATTTTTCTCTACAAACAAGAAATTTTTCAGATCAACAGCACTGACAGTGTTTTCCACAACAGGAATTAGGACTGATTTCCAAGTAAACTTTTTCAGTGAAAACTTCTTTTTACATGGATTTGAAGCACTACAGTGAGACATAGACTCAACAGGAGCAGGGAAGGAAATGGAAGAAAATACACCAATCAGCACAGATCTTGAGCCCCTAAGTAGCACAAGGTATTTATTAGCTTGCAGCTAAGAGCTGCAAGCAGAAAAACCTTGTCACCCTGATGAGTCACACAGGGATATGCTATACCCACTCAAAATCAAAACAAAATCATCCATTTCCTGGAACGTTTCCAGCACAAAGCCCAAGTGAAGTGACAGGATACAAGAAGAAAGGGCTGGTAGAAGAATAAAGAAGGTCAAGAGTCTCTTTCAATTGGTTTCCTCTTGCTGCAGAGAGACTCTGGCAGGTCCCAAGAGCCACAGGGCTCCTGGGGTCACCCGGAGCCCCCAGCTGATCTTCCCAGGCCCGTGCCGGCACTGCCGGGTCCACCCGCACTCATCACCCGGTGCCTCTTAAGTGTCCATCTAACCTATTGCTGCTGAGCCTGGCTTTGTCCCCGCTGAGTCAAAGGGGGACGGATTTGGGTCACTGTGAGCTTTTGTTGGAAAGGTTCCCTAAATTAGCTCCTCTATTGGAGATAAAAGAAGAAAGGGGTCCATCTTTATTTTTCCCATTCACCCACTGTAATTACTCCATCTCATCCCTGTCTGCTATTCACTGGCTCTCAGCAAGGCCCCGGCAGCCAGGTCACAGGTCAGCACGGAGGACAAGCCCCTGCTTCCCTGAAAAGGATTGAAATGTCTTAAGTGCAGCTTCATCAGTTTCCAGAACGTGCCAATCCCTTCTGAAAAAGTGGGCTTGGTGCACCACACCTGCAGGGACATGGTAAGGAGACCACAGGTCTGGAGATCCCTGCTCCTGCACTTCATTCTCTGGTCATCACTTGGTTTACTCAGGTTCCCAGGAAAACAGTTTATATACCCCAAGTCTCTATAGTGCACTGCTTTATTTCTCCAGATTACAGAGCAAGGTACTTGCCTTGTGAAATTTCAGATCTGCTCAGCTGCCTTGTTTGTATCTTTATTTTTAATTCAATGTGTAATTTTGCTGTTGTTGTTAGAGGGGCTGTTAGACAGCTCTGTCTGTATATGTCAAGTACTAGCTCTAATATGAAATGTACAGGAAAGATCTCCCAGGCTGTAGAGAAAAAGTGCAATTGTCCTGTGACTGTTTGTTTGAAAAGATACACATCAAAACATCATAAAACAAAAGCTGGGGGAATTTGCTCTGTTCTGGCATCAGTGCCAAGGACCCAGCTGGAGTCGCTTCTCTAGTTGAAGGTATCACACACCATAAGGTAACAACTTCTGGTACAAGCAATAAATGCAAAAAAATGCAGCTGTGGGGTTGGGCTGAGAGAAGAAAATGTCTCTCTTTTAGGTGTTTCCTTTTACAGGGGAGACTGGCTCAAAGGGATTAACAAAACAGTTGTTCTCCAAGTCCAAAGGAGAGGGGAAAAGACCTCAAAACACTAAACCTAGTTTCCTTTAACACTTTTAAACTGGTCAGGAGTAGGTGAGCGCTGAACACCTGCCTCTCTGACCTTACAAGAGGGGAATCCTGGGTTGGGCCAGACAAGACCAGGAGAAGGGGTTTTATCTTTCCCCGTCCCATTCTGAAGGGGCAGGGGCCGTCAGGGAAGAGAAGAGCTACCTGGAGTCTTGAATGCCTTAGGATTGCCCCAGCAGCAGCTGCAAAAGAGAATCTGCTGCCTCCCTGCTATGCTGCATGATGTACAAAATCCTAATGAGACAGGGATGAGAAATATCCCATTTACCTGGCCATGAGGGTAGCACTCAAGAGCTATACAGCAGATGGCAATTTTTTTCTAATACCAGCTCAGTAGATGTTATAATTTTCTTTTCACAGCACAGCCCAGAGCTGGGTTTGCATATTAATGCATTACAGCTGATGTACATATCATTCGGTCAACAGAGCTGGTAAGTAGAACAAAGGAGGGTAAGAAAGCACGTAAGAGGCTTAGATTTTCTAAACAGAAGTGCTTGGAAGTGCCAGATGACGGTGGAAATTCCCCCAAACATTTTCCCCTTTGGAAAAGAAGAAAAAAAATTTCCTCACTGCAGGAGCCATTAAAATATTTATGTGTACAACATCTCCCTTTCATTCAGGCTGACTCTAATGGGGATTTCCATTAGTTTCAGCAGTCAGCACTTTTTAGTGCTTCTAAATGCACTGTATAGCATGATAAATACACAGCTGGACGAGAGCAGAACTTGGATCAGCTGCTTCAAGACACAAACAGCTGAGAGTCATTCTTTCCATGACACGATCATCCTAGTGCACAACTGGTTTTTCTCCTTGTCTTTCTTCAATGGGCTCTACTGCACCTACCTCAGAGAGGCAGACAAAACATCTCCAAGAGGAAAATAAGAATCAGGATAGGAACATCTGTCTGGGAAAGTTGTACAGGTGCAGCTCACAGATCTGCCAACAATCAGCACAATTCTATTCACCTTTGTAGTTTCCCCCAAAAGTCTGTGATCACAACTATACTTAGGCACCCCAGCCTAGAGCAATGTTGCCTCCATTGCTTACTTTGGCACCAGAAGACATAGTCTAAACTCATCTGGCTCATCCCCAAGCCTGAAGCTTGCATACACTACCACTGTCTCTGCCAAATCCTTGTCTTTCCAATTAAGTGTTTGTTGGGGTTTGGTTTTTTGTTGGGTTTTTTTTTTTTTCCTTTTAACTTCCCCACTGATGTTGACAGCATTTGCAAAAAGCACGAGAAGTTTCTCCCCAGCAGAGGCTGCTGTTTGTCTGCATTCTTGTCTTTCAACATGAGCAATTTTTAAGATTTCTCCTCTGCTAAGCAAAACAGCACAGATTCCAGGGTGCTCTGACACACACTTAGCTGATTTCTGTTACAGTGACTGACAGTCAATCAGTGCTCATCTGTGCTGATGCTGGAAGAAACACTTCTGCTGGCTGAGTGCACTCCAAACCAGTTCAGGGACAGGCTTGGCCACAATATAGCCTCCCAACTTCACCTTCCCTGACCCTGACAAGGTAACTGCAGCAGAGAAAAGGCACCAATTCAGTTCTCTTTGCTGCTTCCATTTTTAAGGCAACATTCAGAAAGCAATTAGTTTTCTGAGAGGTTTGTGATGAGCGGAGATACAATTTAAAAGCAGGCTCATCCATTAAGATTGTCGATGTAAAAAGAAGCTGGTCTGAGCTGAACGTAATGAAGACAACTTGTGGACAAACTGTAATTGGCTCCAACTGCCTGATTTAAATGAATGTCACAGAAATATTCTGTGGTAATAACCCACGGATAGATACCACCTATGTGTTCATGTGCTATTTAGGATACAAACTGAACATGCTGAACCCAAAACATCATTTGTTCTGTAAAGAAAACCACATTCCCAGCCCACTAAAACAAAACATGGAAACAAACCCCGCTCATTTTGTTACAGATTTGCTATCAGTGGCCTTATTTTAGGGGCTTTTATTTGTCTGTTGTTTTTTTCACCTGCAAAAGCTCAGATCCCCTTTTCTAGGAAAAGGCAGCAGAGGGAGCAAACATTTGCTGCAGTGTTAAGAAACCAAATTTCTCCAGGAATGACACATTAAAAGTGTATTTTCTTGGCCTTTTACTTGTCCCACTCTCTTCAAATAGTACTACAGCTCATAGTACTAAGTTTAAGCAATTAAAGGCTATCCAAAACACACCAGGAGAGTAGTCTTCCCCACCCTCCCAAAACAAACCCACAACTTTTTAACAAACTCTACTTTTGTTTTCTTTTTCTGCATAACTACTGTGATTTCCTCTTTGATATTTAAGTAAGGATTTGTATTTAAACTTTTACATTCTGTAGGACGCTTGACAACATACCCTGTGTATATAAAAAACCATTTTCTATTCAATACAATCTAAGTCAAAGAAACAGTAATCTGTTAGGCACTTAGCCCTCCAAATATAATAATTTATGTCAGTAAAAGTCATTTTTCCTCCTGTTGCTAATTTTATAGTTTAGTGGTGAGCACATAAAAGCTACAAATGAACACAATGAAGTTTCCTTTGATAACTGTGTCTACTGCCAGCTGTGTTCAAAGAAGGAAATAAGGAAGGCAGCAGGAAAGACACAGGGAGCCAAATAATCCCTGCAATGCTTGTATGAGCTTCATTTCTCTATGGGGTTTCCAGAAGAACAATTCCAATTTTGCATCCTCACCACAAGCACCTTTGTATTTTGGACAAAATGGTGTCATTCCTCCATATGCCTACAGAGATGGAATACCAGCTGGTATTCAAGACTAAACCTGCCTTAATTCTCAGAAGAACAAACCCCAGTGGAGGTATAAGGTACAGGGAGCATGCAGACTCTTTGTCCTGCACTCAGGACCACTTACCTCTCCTCAGTTGGCAGATGATAACCTCGAGCACCACTACAGCAGCTCGGGCACATCCCAGAAATGCATTTCAGTGGATTTTCCCAACCACAGGGAACGATCTCACTCAACTCCAAGAAAACAGAGATTGCCTCTTACACACCTGTATGCTGTTTTTATCCTGCTGACTCTCGCTCCTCTCTTCTCACACCAACCCAAACGAACCAGCTGTCTCCACCTGGGTTTCCCTGTTGCCACTGGTCTTAATCCCAATGCTGAGACAGAAGCCTGTTCCCCAATCCACCTCAGAGCTCAGTCCTGACTGTGCTTTGGCACAGCCCAATGATGTGCTCCAGGAAAGGGAAATGGTGGAGGTGTGATGGGAAAATGTCCACAAAGCAGTGATTCTGTGATCTTAACATTTACTTATACTTAAAAAGATGCCTCTGAAGCCCTGCCTCTGAGCAGGTTTCTGTCTCTCTCCCCTAAAAGTGACTGTATGCCTCATGCTCCACACTCATCCCAAAGCCCTGAGAGATCAAGATAAGTCTAGTTTAGCCAGGACCAGGTATGTCACCTGCCCTTCCTAAAACTTAAGCCGGCAACCCAGCCAAACAAGTGTCACTGCCAGCTTTCCTGAGCACACCTGCATAGGGAAGTAGCCTAAGGAACCAAGTTGTGGTCTTGACTGGGAGATGAAATCTGCAGCCTTTTGAAAAAGATTCCTTCCTCTCTTGTCTCTCCATGGGTCTATGGCAGCTTTTGAAAAATTAAACAATGAAGAAATGCAGAGAAAAACATAGATGGCTGTTTGGTTTTCTAAGTAAGTAGTAGTCATCATAAAGTGTCCTTGAAAGCCTAACAAAGTATTTGTAGACATGAGTGATGAAACCCTGGGAAGTTTTGGCCACAAAGTTTTAATAGAATAATCTTTTCATAAAGATTTGGAGAGAAGCCCAAGTGCACTGAAAGATGAAAAAAATGTACAAAGTAAAATTCCAGAGGGTGGTGTGATCAGGGAAATTATTTTGAAAAAAACTGCAGGGGAACAGGCATTTAAAAGCTTAGAAGATTCATATTTCTTCACAGTATTTTGGCAGACAATGTCTATACTATTATTAAATTCCTTAGTTTTCTGGAACAGGATGGAGCACTGAGTGACAGCGAACACAAGAGTGTTGACGGAATAGCGTACAAGTGGATGCATGTCAAGAGGCACTGCCTTTGATCTGTTCTTTGCTATGAAGGATGACAGGGAGTTGTTATCCCAAAAGCACTTTGCACAGGAAATCAGGATGTGGCTGTAACAGATATTAATCTCCCAGGAGAAAGCTAAGGAGTAATTGAAGCACAGCAAATTGCACCGACTGAACAGTATTCAGCTACAGTAGGTGTAATACTGGAGGTTGTAGTAATACTTGCACTCATCCCTGTGCAAAGCCCTAATATCTACTTTATCTCTGACTTAGGGGTCTTAAGGAGTTCTCTGGAAAAAAAGAGCTCTCAAGGCTTCTAGAGGTTTAAAGCAAAGAGACAGGCATGACACGGCACCCCTGTAACTTAGATTTGTAACTTATTTTATATGCATTAAATGCTAAGTAAATATTCTTGTGAACTAAAATCCAGCTAATATTTAAACTCATTGAAAATGCTTTGTTCTACCTGTAGTCATAATAACTTTATCAACTGAAAAGCATTTTGTTCTGTTAAATGGCCCAAAAAGAGCCCATCAACTCTTGCAGTGTTGTTGAGCCACTCCATATTGCCCTCCTTAATGAAAATACAGTATAGAGGCCACATTGCAATCAATACCAGTGATCCCACAACTTTTGCTTTGCATTGCATCTCTGCACCCTCTAATGACTTTCATATTATCATTAGCATGCTCTCAGGAAGTTTACATGTCAGGGCTAATTAACTAGGATGGTTTGTCTTCCCTTATTAATCCCCTAAGTACTGAAAACCCATTCCCCTTTGAGCAGGACCAGCTGTGACCAACATGGCATTGGAGATGCAAAGCCAGCATTTTACTCAGAAGCACTTGCTACAACATTTCTGAGATAACAATTAAAGTAACTGTTCTTGTAATTCCAGTAATAAGGTTAAAATGTGTCTTTACAAATTTCCAAAACTCTATCCAAATGTTTTGTAAATGTGTACGTGATATCTTGTCATGCACAATTTTGCTCTAAAAATTGCTGCTTTCCATGTGCAAAGATACTTTCCAAGTCTGCACTTTTGCAATAAGGCTGTATCTAGAGGCCAAAAATTTACTGAAGAACCAAGCCCTTGCCTTTTTATTGTATCAGTATTGCTATTTTTTTTGTATCAGTACTGCTATTTTTTTAACTAAATCACTTCTTTTGTTAATCTTTGTTTTGCTTACTAATGCATATATCAAGTAAAGTAGCCTATTTTCCATAAGGAGATTATAATTCTGTTGTCCTCATTTCTTGAAGGAAAATAGTATAGGAAAAAAAGAAGACATTTAGCATTTGCATACCAGTTCAATACATTACATTTTCTTAATTTAAATACATTGGGCTTGTTTGTAAAATGACTGTTTCAAAACAAGAGTTGTCTAAAATACATCCATATTATCAAAAGAGTTTTGGTTATTGAATTAATCTTTTCTACACTTGCCATTTACCAAAATGTCCGTCATGGATTAGAACCATAGTCCTGGTTTTCAGCCTGTAGAAACATCACATGGATCATGGCTACCATGTTTCTTGATTGATTGATTTGGTAACAAAACACAAGAAGTTTTTCTGGTAGAGAAGGAGATGTAGGAACTGCTATTTTTACTTTAGACACTCCGTGTTTTCTTGTTATTGCTAAACTGCACGAATTCTACCCCACCAGCTTGGTTTTCCTCTTTAAAGGAGTTTGAACACTTGCATAAGTTTGGGAAAATGACATGAGGGCAAGGATATTTCTCCTTGTATCTCCTCAAAAGCAAACCAGTTCCCATTTCCTTTCTTACTCTCTATTCAAGGAAGCTCTGTCAGGATAAAATTTAGAAATAATATGCAATGACATAAAAACTCCAGACTATGACACTTCTAATTGTTAGAGAGTTGACACCAAAATCCTATTATTCTATGTATCAGTTTTGTGCAATTCAATATATGGAGGAGTAACTATTTTCTGTTATATTTAGCTAAAATATACTATTTGTTCCATGATTTTCAAGAATTGTCAAAGCTAAGCAGTACAGTTACCATCTACATGTCTCCACATATCACATGCAGAACTGCCACAAGTGCCTCTTATAAAAGCTTCCCAATGTCTCCCTTTATGAGACTGGGCTTTACTAAAACTTGCAGGTACCCAGTTTTGGGCTTTGAACAGAATTTCCTACATCAAGTGCCATTTGTGTGTCCCTTTGGGGGAAGGTTAATTCAGAACAACTCAGTCAGTCCATGGATAAGGCTAAGGAAAATCATGAAGCTCAGTACAATACAGTTACCTAAAGAAGAAAAAGTTAAGGTTGAAAAGGTAGCATTAAATTTAAATCTTTGGCGAAGAAGGACTAAAATTGAAGTCATTACTATAGTTGTGGAGTCAAGCAGTGAGACTGGAAAACACTAAAGGCAAATACCTCAAAAAAAAAAAAATTGAGGCAGAAGACTGTATGTGTTTTGCATGTGAGATTGTCACAATGATGGTTGGTATCAGCAATATAGCTTTGGAAACAGAGTTTCAAAATCTCCCACTGAGAACACTAAAATACAGACTTCAAAGGCACATAGGTGAATGAAACTAGGGATATTGTCCATAAAGTAAGTCTAGAAATTTTTGGCTAGTCAGCAACACAATACTAAATTTAAAATGGAAAAGTCAAAGTAGAAATAAAGCAACCAAAAATAAGCAACAAAAAACCCACACAAGTTTTTGTTTATTTTATTTAGAAGTAAAATAAAACATGGCATTTCCATCTAGAAGCCACTGGCATATGCTGCAGCAAATTCAAATGTGGAGAGGTGGGCTTAGCTTTCAGATTCCTCCTGAATTCAGCTCTTTCCTTTTGCACTGGAGCTTTGTGCAAGCTCTGACACACCTGAGGACACAACTGTTTAAGGCAGCCGCTGGAGTTCAAGCTTATCAGCAGATGGTGCTTCAAAGACATCATCTTCAACACTTTCCTCTATCGGCTTCATCTTAGCTGAAGTTCTCAGGTAAGGAGATGTCCGCCCTGGGCCTGCCACAGGTACAGAGAAATTAGCAGTTAATTTAACAAGGTACATCTGCTACATAGACCTATTTGTGGCAAAGCGGAAACAATCCAATGATCTTGCCCTAGTTGCTTCAAGAGAGGATTTCTAAGTGAAGATTTCTTTCTTATCTGGCCACAGGCACCAAGAAATTCTAGACATGGAACAGCCACACTTCTATGAACCAGCAATGCCTGCTGCTAACCACAGACACAACATTCTCCCCAAGTTCAGTGCAAACCCTGACTGCACGGGGTGCCCACTGCTTGTTCCCTGGAGACCATTTTCTCACCATTTCACTCACCCACTGACTCGTCTCCATCCAATTACAGCAACATGAGTGGCTGCCCCAAGTACAAAAGGTGTGTACATCTGCACACCTGCCTGGCTGCAGCGAAGGTTCCTCACTGCACTGGGCAAACCTTGGATGGGCACATCATGAGAGGCACAACTGCCTTTAAAGCATAAAGCCATAGAACATGCTGAGTTGGAAGGGACTCATCGGGATCAAATCCAGCTCCTGGCCCTGCACAGGACACCCCAAGAATCACACCATGTGCCTGAGAGCATTGTCCAGATGCTTGACACAACACTCTTGAACTCTGCCAAGCTTGGTGCTGTGACCATTTCCCTGTGGAGCCTACCCAACTATCCCCTTATCCTAATAGCCTAATATCCTTATCCTAAACCTCCTCTGACACATCTTCATAAGTTTCATGCAGCATGATAATATAAAACTTATACAAGATTTGCACTCCTATACACAACCACAGGGAAAACAAGATTTACAGGCAAAGGCCACATGACTTTCGACTGACAGTGATTTCACTGCAACAAAACTACCTTTTAGAAAGGCAGCGACTTGTCTGCCAGAGCAGAGCTCACACCACAGCTATCACTGTCAGGACATTAAACTGAGTTTATGTGCAAGTTACCACTGCAAACTACCTCTATTGCAGTTAAATTTTCAGTATGAGGGTCAAACCAGAGAACTCCTTCGACACCAGCTGAACAGTTCTGTTTTCCATTGTTCACTCTGAAATTGAGTCTACACGTGGACATGTATTTTTCTCAGTACCCTCTCCTAGAGTTAGACAACTACAACAGTATGAGGTTGTATACAGCTAGTATATGATGACCAAAAACATTATGGAAATCTGTGAAATCCCATTTGAGAAGAAAACAGCAAGAGATAAAGACTGTGCTAACAGACTGTTTGCATACAAGCTAAAAAATTAAATGTTCTTGGAAAAAATACTGATACCTGTAACACACTCTTATTTTTAAAAAAGTTTACCAGATATAAAGTGCTGTGTTAAGGAACCCCACTTATAAGGAAAGACTTGTCTACATTGTATATGTTACAGACAACAATATACAGTCACAGGCAACACCGGTACATTTGTAAGTCACATTCACAAAGAGAGTGTTTGGAATTGGCATTTCAGAACTTTTTATGATAAAAATGTATTAGTGTTTTCTTTTGAGATTCAAAAACTACTTAAACTGCCATAATACAGGGTTACTCAATCATATTTTTAGATACTGAAATTGTTAAACTTTTTTTTCCACACAGATGTGTTTTATGGCCTAAGCAAAGGATAACTAGATGAATTAATTGATTAATGTACCCCACCCAAAGTCTGTGGGTACATTTGTATATAATATTGGCTTTTCTAGGAGACACCCAAAGGCAAAAGGGTGCCTGAAAATGCTAAGTTATAGTTCCAGCTTCTTTTTTTTTTTTAGATCTTTGTTTTAGTGTAATTTATTGTTATTTTTAAAATGGTTTTCTTCTGTTTAAAACCACTTAATTCTCTCCAGAAACCAGAAGTAAGCAGCCATAAGTTTGTACAACAGGATTCAATATAAAGTCTAATTCGCTCAGCCTGTTTGTTTCAAAGACATGTTCTTATTTGCTCCAAATACAGATTTTTGTCTACTGATGCCATTATCCCATGTTGGACAGATGTTCAAGTGACTGAGTCAGACTTTCCTTTCACTACACTCTGTTGCCCTTTCTTGAGGGCCTAAATCAAAATACATATTAAAATTCCTATGAAATCCAATCCTACTTTTAACCACAAGTGGGGAGGATATAATTTGGTAATACCACTAAAAGCATTACCAAATCAAAACCTTTTTACATTCCTGCTCAGCTTAGAAGTTAACAAACATAGATGCATAGATCAGCAAATCTGAGATATCTAAAACAAGTACCAGAGAAAAAGAACTGTATCTCAAATAAATATGTGGATGGCTGTCAAGCAATAGAATTACAGAATAGAAACAAATACCAAAATATTATTTAAAGGATTGAAATTCAGGTGAAACTAGGTTTGTGATCAGGTTGAATTATTTTTTCTTAACTCAAATTTTGGAAAAATTTCACTTACTAATGAATTACATACAGATGGACCATGGATGTCAAGCTCAAGTGTCACATGATAAACAAACCCCACTTTAATACCTTTTTCTTCATGCCTGCTGAGTTAATGTGATGTTATCAACAGAAAACATCATGCTGCAAACGACTCACTCCGTAAGCATTATAGAACTCTTGTTGGTTATTTCCTTAATATAAAAGCAAACAGTTAGTTGGGTTTCTTAATTAGTTAAATTCAAAACATAGTTTTGTTAGTAACTGTAGTTTGGGACTTACTAATTAGTAATTTTAACTCTTTTATTATTAAACACTGAAAAAGGATTAATTTCTTGAGAAAATGAGTCAAAGGTTATAATTTACAGCACTGATAAAAGCATAGTTTTAAAATATGGGATTATACAAAAATATAAATGCTCATTTTTTCAAGAAGATGGAAATTAGGAGAAGAAAACTTATTTGCATTATAATAGTTGAAAATTATATTTGTAGTGGGAGGCTTTTGTCCACACAACAATCACCTAGCAATGACAAAACAGTATTCCTGTAGAATACTGTCTGTACTGTCATTTCCATATATTTCTCACAAAATCTTTTGAGGATTTTGGACTGTGTTTGTTTGTTCTAGATAAGCAAATGTATGCCTGTAGAAGGATGATCCAGGGAACAGCACTGTAACTGTGAGCCTCAACATGTACCTTATACTAAATCTTAAAAACAAACAGATAAAAAAATACCACAACTGTTGCACTGAGAGCACCCAGCAGAAGATTTTTGAAAACACAGCAGTGGTAATGTAAATGGCAGATTTTTTTTTTTCCGTTTTCCCTGTGATCTGAAAAAAAGTGTATACATGGCCACAGTCCACACTGAATACAAATCTTTAAGCAGAGCTCACCTTGGTAGCAACCCCATCATTGGCAATGACAGTACCAATAACTAACATTTTGCTGTCTTTGCAAAAACAAAGATTCAAGCATTATAGTTCAAGGAGATGAAGAAACCTTTTACAGAAGTCAGAAATTTCACAATCAAAATACAAAGAAGAAATAAATAACAATACTTCCCGTGGTGTGTGTTGCACTGGTGTAGGGGCAATCCCTCTGCCACCCCAAAAGTAAGGGATAGTATAGGACTTGGGAGGCTGCTGCCTCAGCTGGGCTGAGGAATTTAAGAACATGAAAGACATATAAACTGCTCTCTCTTGGGGAAAGCACACCTTGTATATATATTAAAAAAAAGTACACAAACCAAGGAAAAGTACAGCAGAGAAAAGTGTATTTATCAAGTATGTGCTAAGCACAAATGCATCTTGAGGATTTATATAGTTACAGCTGAACTTGTCATGCATTTCAATTACTTTGTCACAAAGCTGAAACACTGGTGTAAGAGTTTTGCTGTTACACCTGAAAGAGGCATTTTAATTCTAAATAATTGCACAAACACAGTTTTACAATTTCTTTCTGAGTGTGCAAATTCACCCCAAAGGCTCTCTATGCAAAGGAGTGGCTTCAGTTTCATGGAACTTTGCTGTGCATGGAAGAGGTGAAAAGCCACTCGAAGGTTTAAAGGTGAAGATCAGCGAACAGACCAACACAGGAGACTTCGTGGCAGGAATCCGCTACAGGCTGCCTGATCAAGAAGAGCAAGTAGGAGGAAGCTTTCTTCCAACAACTGGATCACAGGCCCTGGTGTTCGTGGGGAGTTTTAGCCTCACCACATCTGGTGGAAAGGCAAGAGGGCTGGGAGCAGGCAATCCAGGAGATTTCTGGAACGTAGCAGACAATTTCTTCACGCAAGTGATCGATGAGTCAGCTAGGGCAGGCGCTCTGCTGGACCTGTTACTGATGAACAAGGAAGAACTCATCAGGGAGATGAAGGCTGCTGGCAATCTTGGCTGCAGTGTCCAGAAACTGGTGGAGTTTAAGATACTGAGTGGTGTGCAAGACAAAGAGTAGAATTTACAGCCTTACAGGACAGGGGACTGTGGCTTGCTCAGGGTTTTACTTGGCAGGAACTCATGGGACATGGCTTGCAAAGGGACCCAAGGACAGGTGGGTGATCTTCAAGGACACCTTCCTCAAAACATAAGGACAGTCCATTCCAGTGCATGAAAAAACTGAGCAAGTATGGTAGAAGGCTAGCATAGATGAACAGGAAAGTTCTGACAGATCTCAAACAGACACACACAAAGTGTATGTGGGGATGAGCTCCTTGGAGGCAATACAGAACCACAGCCCAAGCATGCAGTGATGAAATGGAAGAAGCCAAACCTCAGCTAGACCTAGATCTAGTGGAGGGCAAAAAGAAAGGCATCTACGAATAAATCAGCAACAAAAGAAAGACCAGGGTAACTGTGAGACCAGAGCTCAGTGATGCACAGGACACAGGAACATGAAAAAGTCTGAGATATTCAATAACTTTTATTTTTTTTGGGGGGGGGGTTGTTTTTTTTTTTGGTTTTTTTTTT
>VWYP01017655.1:154938-199997 GCA_013400435.1 Pycnonotus jocosus | reverse complement strand
TGTGTTTTGTTGGTGGGGGGGGGGGGGTGTTTTTTGTGGTTTTTTTTTGTTTTTTACTTTAGAGGTTTGTCCTGAGGCCTGCTAGGGCTCTGCATCCAGTGGTAGAGACAGAGAGTGATACTTGACTGACAGAAAATCTGGACTGGGTCAGGAACAACTTAAGTCAACAGGGTGAAGACAAGATTGTGGAACCACATGGGCTGCATCCAAGGGTGCCAAGCATTGGCTGATAAAATTGCAAGCCCGCCTCTATCATCTTGGAAAGCGGGGACAAATGGAAATGCCACCATCACAGCCATTTTAATGGAGGGGAAGATGGAACACCCAGGTAACTACTGGCCTAGCAGTCTAAATTCATTTCACAGGAGGATTATGGAGCCTGTCTTCCTGAAAGCCATGTCCAAGCACACAAGGGATGGGAAGGTAACTGAGAAAGCCATCACAGATGCTGAGTGCATCTGAGCACTCTGACCACCTTCCACCTGTGGTGCTGAGATGACAGGCTCTCTGTATGAATGGAGTTCAGTGGATGTTGTTTACATCGATGGTAGCCCAGCCCTCCACAGTCTGCCCCTGAGTACTTCCAGACAAATGGATAAGAAACAGACTGGATAGATGGATTACGGCTTCAGTGGAAAATCTGCTGTACTGGCAAGTTCACAGGGTAGTGAACAGCAGTACAAAATCCAGCTCTCAGGTCAGTGCTGGATTTGCCGGTGCCAAGGCCTATAATATTC
The DNA here is from genome assembly GCA_013400435.1 of Pycnonotus jocosus. NCBI lineage: Eukaryota > Metazoa > Chordata > Aves > Passeriformes > Pycnonotidae > Pycnonotus > Pycnonotus jocosus. The sequence continues at coordinate 199,260 of VWYP01017655.1, read as the reverse complement.
AAGATATGAATGATCTGGTTGATGGAATGGAATGCAGTCCTGCCAAGTGCTCAGACAAGAGCCAGGTAGTGAGGGAAACTGCTGACAGGCCAAAGGGTAGGGCAGTGAGTCTGGACAGGCCACTGGAAAAAGAGAAAAGAACTGACAAAAACTACAAGTTCCTGAAAGGCAAATCCCTGAACCCAGGACATGACACACCTACACAGCATTGCCCCAGCTGGTTGGGAAGCAGCTTAGAGAAACAAACCTGGGCATCCTGCTGGACACAAAACAGAACATGAGCCAGCAGAGTGCCCCTGCAGTGGAGTGTGCCATCCATATCTTGGGCCACATTAGCAGCATATATTGAGCCATATAAGCAAGAGCATAGACGGCAGGTCAATGAAAGGGATTAATCCCCTCCATCTGGCAATTGTGAGACAGGATCTGCAGTGCTGTGTCCAGTTTTGTGCTTGCCTGTACAAGAAAAAGATGGACATACTGGAGCCAGAGCAGTGGAGTGCAACCCAGATGGCCAGAGGCTGGAGCAGTGATGGAAAAGCTGCAGGAGCTGGGTATGTTCAGCCTTAGGAACAGAAGGCTCCCAGGGGATCTGACTCTGGCTACCTAATGGAAGCCAGAGAACAACATAGAAGAGAGAGACAGATTCTTCTCAGAGGCATGCACTAAATAAAGAAGGAAAACAAGCATGAGTTGCAATAAGAGAGATTTTTTCACTGTGAGGGTGATAAGTCCCTGGAGCAGGTTGCCCAGGGAGGCTGGAAAATATTCCAGCTTGGAAATATTCAAAACTTGACTGGACATGGCCCTGCTCTAGCTAATCTTGCTTTGGACATGAAGCTGGACCTGATAATGTCCAGAGGTCTCTTGCTACCTCAATGGTACTGTGATTCTGAATGTCCTTGCAGGGAACACAGGGGAAAAAGAAAACACTACTGGAATTTTCATCAAACTACATCCTAGGTATCACCCTTGATGTTTTAGTAGGGTGAAGCACTAGCAGGGCTTTTGCTTCCATCTATCTGGGCATGCAGGCTACACCAATGTTAAGGAGTAAAACCAGATAGGCCCCCCTGGTCTGAAGCTGTTACTGGATGAGAACTGTGAGGAACATAATCGAAAAGAGATAATTAAACAGAAAGATGCAAATATTCAAAAACATTTCCTCTTCTTAGCAGAGACTTTAACCATAACAAATAACTGGCAGTGGTTTTTTTCCTCATATATTTCAATTCTAATCACTAAAAAATAATATTTCTAAAATAAAAATAAATAATCCCATATGATCCTTTTAAATGCTGTTAAATTAACAGCTTATGCCAAATGCAAAAATTTAGCATCCTCTGGGGCTTTTTTATTCAAACACTGCTTTCAGAATTCAGGTTAATGTTGACGTTTGGATTCAGATGAGCTAAAAACGAATGACAGCAAAAGCCTAGAAAGAATAATTTAGAATGTTTTCATAAATGAATAAATTAAAAGAATAGAGACAAAAAGGTCAAACATGGTTTCTTCTCTCACTTCATCTGTTCTCTACTACTCCCGTCATACAAAGCACAGCAGAGGAGAGCCTGACAGTATACTTGGAGATTTTCCAGGTGACATCAAAACACTGGTTGTATACCACATTCCTCCAGACCCTGCCAATACAAACTCTCTCAGGAGGAAAAGTAGAACATCAGGTTGTTGAGGGAAAATGTTTTGTTTGCATTTTTAATTTCTACAAGCACCAGTGACAGACCAAAGGAGATACTACTGTGACTGTACCTTCAGTTTTGCCTCATTACTATAAACATTCCATATTTCCTCTAAACATAAAGAGTTCAAAACTGGCACAAACTATTCTGAGTACTCACGAAGAGAGGATGCAGAGGAAGTCCCACGAAGGAACATCTGCAAGCCATCCTCGCTGTCACTGGTACTGGCCATGCTGTTCCTCATCTGCATCACTGAGAGCTGAGAGCAAAGGCTGGGCTGTCGATCAATCTTCTTTGAAGCCTAAAAAAGAAAAAAAAACCCACTTTAAAAAAAGATATCAAGCAAGTTAAAATAAAAATGGAAAATTACTACTTCCTTTGTAATAGATGCTCTGGTCTCAGGCATGATTATACAGGAAAATTGTTATAGGAGAAGATTCTATGCAGTGTAAATCAATTTAAATGACAATAGAAAATGCCAGTAATATACTGGAATTGGAACATTGGCAAGTATGAAACTGCACATTAATTATTCAATTTCAAATTGCTTTTGTACTGAAGTTTTCATGTATTTTCTTACAGCTTGGGGTTTATTATCTGTTAATTCATTATTTAAATATGATGCTCTGCAATTAAAAGTACACTTTATGATGAGGCTGGTCCTGCTTGCTAAACAAAACAGCATGCTATATAGAGAGGCAATTTATACTTTAAGAGAAACATGTTCATTTTCCTGGCTTTTTATTTCATTATGTTAGAAAAGTGGGGAATGTCATTCCTTCCCAGTAGATGACCATTTGGCTCTTGATTCTACTGCAGACTAAAAGCATCAGGTGAACATTATCCTCTCCCTGTCAAATGGTCTGAGGAGCTTCCATTTTGCTTTGAGTAGCCTTCCTGAGAAGCCTTTATACTCTAACATCCATATGAAGCCATACATTATACCCTGTTAGTTATTACTGCAAGTCAGAATGCTATTTTAGGTATATGTGAAAGGTAGCAATCAATGACAAGACTATAATGGATAGCTCCACTTCACTGGATTTTAAAAGTCAGGAACTAGTATCCTATTTCATGCAGAAAGGAATGACTATTTTCCCAACACTAGTGAAAATCTCCTTAGGTAGAAGAAAATCACAAATTTTCTTACAAAAGGAATTATTACTTTTCTGTTTTCCAAGAAAAGATTATTTGATAGTTTTACTTTCTTACTACCATCTTGATTATGAATAATCAATACTCAATTTATTTCCATAGTCCCCTACATGCAGAAGTCAAACACAACATTTTCTGATGGGATTGACACCAGTTAAAAGACATCAAAAACACCAATAATATTTATATTTGAAAGTGAAGCTTGTGAGAGGTGATATGTACATAGAGTGCTGGCAAGGGAAAATTAAGAATTTATTTGATAGTTCTCATGTCAAGTTATATAGGAAGAGCTCAAGCAAGAGGATTTTTATTTTAGGAAGAATAAAAAGATACTACAAATTTCCCAAGTGCTCACTCAATTTTTACAACATACACTTTCAAAACTTACTATAATAAACCAGCTACAATTATCTTAAATTTATGTGACTATTGTAACTAAAAACAAAGACTCAGTACAAACTGAAGTCAAAGTGTGCAGATGTTAAGTCAAAGGAGGGGCAAAATTTGTTGGATTTTTCAATTCTTTGAAAATATGATAAGGAATAAGTAAGGAGACAAAATGAAACTAAACCAAGGTAGTTCATATATCCATGAGTACACCCAGATCACTTACCAGTACACCTAAATCCCACTCCCCTCTACAGGCAAAGAATGAGTTATAGTCAGACCACTTAATGTTTTATACATAATTATATTTTATATACATATTTTATATGCATTTCATTATTCCTTCCACTACCTGTATCCTGTCAACATAATGTCTGCTTTTTTTCTGCATTTGCAACCCTCAACAACATGTTGAAATTATTCTTCCCAGCAATCAGTGTTACATAATTGGTTGCTCCTAAAAAAAAAAAAACCCAACTCTGAAGCTTCTTTTTACAAAGGCACTCATTTGCTAATGAGAAAGGATATTGAGGGAGAAGCACCTTTTTAGCTACTGGCCATCATGTCTAATAGTTAGCTATGAATGTTTCCACAAGCTGATCAGTTCTCAATCTCAGTTACTCATCTTTCTTGTACATTACTGTGCTAACTTTAACAAATGTTGCTTCTGACAGAAATGTTGCACCGACTCACACTAAAAGACCACGAGTTTGCATTCAGCAGCTGAGGGCAGCAGGTTAAAAAAAGATGCTTTTTTAGGAGGATTAAAATTTGAAGTAAAAAGACATGTATATGTGGGAGAAAAATTCCCAAACAAAACTTAAAGTCGCTTACCTTGTCATTTAAGGTTGGGTCATTCAATGAATAAAGTTTATTTGTAATATCTTTGCCAATAAGGTACTTAAAGATCTCATAAAGAAATGGCTCAGTCTCCAGAAAGTAAGTCAGCCGTTCCCTGGACCAGCACAGGAACTTGCAGTTATCATCTGCAATAATGGTGACCTGAAAAAAATGCATTATCAGAGTCAGCATTATTTTAAAATGTTTTTAGATGAGCTAAACACTTAAACATGCTTTAAAAGAAGTGATACCATTTTATTTGTGGCTCCAGTTAAAATAAGTCTTAAAGCCATAAAGCTTTGTTATGAATGTGATATTTACAAGTGTAAAAATTCTCAGCTATTTATTATCATTATCTTTTAAAATAATATGTGTAGCCAGTTTGTTTTACAGAAAACCTGGGGGACAATAACAGGGGAAAATCTCTCATAAGTTCCCAAACCATAAAAGCACTTATGTAAGAGGAAATTTATATATGAAGTCCTATAGTGATGACAAGCACTTGCAGTAGGCCTATATGTAGCTTGGTTTTATTTTACATCACTGTCACGAAACAGGAACAACTGATATCACCCAAAGGTCTCCACGGAAGAGTTTTTAGTGATTAAAAAAATATATTTCCACCTTCCTCATAACCGTGAGCCCTGCTGATTCCACAAGTTCAGCCTTGTAGCAGTCGAGCCAAGGCTCTGTTTGCTCAGTCATTGATAACCCAGTTATGGGGTGGTTTTATGTGTGGTTACAGGGGACCTTGCCCCCTCCCATGGAAGGATCTGTGCCAGCAGAGGGCAATGCCACACCAAAACCCGCGCTGGTCATACCCAGGGACAGGTTTTGCAAGGGGCAGTCACGCATCTGTGAATAAATCAAAATCAGATGCTCTCTGCTTTTACAAGATAACATTACATCCTGAAAAAAAAAAATCCAGTAAGTCCTAGAAACAGTGGAAAACATCCATAGACTTTTAACTCCACAGGCTGAGGAAGAATTCTCCAGCACTGCCAGCAGATGGGGTCAGTAAGACTGAACCGGTGTGCTCTTCAAACAGCGAGGCTGCCGGTATTCACAGGGCAGCAACAAGCAGAACCCACGAATAAAGGATGCACACTGCTCCAGATCACAACAGCTTCTAAGGCAGGCAGGGGCTGAGGCATGCCCCTTGTTCCTTGAGAGGAACTGGGGCGCATCCAGTGGCTTCCAAGAGAAAGGGGCTGTGCCAAGAGGGCAGCCAGGCTGTGGGAGGCCTCGCTGCTGCAAAGAGAACGCATCGGGACGAGTCTCTCCCGCTGGCGCTAAGCCCGATGTTTGACTGGAACATATGACATCAATCACCGATTTTAGAGTCTGCACTGCTCTGCCTCCCTGCCCTTCTGCCACGGAACCAGCGCGAAGGTATCAGTCACAGTCCAGTCATTATTACACATACCTAGCTAAAGAACATCAAGTAAGAGGTAACAAAATAGCCATTTCTATGGGGAAAAAAATCCTTCTCTAAAAGTATTCCACCCCCCAAATTATAATAAAATGTATTTACAATATCAGCATAATTACACCAGTAGAGAAATATACCCTTATTATTCCCCATATGAATGTTTTTATTCAAAATACTGAGGTAATTTTCAGCTTATGCTGCTTTAACAAATTGCAAAATGACAGAAGTATTAATACATTTTTATAAATACCAATTTCTAATTACTAGTGCTTGAACTTCTAGACTTTCATTATTACAGTAGTTCTTCTTCCCTTTTTCTGAATCAGTGATGAGACCTGTTCATATCATCTTTTTCCATCAAAACTGTGTCTTAAATTATTTCTACTGAACAATCTCTTAATACAAAATAAACTTGGAAACAGTAAAAGAGAACTGAGTAGCAAAAGCCAGACTGCCCAATACACAACATTTTAATACTGTTTTGCAGCATTTAAAACTTATTTTTGATATGGTCCATCTTCAAACAACTGTACTAGAAGGATGGCAAAATTATGCTAGTCAAATAGTTCACTGTTGATCAAATTTATGTTCTATTTTTTTAATGGTCTCACCAGCTCATATCCGGCGACATTTAAAACAAAGTGTACCTGGAATTTCTCACCCCGGTTCATCTGCGTTGACCGAAATTCAGGAGAATCTATAAAGGCACAGGGGTAAATATTGTGCAGAAAATGCCCTCGATAAGAGACCTTCATTCTGGAAATAAAAAAGTATGAAACAACATTTTAAAATCACGGAGGCTGATTAATTTTATCGAAATTTAGGTAGGACTATTGACAAGGGTAAAGTAGTAGGTAACAGGAATAAATATGTTCATCTTCTGGAATATCACTCCCAGAGCTACCCTGTTTTCTGCCTAACTGACTCAAAGCAGAACAGGCTGCCAGACAAATAGAGAATTGACTAACATGGCATGTATCCACAGAACATTGTTATTCAATATGAGAAAGGTCGTGTTGCACAGCCAGACCAGAATCAGGCTTCCCTCAGGTAACTAGCTTTGTGGTAATGAGTAAGAAAAACAAAGAAGCCTGACATGACTATTGCTGCCAACTGAAACTGGTTAAAATACTGTGTAGAATTTAGCATGAATTTCAAAATTACAGTTTGGCTGTGGGCATATATTTTACCCTTTCTCACCTAGGTTCTGTCTGCCTCTGGGCTGCGCACCCACCCCTCTCTACCTGCATGTACAAGTGCAATGAATCCACTCCAAAGGCCTGCTGTTTTAAAGCCTACTGGAGAGGTACTTCTTCCCTCATGCACCATATTTTTTGACCTTGAAACCTGAGAATGGACTAAGGAGACAACTAGGATACCTAAGACTCAAACAAATCCCTTGCTTATTTTGCAAGGCACTGCCTTTGGTAATACACCAATATAATTCCCACTAAAATCCATTCAGCTGCAGACGTAAGTGGATACACAATATGCTCCCAGTAAGAGCTATCACTGTCACCTGAAAATGGTGTCACAAAATAGTCTATAAGTATGCACTATTTGACTACAGACCACAGCATATTACAAACAATTGCAACCTCATTAATTTTCTAATTTATTCAACCATGACACAAAGCATACACTGTCCCCAAGCTTGTATAGAACCTACTTTCCCTTCAGCAGGATGCTTAGCCTATCATCAACTGATGTTTTATCTTCTGCTGCATAGGCTTGACCTGTCTTCAAAGTCTGAATGTTGCAGAATTGTCCAGTTAATCTTTGGAAGAGCTCTGGAGGCACATGGAGAGGTTCAAACATTCTCTTGTAGAGGCTGCTAAGCTCCTTCTCTATCTTGATCTAGATTGGAAAAACAAGAGACATCAAAAAGTACAGATGCATTAGTTAAAAATGGGTAAGACTACACACAGGCTTTGGCTTGAGGAATATCTTTGGCTTCATTATGCTTAAGCAAGAAAAGAAGTGGTAAACGTGTGATGTCTATCCACAAACACTGCCTATGACAGGGTGACCAAAACCTTATCTAAAATTAGCCAGGATGGTACACTAGTGCTTCAGAATGCTGTTCCTCCCAAGTGGCACATTAAATCACACACAGAGCCTTCTGAGATGTCTGTTGATGTAATAGTGAATAGGATTTGGGCAAGAATTATACAGAGGGAAAAAGAAATAAAAAAAAGAAAAAAGAAGAAAAAAAAAAGAGGTTGTCTTTCACACTGCATGCACACATCACTGTGTCTATCTCTCAGGCTCTCCTGGGAGCCCCTCTCACCCCTGAGCTTCTTGGCTTACTTGCAGTAGAAAAGCAAGTCCTGAAAAACAAAACAAATTATATTGAAACCACATGCGATCAGGGAGGGGAAAAAACCTCCAAAAACACTGCCAGCTGAACATCCCACATCTAAGAGCCCACCCAAACTCAGGCAGCAGCAATGAGGGAAAGGATGTTGGCTGAAATCCTAAGCTTGGAAGTCTTCCCTGAATGAAGCAAGCAGGGGATGAGACAATATTACAGCCTTCCTGAAAGCAGAGGCAGCCTGAATAAAGCCTGCATATTTGCCATGAGGAAGACAAATTAGAACAATAAGCATGAGATAATGAAAAAAATAAAATATACATAGAACAGAGAATAAGGAAAAACAACCAAGAAAGAACGGCAGAAAAGAAGAGAAAGAGGCAAGTTTCTGACTCATGTTCAACTCTTCCTCCAGGACCTGCATGTCCTTTTCAACAAAGCTGCTTTCTAGCTGGTCAGTCCATGGTGTGCTGATGCACGTGGTTATTCCTCCCCGGTGCAGTACTCCACACTTTCTGGTGAACTCCATGAGGTTCCTGTTGGTCCAGCCTGCTGAGACCCCTCCAGATGGTTTCCCAACCTTCTGGCCTATCAGCCACTCCTCATGGTTTTGTGTCATCAGAGCTCACATCTGCCCCACCACCCAGATCATGAAAGAAGACGTCAAACAGCACTGGGACCAGCCCTGGCCCCAAGGTTACACACCACACATACACTGTGTGTGTAGTACACAGACCCAGCTGGACTTCTTACCTCTGATTACCACACTCAGCCCTTCCATTCAGCCAGATTTCAATCCACTGTGTCCTCATCCAGGCCAAACTTCAAGAGATTCTCTATCAGGATTTTATATAGTGTTGAAAACCCTACCAAAATTAAAGTTGAGGATATTCACCATTCCCAGCTGTCTCGCCAGTCATTTCATCATGGAAGGTTATCATAGAATGGCTTGGGTTGGAAGGGACCTTAAAGATCACCCAGTTCCAACCCCTCTGCCATGGGGAGAGACATCTTCCATGAGACCAGGTAGCTTCAACCTTCAATCAGAGCTTCAACCTTGAACACTTCTATGGATTGTGCATGTGCAGCTTCTCTGGGCAACCTCTTCCAGTGCCTTACCCCCCTCGCAGTAAAGTATTTCTTCCTAGTATCTAATCTAAACCTAGTCTCAGTTTGAAACCATTCACCTTTACCCTATCACTACATGCCATCGTAAAATGTTCCTCTCCATCCTTCTTGTAGTTTCCCTTCCAGTACTGGAAAGCTGCAATCTGGCCATCTCAAAGCCTTCTCTTTTCCAGGCTGAACAACCTCAGTTCTCCCAGCCTTTCCTCACAGAGCACCTCTTCTATCTCTGTGCTTGGGACCCCAGAGCAGCCCAGGAGGGATCTCATCAGAGCAGTCACTTCCCTCACCCTGCTGGCCACCCTGCTTTTGATGCAGCTCAGGACACAGTCAGATTTCTGTGGCTGTGAGTGCACATTGCCAGGTCAAGTCCAGCCTCTCATCCACATCCAAATCTTTCTCTGTAGGGCTGCTCTCAATCTGCCCATCCCTGAGGCTGGGTTGATATTGAGGGTTGCCCCAACCCAAGCGCAGCACCTTGCACTTGGTCATGTTACATTTCGTAAGATTTGCATTGGCCCACTTCTCTAGCTTGTCCAAGTCCTTCTAGATGGCATCCCATCCTTCGAGTGTGTCAAACAACTCATCTTGGTGTAATCTGTAAACTTGTTGAGGGTGCACTCAATCCCTTGTCTATGTCGTTAATGAAGACAATGAATAGCTCTGGACCCAATACAGACCAAAAGGAACATCACTTGTCACTGATGTCCATCAGGACTCTGAACCTTTGACCATTACCCTCTGGAGGCAACCATTCAATCAGTTTCTTATCAATCTATTATCAGGCTAGCTAAGCATGACTTCCCCTTGGTTAATCCTTGCTGATCACTCCTGATTACCTTCTTGTGCTTCATGTGCATAGAAATGATTTCCAGGACTATCCCTTCTTTTCNTCCCTTGTCTATGTCATTAATTATGACAAAGAATAGCTCTGGTCCCAATACAGACCAAAAGGAACATCACTTGTCACTGATGTCCATCAGGACTCTGAACCTTTGACCATTACCCTCTGGAGGCAACCATTCAATCAGTTTCTTATCAATCTATTTATCAGGCTGGCTAACCATGACTTGGTTAATCCTTGCTGACCACTCCTGATTACCTTCTTGTGCTTCATTTGCATAGAAATGATTTCCAGGACTATCCCTTCTTTTCAGAGATCCAGGTGAGGCTGACCACTGGCTTCTCCTTCTTGCCCTTTTTGAGGAAAGGAGTGGCATTTTCTTCCCCTGTTCCTCATTCACTTCTCTCTGTCACCACCATTATTCCAAGACTATCAGGAACGGCCTTGCAGTGACATCAGCTGTTGTTGCTGTGTGACATCAGGGCTCATGGACTTATTATGTCCAGTGCATCACCTGACATAAGTTACAGTGGTTTCACACTGAATCAACTATTAGTTAAATATTTCAAAAGCAACTGCACTCATATGAAATCCAGGTTTTGAATTTCCTGTATGTTCCTTATGCCACAATCTTTAATCCCTCAGAGGACATCTACACAGACAAAACAAGGATTAAAAGTAAGCTTGCAAGAGAAACTGTATTATGTTAAGGTTTGTCCTGAGTTGTTTGATTTCAAAATATGTTCCATATACCCACAAAGCTAGATGGCTGTTTTACCATCATGTTCTCCGGGAACTCTTTCATTTTTAACAGCTGTATCAATGTAATTAGCACTTCTTTCTATACAAGACCATTGCAACTTAAAGAAATACATTTTCATCTGAGAAAGGAATTTATGTAGCTCCCAAGATTCCTGAACCCAAAACCAGGCACACAAACATGAGGGCAAATTTTGGCCCTGGAGTGTTAATCCAATCCCTTAACTAGCACATGGTTCATGTTTCATGATCTTCCTCCAGTGTGTAACACTTTGAGGGGAAAGCAGGTGTAGCCACTTTCTTACAGACTGATCAGATTGCAGGCTGTAGCTGTGCTTTAGATGGGCTCCCTTGTAACAGACCATTCCCTCTTCCCAAGCACAGCTGACTGCTCCTCCAGTCATGCTTGTGGGTCATATTCCAAACAAGCCATATGGGTAGGTGTAATGTTTTGCTCAGCAGGGGTTGAAATATTCTGGGATGCTGCCAGAACTCCGAGTCAGACTGATTAGACTCAGCTTCTACTCAGGCTAAAAAAGCCAAGTTTGTAAAGCTCCAAGGAATCAAAACCACTGAAATAATCTTCTGGTCAGAAAAGAAACTCACTGTGATTTTGCATGCTCCATTTAATAAAATAAATATTTAACAACTAAACATCAATTATTCATTTTGTAATATGACTAACTTGTAATTATTCTGCCATTCCCTTCTTTCCTTGGAAAGATCTTTTGTGAGAATTACCAGAACTGATCGAGATGGGCAAAACAATAGCTGCAGAGAGAAAATCTCATTCAAAAATTAGTTCCTAAGAGTTTTAATTTTTCCCCTATCTCTCTGTCTCCTGTAGGAAAAACACTTAAAACAACACTGGTGTTCATAATAAACATGTTAGACAGCTAAAAATACATATGTGACTATCAAGCATCACTTCAAGTATGCTTGTTGTTCATAGTTCGTAACAAAGATTCATATATTTTTTAATAATTACTGAAAATATTATGTACTACAGCAATTAAAATAATATAATCTTTTCTATGCAATGTTCATAAATATTGTAATTTCTCAGTGGAAAGAAGACTGTTGAAATTAAGCCTTAATATGCAAGGAAACATCACTACCTGGCTAGTCTACCAGATCTAATTTTTGGCAAAGCTTTTAAGTTGCAGTTGATGGTAATCTCTGGGTGAACCTGTGTTCCACATTAGAGGAACACTGCTGTAGGTAGAGCCTCTTCCTTTTTTAACACATGTACTCAATTTATCAACTTGTTGTAGACAGATGCAATTTAACCTTTAGCCTCCTTTTATATGCTGTGGTTGCCTGCCAGAGTGTGAGCAGTGCAGAGTTTATGGGAGTGCCAAACACCTCAGTTCTGCTGTGGTTACACTGACAGTAAGGGCAAGGGCTACAGAAAGAGAAAGCAAAGTGAAAGGCAGGTGCTCCAGGCCTCCCTCTCTTAGATGCAATTTTTTACCAACTTTGGAGACTGAGTTTATCAGTCAAGTTTCATATTCTTACACAATTCCTTCTTTTTGTATCCACCTACAGAGTAGTTCAATCACTTCTACCACTTAACCTAACTCCTACAAATAATTCTGCTAACAAATTTACTAGAGGATTTAGTGAAAATAGCTGCCTCTTCAATAGGATGCAATCTATACCATAATGCACAAAGTACCCTAATCTATGCCAACATTGCTTTTATTAAACAATTAATTACAAAAGAATGTATTTCTTTCTTCATTCAGCTAGATTTACACATTGCAGGGTGATTTTTTTGTTTGGTTGGTTTTTTTACTCAAGCCCAAACCAGAACATCATCCTCCCAGGATGCTTTTTCACTCACCACTAACCTTTTATTTAGATTTTCAGAAAGGGTTGGATGCGTACAAACTCTAAGACCATTACCTATGTTTAGGGATGCCATAATTCAGTTTTAAAATACAAGTTTAAAGGCTTGGTTTCCCAGCAGAACATGCTAATTTGTTTGAGGGAAGAGACTGGAAGTGGGTTCATACCCTATTAGAAACCAGGGTACCTGCATGGGATATTTAACTGTGGACACCTACAGAGTAGGCAGAGTCTGGCCTCACTGGCTCTCTGTTATCACAGCTGCCATTTTCTCTGTGTGTGCTGGACAGCATGGCCAGGCTACCTAGCAGAAATACAATGCAGTTTCATCATGGGCTGCATCTCAATGGTGACATAAACAGATTGAATAGGCTGAAAAAAATAGCATTAGTAGTACTAACTAAAGAGGAAGCTACCCTTTAAGTAGTAAGTAGTATTGCCTCTTCAAGAGCAATTTGAATGAGAAATATTTACTACACATCTACAATTGTCCAGTAACAGATTAGTCTAGTTAGTTTCAAGCTACTTCCTAGGCAAGTCAGAAGTCAAGCTTTATTAGCTGCCTTGCTAGCTGAATTCTTAGCTGCTTTCTTGCACAGCCTGTGTTGAATTGGTGAAGAGCTTATTTCCAGTTAGGTTTTGTTTTCTTGGTTTTTGTTGTTGTTGTTTGGTACAAGTGGTTGCAAACTTCCAGAGTGTGATTTTGGACCAAACACAAAAGTATTCTGCTGAAAATGTGCACTAACCCATTGGTTTGCCCAGCAAACATGGGCAAAATTTCCTTTTCTTGCATCTTACTAGACTGCTCGTGAAATTCAGCTGTTATACGTACCGGTCTTCTTTTATACACTAGGTATATGAAATGCAAAAGGTTGACAACCAAAAACACAGAATTCCAGATCATTATGTCCAAGGCACAACGATAGAGTGTAGCCCAAATGATGAACAACGCACATCCTGTAAAAATAAAATAAATTTAAAAAAAGGAGAAAGTTAAATTTCACCAAATAATGAACATTCCTAGAAAACCATCAAGAATATGTTCACTGAGAATAATTATGCTGAGAAGCAATATATCCTAAAGTTAAGCTTTAATACAGTAAAGCTCTTTGGATGAAGGCATGCAACAATAGCTGATCACTGCAATGCTGCAAACAGGCACTGAGGGCAGGTTGACAGACTGCAGCCCTATTACATGGGACTGCAATATTGTAATTCAGATCAGCATGGGGCAAGCAGAAAGGTGCAGTCTATGACAATTTATTACTGAAATGAAGTAGAAAAGAGATGGGAGAAAATCAGGCAGCTCACAAAAATATGTTGCATTAATTAGACAAAAAAAGTCACATCGGGAACCTGAATTCTCCTGTGTAGCATCAAAGACAAAATTTCCAAATGCTTACTCTTTTTTTAGTTGTAAAAAAAGTTGTACTCTTTACTAAAGAGTAATGACACTTGCTTTAAAAGATAAGGCATTGTGTATGATTAGGGATTCCATTTTCAGCCTACAAAGACAATATTTATCAAATGATGGATTATGTATTAGTGAGTGCCTCCCAGACAACTGTGAGCCTACCATCCAACAGAGATGGCTGGAGAGGTCACAGATATTTTCCCTGCTAAGACAAAAAGGAGACAGTGCTATGTGAGTGTTCTTACCCCTTTTCTCCCTGAAGATGACACTGACTTACTGAACTTGGTATTATCTAGCCTGTCTGGGTTGTTAACTGATGAGGCAGCACTTAGATATGGATTAGAAAAATCAAAATATAGTGACTTTTGATCTGCTTATTAGTTTGACTGCAAGGAACAGGAGGATATGATGTCTGGATATGTTGAAGAGCAGCAGAGAGGTGGGGCAGAGTCAAAGCAAAGGGAACAGGTCCCTAGGAACCAGGTGTCATTACCTGCTCTGCCACCTGAATAAATCTGCTTCCTGCTGCCACCCCAGCTCGCTAAACTCTGATTCCCTCTTGCTCAAAATACTATAAGAGCTACAGATCAAAATGGCAGGCTCAGCAAGTGCAGAGCTCCTTTTGCTTTTAAAGATCTTGCAATGCTCAGATCCTTGGTCACCAGTGCAGTCTGTTTTAAGAAGTTACCCTGTAATAACTATAAAATAGAAAATGCAAGAGCATTGTAAATTCAAACAGTTCTATCATAAAATTGACCCACACTATAAAGCCAATAAGCACTCACTTAAAAATACTTAAGTATGCTCTTGTTGGATTGGATTTATCCTTCTTACACTGCAATGAGTCACTATTCCTTCTTTGATCACAAGGATCTTGTCCCACACAAGGTACAGAGGCTTTGAAATAGCTGTGGGACTGCAATGCTACAAATCAAACGACATTTGCTCAGTCTCAAGCATGCCAAATTTAGGTTTTTCCCCTCAAGTCAGACTCTGGTGTCACAAGATTCCTAGAGTGGTAGAAGAAACACAACTGATATCAGAACACAGAATACACTCCCCATCAAAAGGCTGCACTTCTAAATCAGCAACAAATATAACACTGGTGACCCACAGGTTCCACAGGCTTGAACCCACATTAACAAAACACATGGGCTCACAGCAAGCTTCTCAAGGAAAGCCTCACCTACCTCAGACACATTAAGCCAGTGCACCTGCCAATACACACTCCCAGTACTTACTTGAAATCTAAAACAAAGGTCTTAATGATCAGACATAACTGATTTGAAATAAGTGGATTTTAAACATCCAGTTACATCTGGCGTAAATGATGTTCACTTGTTTTCAAGCAGACATCTTCAGAGGTTTGAAATTGCAAATTACAGTTTTAGGAAGTTTTAAGAGCCAGAGTTATATAATCTTTCTAGAAAAGATACATCAAGTTCAAAACAAATCCTGTCTTAGACCAAAACCACCACAGTGGCCATTTATTGAGGCAGTAGTTTCACCATAAGCTGCAGGGATCAGCTCCATAATGGTCAAAGCCAGCCATTTCTGTCACATTTCTGTCTTCAGAATAATTCTCCTACCTACGGTCAGCAGGCCTCGCAGAAGAATCATATGAAGATTCAAAGTAGTTGGAATAACCAGTCCAACTGCAAAGCAAATGTTTGCCACATGGAAAACAAGATGATGGATCTCTTTCCAGTTCTCACATGCAGTCTCATTGAGAGGATCAAGGGTGGAATTTTTTAAGTCTGGAACAAAACCTAGTGGAGTAACGGTGAGTGGGCTCATTGCTGTAGAATTCATTTTGGAGACTCCTGCAAGGAGAGGGAAAAAGAACTTCACTATGCATTAAACTGAAACACAGTAGACATACATACATCTAGTATGGGTTCAGGGTTATTTTCTCTCTTCCCAAGATACACTTTCCATTATCATTAAAAAAAAAAAAAAAAAAAAAAAAAAAGAAAACTTTTAAAGGGTAAGCTAGGTCTATAGTTCAGTAGTGCTTTGCTATCTCTTTCACCTAAATCATAGCTACCAAAACAGAGATGCTTCTAAGTCTGCTGCCAGACTTTCAGGGAAAACACTTGGTCTACACAGTTTGAACAAGCTTGCAAGACCCTTGTCTGTGTGTGGAACTACTGGAGAAAATGAGACAGCTAAAAACTATATCTAATCTAAACATAGAGAGGATGTTTTTGTTGTTGTAGTAATAAATACAGCACATATACCTTTTGCTTCATTTAAATGGAAAAAAAATCTGTGGGCAAATCCCAATACAAAAAAAAAATACTATTAAAAACAAACTACAGCCAGAAACTGGAAAATTTCAGGACACTGCATTTAGAACATTAAAAGCTGGTCTCTCTGGATAACTGCAGTCAGTGTTACAAGCTCTGCAGAAGGTCTTCTCAACCCAGAGCAGGTCTCAGCTGAAGGAGCACAACTGCTCCTAGGCACATCTGCTGTCAAACACAGGAGAACCCTGCTTCCAGCCAGGCATGTATGATCTCTCACAGCCTCAGCAGCAGAAATTATATGGAAGTGGGCTTGAGTCTCATTAATGAACTATATGCACTTCATCACTGAGCAAACAAGCTCCATAATGTACAATGCAGTGGGATTTGCATTCAATTAAATTCTGTAGAGACAGTGCACATCCCTGATGTGTCATCACTAACTGCCATGTAATTTATCTGCTCAGCAGACAATTTGGGGTCACAGTTAATACACTCTGTTTCCTGCAGACTTGAAAATACTCTGAAGCATCTCTGTTAATTGGGACTGTTTCTTGGCCTGTGAAATAAATTTGAGCTGCTTCATCCCTTCATTATTTTCTCACAATCAACCTGTGTACAGGGCATAAGCATACTGTACAGTTTTCAAAATTAATCAGTGGTTTAGACCCCTTCTGAATGCAGTGGGAAGAAAGAAATCCTCAACCCTCTCTTATGGTTCATCTCCTATGCCCAGAGCCTGTCACAGCTAAGGTATGACACAGAATGTGCAGAGCCATCCTGCAGGGTCAAACACTAGCACAGATGAAGTATGTCTATATCTGGATTGAAATTATTTTCAAGGAAAAAATCATCTATCCTAAATATCTAATCCAAAATACACAATTCACATATGTCTTAAGATACCAATTTCCTCTTTTCATTCCTACATTAGTTATTCACAAAGATTAATTAAAATGTGAACACTTAACAGTTAGCAAACATCAAGCCTATCCAAATCCAGTCCTACTTTCTTTCAGCTCTTTCACGAGTTCATCAACAGAGTCATTAGAGCAGTTTCACTGGCCTGACAAAGCCACTCACACAGTGAGCCAAAGCCTGAGCCCGTGGGAGGCTGCAGGACTGGCATTTTAACGTGCTCATAAACAGGAGGGAATTGCTAACTGGATAACTATGTCTGTGCTCATTTTACACACAGCTCATCTGGGGCTCCTGTTGTTTCCAAACAATATAAACTCCTTACACTGGAACAGCAGGATCTCTAGATCTTTTTTTAAAAAATAGTCAGCTGAGTCTCTACCTATATTCAGCCTTTCACTGCCCAGTCGTGTGCCAGTAAAGGCACCACTTAAAATGCCAACAGAACAAGACAACCAAACTCACACACAGATACAGAACCAGCCATAAATCCTTCAACTCAGCATCAAAAGAGGCTGCAAGAAGTAATTTCAGCTGCATCTGATCACACATCAAAGCAGCCTTCCAGATGCTTGATACTTTTTATTAGCAAAATTTTGTACTGCTCTACTGTGGGAATAGAAGCTACCTTACCCTTTCGACTCAGCTCTAAAGCATCATCATTAGAAGAGCGGAAACCCAGTGGGCCAAATTAAATATACAGCACCTGACAATCTCATTCTCCTCACAGCCCAGCCAAAACACTGCTCCCCTTGCTCTTCACAGACACTGACACAACAAATCACAAGCCATAAACTGAAATAATGGGAAGGAGTTTCTCCAAGTGTTCATCGAGCAATTTAAAGCATCCACAGTTGTCAGAGGATGTTCAATGCTTTTGAAGGTCAGGCTTACCTTCCAGATTGCCCAAATTAGAACCCCAGAATCTAAATCTGCCTACCTTCTGTTTTTTATAAGCTTTGTCTTTACTACCTCAAAGTCTTTATATGAATACCTTTGAACTTCACTTACTACTCACAAACAATAATTACAGCTCTCCTAACATACTGGTAACAGCAGAAACGAGAATTTCTCCATTATGGTGGTATTTAAAAGCTGACAGAAATAGATTGATGCTATCTGCAAAATGACACAAGGACAGACTTAGACATGGGCTCTGAATTTCAATTAAGGAGACTGCTTTGAGGATCAGGAGAAAAGGCAGACAGGCAGAGCTACAAGCTGTGCCCTAAAGTGCTCTGCAGGTAACACCAGAAAGACAAATATCCAGAATGTCAAAAAACAACATCACTGTAATTTTTAGATCAGTTCTTTAGTTCTAGCATATACTGTTGCCAAATAACACTGAAAAATGAGGGGAAGTCTGCAGTTCCACGAAAGAATAACAAATTAGAATTTTTTACCTTCTGTGACATCAGAAAGCCAAAAATTAATTTTGAAAGTACAGATTCAGGCCTTTAGAAATTGAATTATGTCTAGTGGGGATTAATATAGCACAAGACTATTTAGTCTGTGTTTAAGTCTTCAATGCAAAGACATGTATTAATATCAGAAGTTTAAAAAACAACCAACATAGTCAAATAATTTTGGAAAGTTGGGATAAAATAGCATTCATTGAAATGAAAGTTTTATGGGGCGTAAGAGAAATCATTAAAACAGCATTTTTTTAATAGCCAGTATATATCTGTCATGTGAATTTAGATTTACCAAACCAAGAATTTGAAAATTCAGATGACTTAGGACTCAAGCAGATTTGTTGTTCAAACAGGAGGGGAAAAAAGAGGAGACATATATATATATATATATATACATAAACAACAACAAAACCTCACTGGCTCTTTAATATTAAATCTAACAGAAATTAGTGTAGTTAAAAAAAAAGCCTATTAATTTTTTTTTCTTTTTTTTGTGCATGAACTTGATAGAAAGTTAAGATAATACATGGTGGTATTAGATCAGAGAATACAAATTCTCCGAATATAAACAAGGTGAGCTTACTCTAGGATCTTGCTGTACTCAACAACAGCTTTATACAAGAGACCAAACCTCTGAAAGGCACTCCCAAAAGATTTAGTCCACAAATATTCAGACACCAAGATGACTTTGAAAAAGGTGTGACTTTTATAGATACTTAAACAACATTCACAGAAGACAGACATAGCAGAAAATTGTAAAGCATTTGGTTCTACTATGAGAATCAGTCAGCCAAGCTGATACAGGACAGTGTCCCACTTATGCCATTACCCACTTTATTGAGATTATTCATATCCCACAGCTTTACTGGTCAACATTATTCAAGTGAGCTTCTTAAATCTTTACTTGAGTATGTTTCTACAACTTTACAGTCAATGCAATTTAAAAGAAAATAACTTAATTATACCTGCAGAACTTTAAACTACTTTTCTATGGTCTTACAGCACAGAAGCTGCACAGAGATTTTAGACAATAATTTTTTTGTGAGCTGAAGACAAACTACTGGAGGTAGCATAGCTGAGTTAATTACAGTTTAAGTTACAATTCCCACTTTTACAATGCCGTAGGAACGAATAGGAAAGTGGTTTAAGAAAATATGTATTGCAATACGTTCCTTGCGGCAAGTCCAATTCAATTAAAGGCGTCAGTAACTGCAGAGATTTGTTACTCTCTTCAGTCACTCTAATCAAGAGAACATTTAACAACGTGTTCATTCTTCACAGCCAACAAAGTATCCACACCGTGAGAACACCTTCCCCGGCCGCGGGCAGCCCCGCAGCTCCAGGCTGTGCGGACCCGAGGCTCTGAGTGCCTTGGGGCTCGCTCCCCGCTCCGCTTCCAGCGCTCTCACATGCGCCCGAACCCAGGGGCGCCACCGCCGCTGCCAGCCCGCACCCCGCGACTTCATTGCAGCCCACAACGCCAAACCCACCCTTTATATAAAGCAATCGTGAAAATAGTTTTAAAAATTTGAAAAGAATCGAGCAACTGGCTCCTCGTCCTTCAAAAGAGCCGCAACCCATGCCTCCTCCCCGCGGGCAGGGCACAGGCGGAGACCCCGAAGAGCGACCGAAGGGAACGAGAGACCAGGGACGGGACCGCGCGTTCTCCCCGCTGGCCGGGCAGCTCCACAGCGGAGCCTGGCACCCACCCCTCCTGCCTCCGCGGCTGGAGCGTCAGCCCCGGCTCCGGGGGCTGCGGGACCCGGCAATGTTGCCTCCCGACAATGCTGCCTCCCGACAATGCTGGCTCCCGCCGCCGCCCCCCGACCCGCGGTGCCGCCGGCGCACGGGAGGAGCGCCCCTCACCTGTCCCACGCCCGCGGAAAAGTTTCCCGGCCGCCCGAACAGGACGGCGACGGCCCGGAGCTGCCGCTCGTCGCCGCTGGCGGTGCCACGGCGGGCACGGAGCCACGGCTGTGACTAAAATAGGCAGAGGAGCCGCGGGAGCCGCGGGCGGCGNGGCCCTGCAGAGACCCCGCGAGCGGCAGCCCCAGCACCTCCGCCAGGCCCGTGGTACCGGGCAGTGCTCAAAAGGGGCGCCTCAAACAGGTGGGGAGAGCCACCGCGCAGAGGTGCGGCCGGAGCCCCGCAGCCGGAGCCCCGCGCCCGGGCAGCCTGCCCAGCTGTTGAGTGGTTAAAATTAGAAGAGATGAATTCTCCCCTAAACCTGTGGCAAGCAGTATTGCCCCTACATGGTGTGTCAAGGAGCCTCAACAGCCTTTATAAAACTGCTCCTCTCGACTCGGCACCTGCTGTGGTGGCTTGGCCATGAGCGTGGTATTTAAGAGATGTCACCCAGTTTGTTCGAGCCGCAGGTTGGCAGCTCCCAGAAAACGGCGTGCTTCCAAAGCGGGACGTTTCTGTCTCCGCATGTCGGCATCGGCCCTGCCCGTGTCCTGTCCAGCCCCCGCCGGCATTACCGGTCTTATAGGACAGGCGAAGCATTCGCCGAGCGTGCCTTCATCCCCAGGAGGCTGAGGAGTAGCCTTCGGTGATGAAAGGCATTCCAACCAGTCTCAAAACCTGTCTGTCAGTGATAAATGAGGACTACCAAGGCAGAAAAACCCTTTCAATACATTCTGAGGAGCTAGCTACAAAGTGGGATTTTTGGCACCCAAGAGCATATGGTCAGCATTATTCTTAAATATTTTTAGAAAGCATACAGAATCCCAACTTGGTTTTGAAGTTACAGTTTATACACGTACACATCAATGTGTCTGAGGAGGCCCTGCCTTTGTCACAGTTATTCTCGGTTTTGCACCTTGGACGAGAGATCAGGATCTCTTCCAGCATGTACACCATGTGAACACGGGCTTTATGAATCCTGCTGCCTCGTATAAGATCTGATTTTCAGAAATATATTATGAAATAATTATGAAAAACTTGATTTGGCACTATGCTTCCTCTGACTGGCCAGTCATTTTTATGGATATACCTTCTGTCTCCTGAGATATACAGAGTGAGTGAGCTGGAAAAAGGGTAGGAAGAACGAGTCAGGTTAGCATGGCTACAGGAATGGTCATTAGTGATAGCATCTAGCATGTGTTTGAGACTGACAGTATTCAGCTACGCTTGCTGGAACAAAGCCAAGTAGCTTCCAAAAGCTGCACAAAGCAGCCGTCAGAGAGTTCCTGTCCCAATCCAAACTGACGCGTTAAGCATTTTCTAGCACATTACTGAACATTATGTGTCGGAGAAGCACGGTTTGTTCTAATGGTTGTGTCTTCTGTAAAGTCTTTGTACCTCTCTCATTACCCTCTAGGTCTTCTCTAACTTTGGGGGAATCCTTGGTGGTAAACATAATGTGCTTAGCCCAATGCAAAAAAAAAAAAGTTTGTTAGGAAAGCTTGGCAAAGAACTAATAATATTTGCAACCATGTGACAGTGTAGAGCTTTGTCCTGATTGTAGCTAGTCTCTTGGGATCTTCATATTTCACTATATTTATGGTTAAATGCCATTTGCCCTCTGCAGCAAGGCAGTGAAAACCAAGACTACATGGAGGTGATGGCATCTACCAGTACAGCTGTCAGCAGGAAGAGGGAAATGAGAGAGGATCTGAGAGATGCCCCTATATCCTGTTTCTCCAAGAGGACCATAAGCAGATGAAGCACACAGATGTGGCTCTGACAGACTCTAGTCTCATAATGTGGTGTGGGCCTGTGCACAGAAGAACAACTTTCTCTAATGGAATCCGAGGTGTTAATTTTATGTAATAGATTGTTGGCCTTTAGTTTTACAGATAATATTAGATAACATTGCAGATAACAAACATTCTCTAAGTTAAAAGTATTAAGTAGTGCTGCCTTGAGTTTTAGCCTTCTGATATGTTTACATTCTTCAGTGGAGTCTTCTCACGAACTTTCATGTAAACTGCGTATAATTTTAAAATTATCTATTTTATTTACATATTTCTCCTCTGGGAGGAGTCAACTGACAGACTGTGATTTTTGCCAATGGCTTGGAGAGGTGGCAACTTCCTCATCCAATCCTTGATATTTTCTAGAAATCTATATAAACCTAAACCCAGATAAACTTTCTTCTTCTTCTTCTTCCATGCAAGAACTCGAGTGCAGTCTCGTTCTTTCATGTCGTATTGCAACAAAGTAGAATTTATCCCCTTAAAATAAGGTCTCACCTACTGTAGGAAAATAGGCTGGTTTAATTAAATTAATGTCCTACTGTTAAATCACTATAAAGACTGCTTTAATCTATCTTTGTCAACAAGCTGCAAGTTCTTTGAAATCTGCTAATACAAATTAATCTGACAGAGGCAAGAAATATAAACTGTTTGCATTTAAACAGAATGAGGAATTGGCTTTGGACAGACAGATCAATTTTTTGAGATTTGTGTTGAATTGATGCATTTCGTTAGCAGAGTGGTCTAATAGTGTTACAGCTGTTCCTTGATGCAGGCTTCTTCTCTTTCTTCTGCTATTAGAGTCTTGATAGCTTAACTACTTTCTCCAATTATATAGTTATTTTTCACAGTAAAAGCCCACAGTAGAAGAGGTCACATGGTGGTTGCAAATTGCTCAGTCTTGTCCCTTATCTCCAGCAACCAGCTTTTTGATCCTCAACAGTGTAGCTTAACCTCTTGGTGCCTGTCTGTTCTTCTGGATTCCAGCAAAAATATCATCCTGCTGATAATGCAGGAAGGTGTTTGATCTCAGAAGAGGACAGGCAGGAGGAGTTCAGAGACACAGCTGAGACCTGAACCTCCCTCTCCTGTTTCTCAGTTTAGCCTAGCCAGGCATTGGAAAACTTTATTAAGCAGATGAGGAAGAAACTTCTTGTGAAACTGCAAGCACTCTGCCTCTTCCAAATGAGAGCCCAATGTCACAGCCTTTTTTAGGCAAAGTTTTCACTAAAGAGAACAAATGCTTTGTATTCAGGATCCCAGATGTGCCAGGCTGACAGGGCTATTTTCAGACAATGGCAAGATATATGAAATGTTTCCATTTATAGTTTCAGGAGGAGTACTCAGCATCTACTCCAAACTAATCTTTTCAATTCCCTCCATAGACTCTGTAAGTGGGCTCCTTCAGAAAGTAATTCATCCTGTGCGTATTTGACAACTGTCTGGAGTGGGGACGAAATCCACTAGCAAATCCCATCCCACTTGCTGAAATTTTGTGCTGTATAACTGAAAAATCACACACATTCCCTGCAGAAAATTTATTTATATGGGTTTTGCCTGAAAGCATCCCCAAGAATTATGTTTTATTGGAAGGAAGTTTGTATGGAAGAGATTGTGAATGACAAATACTCTCTCAGCCCTTCAGTATTCTGGAGGTTTATTTAACAGGAGCATGTGCACTCCAGTGCATGTTTACCCCAGGCCCTCTGACAGACACTTTCTGATGTACAGTCAGGCAATTCTTCCAATGCAAGACCTGCAGGAAGGGTGTCTCCTGTCAATACAAGGAGGGCTATCTTTTTGTTTGAATCCAAGATATAAAACACTACATCCCAGATCTTCCAGATAAATGACTAATAGTATAGCAATTGATTGTTGCTAGCTTAGAGCCAGGAGCCAACTTTTTTCTAAAATAATCAGTCAAAGTATTCAAAGTTTAACAGATGGTTGATGTAGATGTTTATCTAAAAGGGTACATGATCCTGAGGTATAAGGACAGAGTAAAATTGTTTGCCATTAAAGTTATCTAAACTGTGCACAGTAAACAATTTATTTAATCACACTGAACAATTATCCTGTTTCCAAATTATGCATGAGCAGTTCCGTGCTGACACTTTATTTTGTACGTTCATTATTTGAAATTGCTCAGTGAACAATTTCTATGAACTGCTTGCAAGTGATTTTTCTGGGACTTGATAGAAGGGCTTGCTATGCTTGCTCTAGCTCTACCTAAGTCACATGGTTCCCCCCCAAAAAACAGGAGAGCTGATATAAAACGGGTTGGACTTCCTAAAGCAGAGCCATGGAACGCCTGTCATTGCCCTGCCAGGGCAGCTCACTCACAGCATTGGGGAATAACGGGAGCCTGTCCCTGGGGGTTGCTTCTTTCTGCAAATAGAGGAATACCAGATATGGAGTGTGGCCACACTGCTTGCCTGGAACTCAAGTAGTTATCGACACATTGCTCTCTGTTACTGTGAGGGAGGTCTTACTTCACACAGAACTGGAAGACAAGTAACAGAGCCATGCTTTTGCATTGCATCTGTCCCTTCCCTGGGTGACAGCCCATTTTTAGGGGTCTCCACTACAGCAGATTTGGCAGCACTGGGTGAACTGGCTGTGATTTTTCTGTTCCCTTTTTGGACAACTTCCAGGCACAAAGAAAGTTCAAAACAATCACGGAGAGATGTCTGCGCTAGTCCTGAAGTAAATGCATTTCAGCTGCAGCTCTCAACATTATCTCTGCAGAGATCCCTACGAATTTGTGTGAGTCTGTGTGACTGTAGAGATGAAAAGAATCTCAAATATCATCAGACTACAAATGTATTCATGCTTTTGGATGTTGGGACAATGACAATTAATGTTTTGCTGCAGTATTAATCATTTTTTAGCCATGCATTTTAATATTTACCATGGCTATTTTTGAGAAGCAAAGGCTAGGATTGATGCTGCATATTTGCATCATTATCAGCCATTTTTCTAGGAATTTTAAAATGTATTGATAAGGATTTAGAATTTTATGTAAAGATATGAAAAGGAACCAAATAACAAGTGTTTAACATCTCCAAACAGACAGACAAAATTGAAAAATAAAGTCAAAAAATCTAACTTAAAAACTTGAGAACTGAGGACAAAAACTAAGTAGGGGAGGCTGAACATGAGTCTAAGGAATTTTTTTAACAAGTGACAGAGAGAGCATACATAATTTGATAGTGAGAATAGTCTACAGTGAGGGGAAAGAAAAGGTGAATAGATTACCTCAGAAGAACTTTGAAATGGAAAGATATAGCTTTTTAAAATTTAATAAACTGTGCATATTGTAAAGGACTGTCAATGTGTGCTGAGTTAGAGCATGCCACAACTGCCCCTTGCTACCCTGATCTTTAAGAGTAAAGGCAAACACAGAATTAAAATTTTTTTTCATCTGATTTCAATGAATAAATAAGACTTCTGAAGTCTTCTGAATTATGTTTATTATAGTTCTTTGTTCTGTAAAGAAAAAAACAACTAACAAAACCCTATCATATAGGGTTAAAAGCAGGGATACAGACTGCAGTAAACATACATATATATGTGATTATTGCTTTTGCACGTAGCTGAAGTACATAGACCACTGTAAAAAGCACTTTTGGAACTAAGTTGGCAACCAATATAGTTAACAAAAAAATACTAACAGTTTGTAAAACCAAAACCAGTGTAAAATGTTTTATGTGTCAGTATTTCTTGTACTTTTTTCTAGCAATGCTTACTCATTAATTCTTTTAATAATTAACATATTTCCTGTAAGAACACTATATTTTTGAAAAGCTGTAACCAAACAATAAAGTGGAGACCCAGTGATAAATAGAGCACAGTGCTGGACATCTGACTGTTTTTAAGAAGCACTTCATTCCCCTCACTAGTGAGATCTGCTTGAAAGTATCATTTGAGGGACTCAGCTTTTCTATAAATGAAAACAGGACAGTTTTGCTTCATATTCCAAATAAGTATTCAAGATATTTTATCTCTTAGTAAAATACTCTACTCCTTCCCCCTACTTAGTTTTAGAATAGCTACTACAGCTGGATTCCATAAAATCTTTGAAGATTTCAATGTGACAGAGTTAGATGACCAAAGCACAGCAAGGAATTCCACCACAGCTGTTTTATAGGAATTGCTGATACCCATCCTAGGGTATCCTGGCAGATGTGAACTGGCTTGCTTCACTTTTGTTATGAATTAAGTTGCTTTTCCTTTACCCAGTGTAAGAGAACACATATGGGAAGGGTCATACCTTATGTGTTTTAAACTCATCCCAAATCTTACCTGCCAGTATCTCACCCTTTTAGCCACGTCCTACAGCTGGGCACAGGAAGTCCAAGCACAGCATTGAGTATCTAGATTGTTCTGTACTCTTCCTGAAACCCACACATGGGAAATATTAAAGAGATATGTGTGCTTCATTCCTACTGAGCTCAGACTCCTGCAGGCTGCTTGGGATCACCCCACAGAATCCCTGCCTGGGGACAGGATTCACTTTCTTTCACAGATCTGAGATGCTTTGATGCTTGCCTGTGACGTGCAGTTTCTATAGAAGGGGATGGTGCTGCCCACTTCTATGCAATTACATGGTTAGAGCATTTACCCATTGAATGGAAATTTTGCCTCAGTGTCTTTTTTGGCCTAATGTTGCCTTTACTCCCCGAAAACTATTATATCCCCCAGATTTAGACAAGTTTAGGTGAACAGTTACTAGTGGATACAGTAATAAGTATGGGATTCACTGCTGAAATAGTTATTTATCACCATTATTTTATTGCAGTTGTTTATTTATATGACTTTGATGTCTTAGTTCTTGGTCATCTATCTTTTATCACCATTTGTCTTCAAAATCCCACTCAAGCAGTGAAATAGTCCTGTCCCTACAATTCACCACCAATCCCTCAAATTTGGTGCTGCAGGTCAACTGACAACTTAAAAATATTGCCTGTGAATCCACAGCAGAAGAATAACTGCTATAAAATCCTTCTGCTCTCACAAGGTTTTGGGAAGGTCCCATCTGTTTTTTTTTCCACTCCAGAGCAAGGTGGAACAACATTTGTAGCTTGCAGAAAGATGGTTTGGGTCCAAACCCTCTGCTGGCAGAGCTCTCTGCCAAGTGACTCTCTATAGGAGCACATTGCTAGCCATGGTTTGTGACACAACCTCAAATCTAGAGCTAAGTGATGACATGCTTGTGCTGCCTTTCTCCTACACACTCCTGCTGATGAAGCTCCACCTACATGGTTTGATTCATCAGCATGAGGTGGCTTGATTTACATGTCAAGTTCAATACATCTTTTGATTCCCACAGAAGCACAATTACAGCAAGTAGAAACTGATGGGATTAAAAAAATCTACAACAAAGGAAAGTTAATCTGAATTAGACAAACAGAAAGAAAGGGTGTGTTTGCTTAGGAGCCCTGAATCTATTATATTTTAATGCATATTAATGTAAATAAACATTTTCAAGAGGGATTAACGAACCAGTTTAATATGATATTTATTTTGTTGTATAGTAAAAAAAAAATCTGTTATGCAGTAACAGCTGGGGGGGGGAAAATATGCATTCAATTATTACAGGAATAGAAAAAGTATTAATCTGGTCATGTCTGAATTCAACAAATAGATATTAATTTTTTCCTTTCCTATTAAAATAAAATAGCTTTCTTGTATATAAAGAGCTGCAGATTTGTTTCACTTTTAACACATGGTTTGCAATATCTGTTCATATGAGCAACATAATATTGCGTTTTAATTTTTCATGTACATTGAGACCAAATATGTCTTATATTTATCATCCACAATAAGCAAAATCTGTAGAGCACTTTTTTCCTGAAAATATAACATCAACATTTTATTTAATTACTACAAGCATATGTCTTTTTTGTGGTATGGCAAATCTGTGCAATATCATCCAAGCATGTATTCAGCTTCCCCAGTTTAATCCTAGGGGACATCATATCTCTATATGTATAATTTGCTTTGTTGCAAGGAAAATAGTTCCTGAAAACATAGATCCTGGATGGCCCTCCTCAGCCACAAAGCCCAGCCTCTGTTATCACAGGCAACTGAATAAAATAACCTTTTTCTTCAAGCACTTAAAATTTGCCTTGCATAGTGTTTTAGCTACAACAGTACATTGGGATGCATCCTCTCTAGTTATTCCATAGTTTCTGTAGTTTTGAGTGGAGTTGCATGATGGAACCTGTTACCTGTAATTATGCTATTAGTAGTTTAAAAAATACTCCATAATGAAAGAATTGCAAGGTCAGTCCCATGCTCCTAAGTAGAAAATACTTGCTTTGGAGCTCTAACTACATGTTGCAGCACCCAACAAATTAATTTGCCAGAAGTCCAATTTGAAGTAAATCCCTCTTAGACAATATTTTTATGAAATTTAGTTCTCTCTTCCTCTACTCCTCCTCCAGCTGGGTTTTGGACTGTCCAAGGCCATACAGTTTCTTACCTTAAGCAGCAAATTTGAACCCTTCTGCAGGTTGTAAGGGCAATTCCAATGTGATGTCCATATAATTATAAAAGCTTGGGAAAATCAACTGATGAATGACCACATCATCACGTGCACAGATTCTGCCACTCTTACCTATAGCAGCATATAAATGTAGACATAACTCCACAGAAGGCTGTGGAACTGGTAAAAATGTAAAATGTGAGCAAAGCGGAATCACTGCAGGATCAAGAAAAGGACTCATTGACAGCAGCATGGACTCAAGTATCCACTTGTTTAAACCAATTATGAAGGAATCTGATCACCTTATTTATTTCTGAGTAGTAACACAGGCATAAATTGGATGATGCTCAAGTCAGAACTTCATCTAGCTCCAAATGTTTATTGACCTATAAATAATCATATAATCATGGAATGGTCTGGGTTGGAAGGGACCTTTAAAGGCCATCTAGCCCAACCCCCTTTATCTATCTTCAAATAGATCAAGTTGCGCAGAGCTCCATCCAATTTGAATGTTCCTAGGGACCAGGCATCCACTCTGGACAGCCTGTTTCAGTGTTTCATCACACTTATAATAATAAAATTCCTCCTTATACCTAAAAATATCCTTCAATTTAAAGCCATTACCCCTTGTCGTCTCACAAGAGGCCCTGTTATAAAAACTATGTCCTCATCTTTCTTGTGGGCCCCTTTAAGAATTGAAAAGCTGCAGTATAATGTCACCTGAAGCCTTCTCTTCTCCAGGCTGACTGACCCTAGCCCTCTAATGGATGGGTGTTTATGATCTCACAAAACTTGTCTAATTTCTCTGACATCATTCATATAAGACATTGAGTATGTCTTCATTTAAGTAGATTATACAGCCCTCCCAAAACACTGGTTTATGAGTCGCCTACCAGAGCATATTTCACTGTATGTTTTAGAAGTACTGTCCAGATTAAAACAAAAAACAGAGGCAGAGAGAACATCTGTCTTGCTTCCAGCCCTTTTGTGTGTACTTATATTATTGTAGATATATATTTTACAGCTGAATTTTACAGCTGAAATGTTCTGCTAGTCTTCTGTCTCAAACAGATGCTGGAAAACTAGAAACAATTTTTAAAAAATGACTCAAAGCCCAGAAAGGACAGTAGCAACACCACAACAAGATTAGCTAAGAGTATGTTCAGATATTGACTCAGATATGTCCTGGTAGAGATTTCTGACAGTAACCAATTCCAGCAGAAAAAGCATGACAGAGTATTGTGTTTGGAAAGTGTGTGACAGAAACCAAGGCATACAACAGTCACAAAAAAGAAAAAATTATCAAAGTATGTTATGAAGCACCCATCATCATTACTCAGTGTCTTTCTAAGCAGTATGCTCTGCTTAAATAGAATATATAAGCTTGATATAGAAATTGGATGAGTAAAACTTCTTGGTCGTGTTTTAAAGTGAGGATGATCAAGCTAATTAACTTCAGTACAGTCAGAATTTAGTAAAGACAAGTTTTCTTGAATAAATAGGCCAAAGCCAAATATTTAAGGAAACCAAGGAGAACATTAACAAATTATATTATATTTAAGTCTAGAATAAGGTCTCTTTTCTGCATTTAAAATATTTTTATGTTTGTAGACTGTTACACAGATGTACATCCTTACTACATGCTGCCAGCCTCTAGCATGTTGTGCCTTAGTTATCATCTGAATAGGTCTTTAAAAGCCATCAGTGAACTGTTTGCATTTTTTTCCAATTCTCTTTTGGCCAAGACTAAGTAGCTCTGTGACTCAGGGAGTTCATACATTAAACACTACATACAGAATACGCTACATGGAAGGGCTATGAAAATGATTTGGGGATTATCACATTGCATGCTGGGGTATTTATGTTTGGGTGGTTTTTCTCTCTGAGGAAGCAACATAAACGTAAAAGCAAAACTTTTGCAATCCTATCTGCTCTATACTAAATGTCCTTCAAACAGGTAGTGTTTCACATCACTCCTAATAGCTTTTTTATACATACTGCATGATTATCCTTCAAGTGTAAGATTGTATCATCATCTTAAGTCCTCCAGAAACAACTCACAAGATCTAAACTTATATGTATACCCACACATAGAGAAGCACACAAGGGTCACCCTACCAAACAAGCCAGCAATTTTAAAATATTAAAAATATTATCTACTTCCAGACATATCAAGCAGCAATCCATTCTCATAAAATAGTAATGGTTCTTACTTTTTGATTACTGGCAGGCATCAGGCAGAGCAGCAGGAAGGTGAGTTAGCAAAGACATTTGAACACTTCTCTTCAAAGGCACAGTGACCCCGAGGGTTGAAACCAACTCTCTCCTAATGAAGTTTGAGCTGAGGCCCCCCTTATGTCATTAAAACTCCACAGAATTAGGGAGAGAATATCTTCTAAGTCAAGAATTTCACAGGCACAGAAAAGTGACTCTGGAAGCTAAACAAGAATGTGTCAGTTAAAAATTGTATTTATTGCTGCAGCTGTTTTAGTCTCTTCCCGACAAACATAGCTAAAAAGAATATTATACAACAAACTCCAGTGGTTTGGCAGTGGATTGACTAACATTATTTATTGTACATGTCATGAGGGGCACTCACACTGCAGAAGCCCAGGTCCCATAGCATCACATTCTATCAAAAAGGCTACACAACCATTTCCCTAAGCTGTATTTGCAGCAGTTACAGCTCATTTATTTTTCTAGTGCAAGCAATGACACTTAGGTTTGTTTTCATGTTATATCTCTTAAGGACAGTCAGAGAGAAACCAATTAGTCATGGGACAGAATTTGTTGTTTTGTTTTGTTTGGGTTTTTAACAATACTGCTGTGCATTTCAAAATCTTTCATTTCTTTAAGAAACAAACCAAGTGCAATTGTTCCTTAGTCTTTTTTCTGCAACATTATTCATGTAAATTGAGAGAAGGTTCACATGGCATAAAAAAGAACATTATAAGCAAGTTGCTATATTTTGAAGACAACTTACTTGTTTTCATTGACTATTCTAACTATACTTCATTGTGACAAATTTTTTTTTGAGAAAAATATAACTACCAATACCACGGCTTGCTTTAAAAAACCCAACAAACCAACAAAACAGCACACCACCACAGAGGCTACCACAATAAGACCTCAGACTGTTATGATTTGTTCTTGTCCAAAACGAAAGAGATGAAGATCAACAGGGGTATCAACAGAAAGTAAACATATTGCACAGACAGTCAAAACGCAGCAGCCAACCTGCTGGCTTGAGACAGGGAATTCAACCTACTCCAATTAACATAAACGGCACTTGTCAGTCAAATTTGGCTTCGTCTGCTCTCGTCTCTCCGCTCTTCTGCTTTGCCTCGTTCCATCTCCCTTCACCGCTCTGAGGAATGGCTGCAGCAGCAGCCCTTTCCCTTAGGAGGGTGCGAGGAAGGAGCCGCAGTTTGTGAGCCCCGCGGGCTGGCGCCGGGGGGAGCCTCGCTGGAGGCGGTGGGAGCGCGGCGGGGGCTGCAGGGGGGGGGTCTCTGGCAGCGCTACGTGGTAGAAGTTGGGCAGGCGGATGTCGTACCTAAAGCCCTGCCCCACGTGCACCCTGTCGTTCAGGGCGTACAGTTTCTCGGCAATGTCGCTCCCGATTAAAATCGAGAACAGGCGGGAGATGAAGCGATGCTTGGCGAACAGCAGGTAGAGCTTCTTTCTCCTCCAGGCCACGTACCGACAATCTGTCTCTGCTGTAAGTGTTACCTGGAGAAGAGAGGAATGAACAGCCAGGTGACAAGGTGCTGCTGCTGCTGCCCTTGCTGAGAAGGCACCGTCCCCTCCCAGCAGAACCTGCCTACTGCAACCAGAGCCTTTTAACCGAGCCAGAGAGCTCCGGGAGGCCACTGCATGCAAAAGGCAAGTGAGAAAGGTGACTGGATATGGACTAAGTGATCGCATCTAGTCAGCCTCAATGACAATACGCCTGTGCCCATATGGCATGTCTGGTTCAGTGCCACATGGATGCCCTGGCTCAGCCCTGCGCTCCCTGCTCCACTTTTGGCAGCCTCAGCTGAACAGGCAGGTCTAAAGAAAGCTCTCAACAAATGCCACTTGCCCTCGTGACAGCAGACACCAGACCCAGCCCAGGCAGGAGCCAGCGTGTCAGTCAAGTGACAGCAGTGGGAGAGCTCACGGAGCGCAGGGGCAGCCCCGGCAGCACCGTGTCCCACGCACTGACCCGTGCCAGGCTGTGTCACAGGCACGGCTTCCCCTGGCTCATCTCCCACTGGGAAACCTTCAGCACCAGCTTCTTCCCACCCTGAGGAAACCTGGCTACTCAGGGCTGAATATCAGTGCTGCCAAAGAATGCAAACAGAGCCTACCTCTCAGATTAGCTTTAAGAAAACCTCTGTTTCCTTGTTGTAACAAGACACAAACAGCAAAATCAGTCCAGCTGATAAAGAGGACTTCCCAAACTAATGGGATGCCACTTGTTTGCATAGTATCACAAGTGAAATCCACAACTGAATAAATTTATTTCTATATCAAACAGAACTTGAACAGTTTCCTGTAGCACTAAAACCAACCAATCAACGAACCAACCAAAAATAATAATAATAATTAAAGAAAACCAAGCAAAAAACCCCCAAACCATTAACTTTTACCTGGAAAATTCCCTCTTCCGTGGGCCTCAGTGAATCCCATTCAGGAGAGTCCAGAAATTGAAGAGGGAAAATATAATGCAAAAACTCCCCATCAACTGTCACTCTGATCCTGCCAAGATAAGACGTGTTAATTTGTTGTCACTACCTGTGTACCAGCAATGCCTACTACAAGAATGAACTATTTCTAGTATCTGAGGAATTTAAATAAAGCTTTGAAACCATTAAAAAGCAATCAATGGCCAACATTATCCTAATTGTATTTTTGAACCCAGCTTACTCATGCCAGTTGAAAAAGAATACAAGACAATCATGCAACTGAAAAGGAAAGCACATTATTCTCCTTGTGGTAGGTCTGTGCAGTGAGGCACAAGCTTTGCCATTAAAAAGCCATCATGCACTGGAGAGGTGAAAGACTAATGCCCCTAACAGCATTTACCTGCTTCCCCTGAAAACCATGGGATTTACTTCTGGTTCTGGCAAATACACACTTTAGAGAGAGCAGAGTGGCAAAAACTGGGAGTGGGAAGCAGGAGTGCCCCATGGCATGTGTTAGGTAGGCCTCTCTTCATGTTTAACAGGAATTACATGGCCACAGGACCATGTCTGGAGCCAGAAGAACAGCCTGGAGGTATCAGATCTCTGTGTGAATGCTGTGGCCTTCTGAAGATGTCAAAGAAAAATTTCCTTTCTTGCTACTTTTTAAATAACACATAAATTTGAAGGCACAGAAGTAGCCCGGAACCACATGGTGAAGGGGAGCAAGAACTCTTGTTTATTACTAATTGTTTGGGCATGTAGAAGCATGGATACCTCTCTTTTGGTAAAACCAAAAGCAACTTCCATGAGGTACTTCCTAGAGAGCTCCCAAGAATGCTCTGAACCAGGGTGTCACTAAGGAAAACTGCCCACAATCCATATTGTTCATTGTAAGTTGTCCTAAATCTGTCAAACTGCCTACAAGCTCCCTCTATCCATGCAGCAGGCTGTCAAAAAGCAGCCACCAAGTGTCCCATCAAGGACAGTCCATGTCCATCACCTCTGGGTGTCTCACCTACTCTCGATGTACTGCATCCTGCTTTGCATACAGTACAAAAGCTGTTTCCCTCCAGGAAAGCATCAGGAAAGCTGCCAGAAGGCATTCCTCAGAATCTAACACAGGGCCACAATATACAGTAACTGTAGACCCAAGTCTGCAAGTCTTGATAAGGCTCAGCTACATCCTTTTGTAAAGAAAGGGCACTTTTAAGTCTTTTTCCCTTCCTTACAGATACTCTTTTCCTACCCCCTGGAAAGCAACTGAATACAAAGTCAAGATCTCTATTAAACAGAGCTTATCTCAGTACATTCAGTTTTGTAACTAATTTTTTGTCCCATTTCAGATTATACTAGTAAGGAAAAATAGGACAGATGCTGTGCTCATCAGCTAGGCAGCAGAGAGACAGCAAGCCATAACCTGAACACTTTAAGCCCACATTTATTCCCTTTATCTATCTAACCTATTAAGTGCTCTGATATGGCAGCCTGGAAAAGAATTACTTCAAATTCTTCTCTTTATGCTATTACAGATTCTGTGCTTAGTGTTTTTATGCTAATTCTATCCTAGACAAGTGTATTTAACCTATTAATATTTATATTACTTACATTAATATTTAATCTATTGTACTGGAAAATAAACAAACAAGACACAAACCAGGCTTTTTCTGGTTTTCGGGGGTTTTTTTCTTTCATTTTCAATAAGGAGAGGAAAATCATGATATTTGCAGAAAACCTGAACAAAGCAATACCAACCTGCCTGACACAAGCAACGACAGTTTGTCAATGGGCGTTTTGCCCTGCATGGCGTAACAATGCTCCTTCTCCAGGGTAATCACTTCTGCATCGCAGCACAAGACAATCTTCCTGTACACAGTCAGGGAAATTCCCAGAGGCTGGAAGAGAGCACTGTAGAGTTCCTGGAATTCTTTGTCAAAGGCAACGCTCCGGACTTGGTAGGTAACATAAATGAACTGGATGAAGCATATAGTGAACAGTACAAAATTCCAGGAGAATATATCAGCAGCACACACATCCAGCCAAGCCCAAACAGAAGAGCAGAGAAAGCCCAGTCCAAGCAAGCTGAAGACGTAGAGGAGCCCAAAGAATCCACTTCCACCCATGAAGCCCACAACAAAGAAAATACTGGCTAGGTGGTAGATAGATCCCTCTGCCTCTTGCTTCCAGGTGGTACACGTAGGATGTGCATATATCAAACTTTCCCAAAAACTTCCATTTTCTCCCATGGCTGGAATAATTTTTTCATTCAGCTGAATCTTGAAAATTTTTATTTATGAGATGCAGCTAGTTTTGGTTTTCCTTTGGTTTTCCATTCTCTCCTTTTCTTTTCCATTCAAACTCTGCTCAATGATCACATAACATCAGGGTCTCCTTTAGTAGTGAAGTCCCTCTTAGGATTTCCAGCATCTAAGCAGCTAACATTCTCAGTGATGTTTCTCTTCAGTTCATGCATTGTTTTGACTTTGGTCATGTCATCTGTAGCTTCATCTGGATGTCAAAGATGAAGAAAAGATGAATTACTTATAAAATTATTTTCATCAATCAAATTTTATCAAAGTTTTATTGCCTAAAAGCACAGACTGCATTACGATCCAATTACCGTTGCAGCTCTGTGATTTCAGGATCAAACTTTAATATTCATTCAGCTGAAGATCATGTTTTCTGCATCTGTGATCCCTGTAGCAACCACTGAACTGCCACTGAATCCATGTAAAGCTGTGTGTTGCATTCACAACATCCTGTGACAAACCTTTGTACAGCCTCACTGCTGAGAAAGTAGTTGGATTTGTTGGTCCAGACCCTGCTCCTTGAGAGCCTTTTTAAATGTCCTACCCAGCTCTTTAACAAGAAGAGACAATGAACTGCTCTTCCTTGTCCACCTCCTCCATCTCTCTCTGGATTTTGGTCAAATCATTCTCATTAATGGGTTGAGCAAAACTGCTCTCTCTTCCTGGAGGCAACAAACTCCATCCCCAAACACCACAAGAAGAAAAAACCCAAATGTCACAGGGGATGGTCTTTTCTACTCCAAAGATAACAGGAAAAAAATCCCTGTCATGTATAAGGAAGACTACAAAGCTTAAAGGCATCTTGATACGGATTATGTTGTTAGACCATGAAGTAAGTAGTGCTGCAAAATACGACTCAAGGGACATTTACAAAGCAATTTTATAACATTCAAAGTTCTACATCATAGAATTTCATGCCATGGACCACATAATTTTATCATTCAACACTCCAAAATGTGAAACATGCTATTCATTTTCATATAATGATATAGTCCTAAGAGTTTTAAAAGAAAAATACAGAACCAAGAAGCAAGAAAGAAACCCCAAAATAAATCTAAAAACAAAAAATCAAACCCAGCTTTCCATATCTATCTTCAAAACAAAAATACATGCTTCAATATGAGATTCTACATGGTCGAAATTGCAAAGCCAGAATGTATTAGTGGTGTAATCAGAATTGAAACCTTCCAAAGCCTTACTGTCCGGTTCTTTTCCTGGTAGAACAGCAAGGAAACTAAGAACTATCTTGTTATCAAAATTATCAGATTCTCTAGAATATCAAAGTAGTTTGGGTTTTTTTCCCCTCTCAAGAGCCACAGAAGTCAATACTTTAAAAGCACTGCTGTTGCAGTGAAGCATCCAACCTCATTCATCAGGGCTTTCAGTGGTGCTTCTTTTACAGTGACAGGTCTAAGAAATTAATAAAGAAAATTTGTATCGTATTTCCTAGCTACCACAGCATTACTTCTTTAAAGTTTATTCAAACCTCAACATTAATTCTATGATTGAATAACCCTGGTGCTAAAAAGAGACATAAAATTCCAAACAACTGAGCAGCAGAGCTCAGAAGAACAGGTTAGGAGGAAACTCTCCCTCTCTGGGAGTGGTGATAGGAAAGTCACTGCATGAGCACAGAATCTCTCCAAATTGCAATGCTCAAAATCCTCCTGCAATGTAAGAACCAGCATTACAACAATGTGGTAGTTTACAACTGTAACCTTTTCAGTTTGTTTCTTCATCCAAATACTCTCCTCTGGTACAGGACTCCCCACAGGTGTAGGATCTATCCCTTGGAGACTGGGAGATGGAAACTGCATCAGCTAGAAAGAAGCTACCTAGGTATGGTAAGATCATGAGGAATTTTAGATGGTACTTCTGGGATCAAGGGGTTTAAGATTTTTGAATCAAAAGAAAAAAAAAAAAACCTGGAACATGCAGTTCCCAGACCTTGTGTTCTGAATCCAGTCAGTCCTTCCATTACATGGTCAGAAATCAGTGGCAGAAGTTTTTGTTTGACTGATTGTTTGTTTAAAACAGAATCACTGATAACAGTGATTTTGGATTATTGCTATTCTACTCTCCTGCCAACATTTTTCTCTAAGCAGTCTTACTAAAGACCCTAATTTCTAAGTCAAAATAATAAAAAATCAGTGTTTTGAAGGGAACTATGACTGAGGAGTTACACTGGAAATTGTATACATGCCACAAACAAAACCACTGTGGATCAGTAATCTACTTTACACTACCAACATCTTTTCATCGTGTAATGCCACATATTGCAATGATTTGACATGACATAATAGTAATTTCACAGAATGCATGTACAGTTTTTAATTCACTTATTGCACTCTCAGTCTGCCCACACTACAACTCACAGCATTTCTGTAAAGCATCTATTCATGACAAGATGAGCCAAAATAATTTGGAAAGAACAGCACACCACCAGGATATATGATCATAATATGCAAAAAACCAAAGTTCTGAGAAAACTGTTCTGCATTTGTAACTGTTCATTTTCAGAATGGGACCTGTCTTCCAAAACCACTGTGTGGAAAATTCCCACTTATTCCATTAGTTTACACAATGAGAACTTTTACTGTACTGCAGCATCTCCCAGACTGGAGAGGGCTTCTCTCATTCCAGCAAGAGGAAAGGTCAAAGGAGGGAGGCCAGCACTAGCCCAGAGCACAGCATTACCAACACAACAATCTCCTGAGCTACATGAGGTGTGCAGGCAAAACCAAACCCTCTGGAAATATTGACAAAACCTGCTCCTAATGGGACTGATTTCTCAGGGTTATGGTGAGGAGCAGGCATGCTTGCTGCCAGAGAACCGCAGGCAGAAAGAGAGGATGCAGCTCTTCTCCAATAAGAAATTATTCTAATATTTGGGAGTTAAAATTGTTGGCAATTGTAAATAGAGCAGAGACAATAATAGGTATGGGGCTTAGTATGGTAGAATTTCCAAATTTGAAAGGTGTTTAGTGCTAGAAAACACCTTTCACATTTTTCTTTACAGTTCCTACAAGTCCAAAATTTAAACTCTTGAGGGCTTTGGAACAGTCACTCCGATTAGGCCATTCATCTACTGCAAGTGAGGTTGTGGGGGAGAAAAAAATCCTCCGAAGCAAAAAACCAAACAGCTGTGATACCAACAGAGTCATCCTCCACAGTAGCACATCACCATTTGTAAGCACCTGGAGGGGACACCATCCTGACACTGAGGTGCTTTGGCCTTCTGCTTTGTTTGATGTCCTGCTTCAATTGCCGTGGCTGTATTGCTATGAGATCATCTGATGGTGATGATCCAGCAAGCAGGAAACTGCATTTAAAGCAGATGTCTTGGCTTATAAAGCTGAAGAACTGTGTCTTCTCAAAGCAAACACTGAGTGCTTTCTACTCCATGCCCTGCCTATGGAGAAGGAGCACCATGCACAGCACACTCCCTGCCACGGGACTGTGTGTCAAAGTGACACACACTGACATCTGTAGGCTGCCAAAACCGAGCCTCATGCCAAGATGAGTCCTCCCAGCTCGGGAAGGAGATGTGTGTCCTGCCAGCACAGGCTGAATTACTGACGTGCTTCAGAGTGTCCTGCCCCACCACACATCCCACCTTCTCCAGCAGGAGCAGATGAAGCCATATGAAAAATCAGCTCAGACTAGAGATGTGAGCAATATTCAGTGGCATGGACTTCTTTAAAATAAACAGCAGTACTGAGAGGACTAAGTTGTCCCTAGAAAGTGTTGAAATCACAGAGTTTGCTGGAGTTTCAAAGCAGAAAATGGAGTATTTCACTTACACACTACCAAATAAATACCTGCTGGAAACTTAAAATTTCATATAAACAGCACACCAAGCCAGTCAAAACAGGAAGAATTTGCATTGTACAAATGCACATTACAACCTGCCCCCTCCTCAAATGGGTGTTTCCCCCCTAAATTGCAGTGTTCACACAAAGAATTACCTATTATGTACATTTTTAATTTGCTCGAGAACCATGTACTTGACCCCATTTTTGTCACTGATGATTCAAATTCAGCTCTGAGAAGCTCTAAGTGTTAGTTACTGTGTCTGGATCACAATAATTCCTGCAAAATAGAAACCCTAAAAGCCCTGAGGCCACCAGCAGTTCTCTCTTTGGTCTTTTTTTATTTAAGTCAAAAGTAAAGCTATTCAGAGTTGGAATAGTCCATTTTTTAGTTGCCTTATCGCAAGTACTCTGGAAGAAAGCCCTCGGCACTTTCACACTGTACATGTTGACAGGCTATAGAGCTGTACATGCCAATCATGTAACCAGCCTGGGTGAATTGTTTGCTGCAGGTTTGGAAGCAAAAGGAAAGATTTTCCTTTACAGCATATACACTTCTTTGCACAAGATGAGATTATGGTGGATTTAGCACACGGTAGTGTGTATGTTTATGCACGAGCCAGGAGTCATAGCCTGGCTTGACACTCCAGCAGCTCCACCAGGGGCAAGGCATTCCCTCCAGCTGGGGGAGTTCTCCTGGCCTAGATATGCCCCCACTTCCAGAAGGATGAGCTCCAAGCACCACCTCTAGGCTTACAAATTACATCTGGTTTAATGTAATTTAGATTATAAAAAGAAACTGCTCCTTAATTTCATCAAGTAGTTTCACATGCAATGTAAAGGCATATGTCAATTGAGACACTCCTTCCTTCCACTGTCCCTACATCTCTGGAATCCCCTCTGTGGCCCCCACTGACACCTATCCCTCCTGGTCCCTGTTTATGTTGCATACTTTCCCCAAGCTACTTTCCTTCTGCAGTGGGGCTAGATATTCACAGGGACAGAGAGAACCAAACCCTTAATTGCCATGCAGTGTCTAACTCAGGGCACAGAGGAGCTCTGCACCTACAGAGAGCTATGGCTCCGTGCCTCTAGGCAAGTATGGGCAAGAAAACCAGCTATTTTGGGAGATAAACTGTCCCTGGACCCACTTCTGGCTGAGAACATGCATGCACCAATAAGGACAGTAACTAACAACACAAGATACATTTACTTAAAACTTCTTGAGACTATAACCTAGAAAAAGCTGTAATTACTGGAAATACTGGAATACACAAGGTTTCCCCAAATGCAACAAAAAACCCTAAAATGCAGCCTGCAGGAAGGTGGAAGGAAGATGAGGAAGAAAAGGATGACACAATCTAGAAGACAATAGTATCAAGATCATCAGTCACTATAAAACCAGATAGATTCAGATTTCAAAGACACACAGGCAGACATAGCAAAGGTAATTAATTAGCAGGATGGCTTTAAAGACTTCCTTTGCTAGGAATTAAAGAAGTTAAGATGCTGTCTGGTCCCTAAGAGAAATCTGGATATACTATTATGAATAAAATTATTTACTATGATTTTATTTTTTATGCTATAGGAAATCCCATTGGACTATTACAACAATGTCTCCTGTACTTTTGTCTTGAGTTACTTCATATAAAAAAGTTGTATATACCTAGAAAGCTTTGGAGCTGGTCTTCCCAGAGAAATCCAGAAGCCTAGCTCAGATACCAACTAACAGCTACTTTAGACAGCAGAAAACACTGAAGACAGGTTTTACTGGAATTTTACTCTGGAATTACTCCTCCTATAGACTTTATAG
Organism: Pycnonotus jocosus; assembly: GCA_013400435.1. Taxonomy (NCBI): domain Eukaryota; kingdom Metazoa; phylum Chordata; class Aves; order Passeriformes; family Pycnonotidae; genus Pycnonotus; species Pycnonotus jocosus. The sequence goes on along the minus strand of VWYP01017655.1, from coordinate 158,077 downwards.
ATGAATTCTTCATCCATGTGGAGCCAGCATCTCTTCCTGTGAATGGTTTTCAAAGAGAGGGATGTGTTCAAAGAAAGGGATGTGAATGCTTTACCATGGAGCTTGCAACCTGAGCAACCTGAGCAACCCAGCCTCAGGATCCCACTCCCTGGGTGAGCATCCTCATGGCAGAATGAAGAGGGACTGCAGTGCAGTTCTGCATCCCTCCTGCACAACATCACAGCTGCAACAAGAAGGGCAGCAAGTGACCAAGACACCCACCCACACGAGTCAAAATGAGTCACTGGGAGCACGCTCATGGGAGGAGAGAAAATGGATCAGCACCAGGCTGAGGCAGGCATCCCGTGTCCCATCCATGTCTCATTGCTGTCCCACCCACTGGATCAGTGCTCCGAGCAGAGGCTGTCACATGGCAGGTGAAGTGTCTCAGGCCTTAGGAAAAGCAGTCAGAATACACTCTTCCTAATCCTGCAATTCCCAAACTGGACCCGCCACACTGAGATCATTCATGTGATGTGATACCTTCCTAGACAGTAATCCGTCTGGGAATGCCCAAAGCTGCAAAACAGGCAGCTGGGGCATGTCCAGCCACCAGTGATGCTTCACTGCTTTCAGGGCAGCTCTGAGACACGACCGCCAGCCAAGCAGGACTTTCCAGGGCCAAAGCCGTGCTCTGGTCAGGCAGAATTTAGGCTACCATGCCTAAGGTTGTTCAACCAAGCAGCCCCTTGAGCCAGCTGCTGCCCAGCCCTGGAGACACCCCAATGCCACCTCTACACTGAAGTCAATGCTCCACACAAAGAACCCACCAAAAGGCACGAGGCCAGTGAGTGCTTGTCCTCCCATCTCCCTGCTGCAGCAGAGGCAGAGCTGCTGTGTCCAGAACACAGCTCCTCAACAGGAGACGTTTCACAGGACTTTCCACTCGCTGAGCTTGTTTGGGTGAAGCTGGGAAAGCCTGATTCTACCTACAATTTGCTTAAATTCCTACTAATATTTTTAGGAAGTGGAAAAAAGCTGGGTGGGGGAGGCCTTGGGAGAAAAGGAAACCCCACAATAATACAGAAAGAACAGTTTAAGGCTCATTAGGAGCACTGCATACAGAGAAGCTGGTATTTAGTCTTTAATTATATAAAGACCAGTTAACTATACACAACTATCCAACAATTCCTCATTTATCACTGTAAAATATACAATGCAACCCTCTGTGGTTGCAAAGCCAATGTTGAAGATGCTGTCTATTTTATCATCTAGTCAGTGTCTGAAATGAAAACAATTTACATATTTCTTTCCATTTGAATCAGAATTAATGAACCATAAGTAGATGCGGTATTACCACCAAATTACGAAGTATAATCCCTCTCTCATTTTTTTAAAGTTCTTTTGCTCCTAGAAACATGAATACAGAATGGCAGTCAGACTTTCTTTTAAAGATCACCAGCACTTGGACAAATTTAAGCAAGGCTCTTGAATATTGAATGGCATTACCAAAACAATTCAGAGGTCTGTTTTATTGTGTTTTAGAATAAAACTTGAAAAAAGTTCAAGCTTCTCTCCAGTTCAACTTTTAAATTAATAGTGGAGAAAGCAGCCACAAGGCACATTTCTCAAGTGCTTTAAAACTGTGTTAATGAACTGCAGCTGAACTCCACAGAATTCCGCTTAATTGAGTTTGTATGGTGCAGTATGCCTTTCAATGGGAATGTATTCCCATGAAACCAACCACCTGACATGAACTTCCCAAATGAATTCCCATGAATCTCCCAAAAAAGAGGCTTGGTTCAGCACACCATACCTGGACAACTGGCTTACAGAGATGTGCCATGAGCCCAAACACAGAAACACAGGTTGCCTGTCATCATCTGGAGACACTGACCAGAGCTCTTCACAAAGCAGGAGAACACACTAAGGTGACAAAATAAAATCCCCTCACTGAAGAATCCACACAATAAAAAGAGCAAACGTAGCTTCAGCTAACAATGCTTTTCTTGAATCCTTAATAAACGAACTGCTCTCAGCTTTTGTCATGGATGTTTTAAGATATCTGTGAAGGCAAAGGTTGTGTCAGGAACCACGACTGCCCACAGTTATAATTTTCTTCTGTTTCACTAGAGGACTTGCAGTATACTTACTATTTTGCAGGCAAGGCATTTCTTTAAAACATGACATTTTAAGCTACTTTATTATTTGGCACCACATAGAACTTCGTGGAAAGCCTGAACAGGACCAGTTCTGCAGATGTGGAAACCATTCCTTGTTTTTCTGTAGTCAGCAAAGACATTTTAACTTGTATGTACACAATCATTATAATTCCCATTAAACAACAAAGTTAGCAAGAAGCCCTAGTTCTGGAACCCAGGTTTTATCAATGACATCTCTGTAACACTATCAGGTGGTCTGTGATTCAGTATTACAACAGATCTGCTACATAAAATATCTGCCCATAAAGTGATTGACAGTCTAAAGGCACACAAAGATTTATAGAACAGATGAAGAAAATGTGATAAAATATTACAGTTTGGAAGAACATGTTCAGCAAAAAAACCCCCTGTAGTTTGGGGAAGTGCTTTGTATTGCTCTTTCTATCTTTGGAAAGGAGCAACTGCAAACGCAATTTCAGGGTTCATCTGCTCTTACCATTAGTTGATGGAGAGGGAGAAGAATCAAATAACGCCAACCTACGAGGCAAACCCCCAGCCGGAGGAAGAAATCCCCGGATTCCGAGGTGGTTTTGTGGCAGTAGATACTCCCCGAGCCAGCTCTTCTGTCAATGAGCGGCAGCACCCGGGCAGAACCAGAACCCCCGCTGTCCTAAGGGACGAACCCTAACCCGAGACACACAACGAAGTGAGAGCCCTGGCGAGGAGAAGCGCTGGGCAGCGTGTCACGCTCCTCTCTAGAGGGGACACGGCAGAGCTCTCCAACTTCCAGGCAGGGCTGACTCGGGAGCTCCGGTTACCCCCGCCGGGCGCGCAGGGAGGGAGGGCTTCCCTCCCGGGACAGTGACCCCTTGTGACCCCGCTCAGGACACCGCCGAATCCAGCAGCCCCCCCTGGATCGCCGCTCCCGCCGCCGCCCCTGCCCGGCGCTGCTGTCCCGGAGCGCGGCGCTGCCGGCGGCGCCCCCGGCTCCGCTCGCC
>VWYP01017655.1:141139-154796 GCA_013400435.1 Pycnonotus jocosus | reverse complement strand
GGGAGCTGCCGCCCGTCCCGCAGAGTCCCTCCTGCGGCGGCGGCCCCGCTCCCCCGGCCCGGCCCCGCTCTCCCGGGGCTGCTGCGCCGCCCGTGGGCGCCGAAGCTGTGGTGGCGGGGGAGCCCTCGGGGACGGCAGAGCCCTGAGCTTGGACACACTAAAACCCGCTGCAGGTGCAGCCCAAGTGCCGGGCTGGACGGGCACGCAAAACCTGCCGCTCCTGGAACGGCTGTCCGGGGCTAAACTGTCTGCAGCTGCTGGTTTGGAATAAATGAAATTACAGTTCTCTTCCCTTTCACCTACTCACCCCTGCAAGGTGTTTCTTCAGAAGGGGATGCGCGCCTTCAGGATCGCCTTTATCGCAAGGCTGGCGCACCATTCATACGCGGTTTTCAGTTCCTTCGTTTCGGAAGAAGCAAATGCCTCCCCCAGAACACAGAGGTGTCGGTGCAGGAGCCTTTCAATGTGCTAGCTACGCGCTTGTTCTGGTCACCACTTCGTGTCTCGGGGAGAGAGAGTTTATTGACGGGGGAGGAGGAGGCAGATTTACAAGTTGTTAAGATAGAAAAAACCACAGCGTATTAAATGTGCAACTCCTGTTACTACAGAAGCTATTTGTCAGTAGCTGGAGCATAAGCAATAACATATTTTAAGCAGTAAGAGTGGAGAAGCCTGTGTGTGTGCCGGTGGCCAGCTCTGGGGTCCCATGGCAGGCTGGCACGCTCGTCGTGCAGCAGGGCCATGCAGGGCAGGGCGCTGACGGCGCCTTCTCCAGAAGTTAAAAGGACAGAGCAACCTGTCCTGCTCTAGGTAAAGGGATCAGCACTTCTGAGAACTTGCTTTAGCGAGGGCGTTCTTTGTTTTCAAAGATTTGTTAGCTCCATGTTTGCCAGGGAAGAAGATGCATACACTTTTGGAGTAATTGATTCTCTTAAAACTTGATAAAGCAACGAGCCAGAGCACTTTAAGCTATCCTGAGTTACATATATTCGAATTCTCATTATCTGATTGCAGTACTTATTTTTACATTTATTATTTCTGAGGCTAAAAGGTAATTTTATATATCTGTTAGAGTATGTATTAAGGTTCTTGTAGTTAATGAAACATTTAAAGGGGGTTGCAGTGCAGCTCCAATACTTACCTTTCAGGCATGCTTTTTCACAACTCGTTTATGCTATTTCACAACTAGTTTAATTTTAGCAGTATAAGTTGAGAGACTTCTATACTGGCAAAACTGAGGCAGTACTGATTCATTGTTTTTTCTCTTTTTGTTCTTTATACTTGGGTGAAGTTGAAAGCACTTACTCAGATTTATCCTCAGTTGCATTAGGCATAAATTTGCCCATTACATTTACTCTTCACTGGAATGATAACAAAGAGACAAGGAAACACGTAATAAAAGAAGAATGCTAAAGTGTTTTATTTGATCTGTATATCTACTGAGATTACATTATTCCAATAAACCACTGTTACACCAATTAAAATATGTTCCCTCTAACCACCATAAAAGAAGCAAGAAAATACTGGTGGCATATCAGTAAGATGCTTTTGAGTTGTACTTAGTTGGAAGCAATGGCCATCATAATCCTCCACAGATATATAGATCACCAAGGAACAAGAGCCACTATCACATTTTTGATTTTAAATCAGTCAACTCTGCATCAATATTATCTGTGCTGTAAAACTGAGACTACAAATGACCTTCTCAATCTAGCGCTGGAAATCAAACCTGGATGAGAGACCCAAGGGAGGCAAAAATAAGATGGCAAAGCTGCCATATGGTACAAAGAGGATAGCTCTGCCCAGTGTGCTTTGAACCAACTGCTTGAGTCATCAAGACTACACTGACATTTTTTAAACTGCTGGTTGTACTTAGGTAAAATGTCTGTCTCTAAAAGGTCAGACAATCTAGTAAATGTAAAGTCAAATTATAACCAATATTATTCTTGCAGCAGTATGGCAAGATATAAAGGTTGTACTTAAAGGTAGATTTACAAGGGAGGCAGTGGTAAGACTCAGAAATCCAATATGGGATTCGAGAAGCTGTAGGAGACTTTGTGGCCCTGGATCAAGAGAGAGGCTCAGCTGTGGCAAGTGCTGTGCACAGAGGGTGGGAAGGCAGCTGGCCAAGGGGCCTCAAGGGCCAGCTGGGAACACATAGCAGAAAGGGCAAGATTAGTTCCAGTTGGGCTGGGCAGGGACCTGGACACTTGGACAGGCATCTTTGGGCCAGTTCCACTGTTTAGCCATGAAACTGGGCATCATGAGATTCTGACTGTGTGTAAATAGCTCCCTCTTCTCACACTTGCTGTTGAATTTTTGGAACTTAGACACACCTATACCTGGACATGACTCATTCTATGAGAAGCCTGGCAACTCTATAAAACATGCCTTGCTGTTGGCTTCTCGGCTGCCCTGTCTCCAGATGCCTCTTGTACTGTTGCTGCAGCCAAGGCAGGATTACCCTAGCAGGCATCCAAAAGTGCCCCCTTAGAGCTGGTGCCAGACCTTCCCTTGGTTGTGCTGGCAACTTACCCCAGAGAGAGGAAGGAGAAAGTTCAGTCTATGATTTCACTGTCTAGAAAAGAGGCCCATCTATTTCCTCAGCAAGTGCTTAAGGAGGGACTGATTTACAGCATCAGATGGTTGCCTTCTGCATTATCTCTGAAGTAAAGTAATGCTGTTCCCTACATCATGCTGTCCTCTAAGAGGAGAAGTTATCAATAACTGTTTAATGGGAAGATTTTTTTTTCTATTTTCTTAGACTTTTTAAATGTTTAATACATCTCTACTGCATTTTTCTTTCCCTGCATTGTCCTTGGTCAATAAAAATAAGTTATGAAGCATGGGGACATGGTAGCAGGTGGCATGATGAATTACCTCTTTAAGAAACGATGTTCTTTTCCACTATAGATGTAATGTTCTTCCCAGGTAGTCATAAGAGGGTTCTTCTGTAGGAGCTCTTAGTCATTTTGGAAAGAGAATTAAACTCTCTGTGTGCTTTGAAAAGGTTTTAGCAGACTTATGTGTAGTTGAGTTCTAAAGAAACTCCTCCTCCCTTTATTTGTGAGTAATGTAGTAAATAAAATCAGGTTTGCATTTCTGCAGTGAACTAATTTTTGTTGCTAACACTTACAAGCAAGACATCACCAAGTTGTGTCAAACACAACATAATACTGTAATTCAGATCATATCCCGCCTGCAGAGCTGAGCAAAGTTAAAACTGGAAACCTTTTTTAAAATGTCATTCAACTAACACCATTCCCTGCCAGGTAAAGAGTTTTAATTTATAGTTTAAATTTAGGGAAAAGATGCTTTTATTTTTAAAAATTTTTTTACAATTGACGGGAACTGTTTAATGGGAAGATTATTTAAGTTTTTATCTTTCCACATGTAAAGGCTCTCAGATAATGGACTTGGATTTGAATACCTCTGTACCTTCAGCTGGAGTTAAGGTGGAGAGCCTTACCTGCTTCTTCACCCAGTTTTCCATAAGGAAGGGTGTGGGAGACATAGTGTCCCCACTATGTCCAAGTGGCCTCATGCCTTGAAGCAGCCTGACCACAGAGATTTCTCCTTCTGGAAACTGGCACTTCCCATCCTGAGCTCATTTCAAACACTATAATCTATAAGAGGTGGAAGAAGAACCCAGTATAGGATTTAGCTGTAACAAAAATACATAAATCCCAGTCAGTGGCTGCTGTTGGAGATGTTTAAATTCAATTAGTGAATGCTTTTCTGAGTTTAGGTTTGGAAAGGGCCCTCTCTGATTTCTGTATGTGGCCAGAGTAACTCTGCTCAGGGCATTTTCCATAGCCCTTGCTGGGCTGGATGACAGCAGAATCAGGATAGGCTCAGACCCTGCTTCTCTCACCCTCAAAAATCAGAGCCCTGCAAAAATTTCATCTGATGTCAAATGCAGGAACGAGAGAAGGCTCTAAGAATTCTATAGGGCAAAAAGGAGGATGCGAAAACCAGGGATGTGTTGAAAGCCCAGTGTTCAGAGCACTCAGTGTGGAAAAGGCCTGCATTTTTTCAAGATTGTTTCCACTTTGCAGCTAATGCAGTTTAATGCCAAGTTACAGAATCAAATCTGGAACCCAGCACTAAAGCTGGACTGTGTACCAAAGGCACTGCCCCATTCAGATACATGCCACAGACACTGGGTATGTCCAGGTTAGGGTTGGGGTGTTCACAAGCTGCCAAATAGAGCACAGTAAGTGCTTGCATGGCGAAAAATGCATTTAGATTTGAGTTGTTCTAGACCTCCAGCTGCTTGGATGGGTGCTTTAACCGTGGGTCTGTTGGGGATGTGGCTGAATCATGGCTCTGTGAGACAAGCTGCTTCACTGGGCTGATGTTTGTTGGCATTGCTGCAGAGCTCTGGTTTAGTTCATCCTCCAAGTAAGGTGTCTGCTCAGGAGTGAGAATGTAAAGTTAAAAATACAGAGTGTAAACCTAAAAGCTGTTCAAAGCATTATGTAACTGTGGAAGATATCAACTGTGAAAGTGAAAAAGTTACATTATAGTCAGGCAAACAAAGCAGGTACTTTCCATCACAAATATTTAAAGACTTCAGGAGTGGAAATTATTTCTGTTAGCAGAATCTGATACTCTCTCTGGCTGAAGTTCTGAGCTGTCATCAGCCTCCTACTAGATGTTGCTGGAAAAAGGAAGGAAACCTTTAATTCCCAGCCCAAGCTTGCATGTCAAATATTCTCGTAGTTACATAAAGCTTTCAATAGTTGTTAGATTTACACCTTTTATTTTTAACTCTACAGTCTCACTGCTCATTTTGCCTTTTCACCTTCTTCTGGCTCACCCTCATCTGTTCCCAGAAGCCTTCTGCCTCAGTCCTTACCAATCAAGCTACTTTCACAAGCACTGTTATTAACAATAGATAAATATCTTTAAAATAAATTATTATCTTTACTTCGAAAGATCCAGATGACCAAATATGCTAATGCGAGAGATCTGTTTGCCTGGGGGAGCCTGTGTTCCTGTTAAAACCAAGTTTGGACTACCTTAGAGACACATACAATGTCATTTTCCTCTTGTTACATCCATTGTAGCACTGTGTTATGGAGGTGCAGCTACCAAGATATGTTAGATTAATTGCAGGTGGAAAGTCTGGGCAACATAAATCACTGAGCCCTGGCAGCAAACAGAACCAAGGTGAGCCCTAGTGGGCAGGCTTGTCGTGAAAGCTTATGAAGTTTAAGAAATGCCACTCAAATGTTTATCAAAAAGCCTCCTTTTCAAACCAAACTTTTTATCTTTAAGTATTCAAAGAGAAAAACCATGTAGCATACCAAGCTCCATATAGGTACAGAAGAGCGACATGGCACATGAAGAATTCTGCCTGTATCTAGACCCACTGAAGTGCAGCTGGAATATGGAAAAATCATTGCAAGTATCTGTTCTTGCATGTGCTTGCACTAGTTTAGTTGTAGACTTACCTGCCAAGGGGTTATCAGTAATACTGAGATGTGGGGCTGAATTTCACCCCAAATTCCATATTTCTGAATGGTTGAACTCAATAATCTTAAAGGTCTTTTCCAACCCAAATATTCCAATGGTTCTATGAATCGTGGTCATCAATGCAAAGAAGACTCCAACCCTGTAAACAGGTTCCCTGTGTGATTAACTCTCTCCATCTTGATCACTGTTCTTACATTCTGTTTCAAACACAAAGCTTTGCAGAGAGCCACAGATAGCAAGGATGCAGTTATACTTAACTTAAAGGTATAAAAATAGGAAGAGAGCATTCCCTTCATTATGTTTCTAATGAATTATAAAATGTATATCATCAAAATAAATATTCTTGAAATTGCTTCCTAATGAATCACTTACACAGTGTGCCTACTCAGTTGTGTCAATGATTAATTATATTCTTGGCTCCTTCCTGGAATACAAATGCTTTTATTAAAGCAATCCAACGACAGTAAGACAACAGACTCATTCTTATGGTCATTCATTTGGTTGTGGAGTGATAGAGTATTCCTTTCAGTGTCTTTAAAGTGCAACTGAACAGCTGCAAGTGGCTGTGACATAAATGAAAGTTCATGTCACCTTAAGCAGAATGAGATGAAAGACAGTCTATTCATCCAGTTTCAGCTTATCAGTGCACAGTCATTAAATACTAATATTATCTGGAGCACTGTGATAAATACAGAGCGTACCGTGCCAGCTGCAGGCGTCATCAGATGAGAGCCTTTTTACAACATTCTGATGCACAGAGGTGAATTATTCCAGATTATTAAACATTTCATTAATTCTCAGCTTCAAGATACAGCTTTAGAAGTGGCCAGTCCCACAGAAAAAATCATTATCACAGAATGCAATACTTACAAATTGGTATTTGTGAAGTTCAGCGACTGCCACTATGAAAGGGCCTCAGACACCTTTGTGTAGGTGAGCGACATCGTTCTGCAAGGCTGAAAAGCAGTTGCTTATTTGCATAATGGCATTCACATCATTGTTGAAAGATTAGGAGTCATTTAATGAAAGTGGTCATGGGCAGAGAAAAATGGTTTTGTACTGAATTTAAATAAGCCACTCCTGAGCTTAGGTATTCCTTTTTGGCTTCCTAGCACAAGTCACATGGAAAACCTTGACTGACAGCTGTCCTTGGCACTGCTGGGCTTCATGTCAGTGAAGATAATTAATAATGTTTTTTCTTATGCCTAACTACTTAGAGATCAGTAAACAGGTTTCTTTAATTTATTAAGTCAACATCTGCAATTACATGGAAAGAAAGGAGCACTGGGGAATTAATTTACTACAGTCTGTCTTGCATAATGCAGAGTGACCAATTTACAGTGACAGGAAATGAGGAAGGGTGGTATTAACTACGAATATACCACAGGTGGCTGTGAGGTGCAGTACTTTCAAGGTATATGGTTTAGTTAAAATTGATGAAAGTTAAAAGCAAAACCAAAATACAATTAGGCCAATTTGAAGAATATCCAGATATAAAGAATCCATCTTTTATGTATTCTCTGTATTAAAAACATTTGATTCAAGTGAAATTTTTAGTAAAAAAATATGCTCAGAGTTACCTTGTACATAGGCTGCAGCAAAACAAAATCTGTAACTTACAGAAGAAGAAGGCAGAAGTTTTTAAAATGTAAGTATTTTGTAAATGCTTTGGATTACAATGAAAAGGCAGAGTTCCTGAACCACAGCTGACTGCATCTGATAGTGCTCTTTTCCTTCAAAGTGCAACAATTAGATGTAGGGGAAATGACATTTAAAAGAAAGAAAAAAAAAAAGACAGCAAAGAAGAACACAATTTCCTTCACCTATTAACATTCCTCTTTCTTGGGTCAATCCTGCCTTTGTTTTTTGCACATGCATCTCACTGAATTTAGTTGGTAGCCCTCTGGATGACCCTTCTTCAAGTTCCATTAGGGAAAAAGAGATTCTTGCTGAGTTCTGGGGAGTTTAGGGGCAGCTCTGGATGAGGGAGGATTTGGGGTAGGTCCTACTGTTGAAAATCAGGGGGCAGAACCACATCCTGTTTGCACTGACTTTGTCCCCTTCAGCAGTGAGGTCCCGTAGCCTGGCCAGCCCAGACAAGGCAGGCTGTCACCATGGGGGTGGCAGGACACTGGTGCCACTCAGGCCTGTGCATGGTGGGGATCAAGTGCCACAGCAGGGAGGGAAGGAAGAAAAAGCTGAGTAAAGGCTCTGTCCTTGCGTTCTGCTGGGGTTATCCTGTCTGGGCAGAGCTGCGGCCGGTGTCTCTGTACTGTGTATGGAGCCAGGAGAGGGAGGGGAGAGGTGCTGAATGCAGGGGAGCAGTCATCTCCTCCTGGTGCCACGCCCTGACTTGGTACCATCTCCCCGGTTTGCTTGGGCAGAGAAGCCCCTGCAAGAGCTACTCGGCTGTTTCTGGCAAAATCTGTTTTTCCCTGATACTGCCAGGAAGCGCCTGCCTAGCCGGGCTCATTAGCATGAAGTACATCTGTGACCAGCTTCCTGACACATGAATTGGCTTGTGCCTTCCCCATTCAGTCAGGTACAGATGAAAAGAGATGCAAGCACTGGGGAGCCAGCCCATTGTCCGTGTGGTGTGGCATCAGGACAGCTGCTGTTTCCTCAAAATACTCACCCAGGGCTTCCGTGGCACCAGAGAGCATCTGGTGCCTGGAGCATTCCCACAGATCACTGCCTCCTCCTCACCTCCAGATGCTTGCCCAGACTCTGCCCATATGCAGGACCAGACTGACCACGGGAAACAGCCAGAGAAGGAGAAATTACTGGGTTAATGATCTCCACCATGAGTACAGAAGCAGATTCCTGTGCCTTGGAAATCAGCAGGAAGGTACCATTGCAACAGGATATGAAAATTAGTGAGTACTAGTATGTCAAAGCTTGGGGACTTCTTTTCCCTGAACAGGAAGGTTCTCACTGAGTAGCACGTTCATGGAGCACCTCTGCTGTGTGTGTATCAACTGTACAAATATATTACCGAGACAGCCCAGTGCGGGGGAAAATGGATACATTAAGGGAGGATGGAGTTCAGAATATATATACTCATACCAGGCACACACACACAGGCTTAGATAAGAAAATGGATAACAACTGAAATTCAATTTAGGGACTTCATGGCTTATTTTTTCTGGAAAGTGTCATCCACTTCAACATATTCCTTTATCTTGTTCTCCCTTAATAAGGATATTGTCTTTCAATTGAGTTAACTCTCCTTGTTGCTTAATTACTTTAAAAGAGGATCTCAATTACTCTTTTCATGGTCTGCTGTCAGACATGTTTGCCTGCACTTATTTATAGCAATGGAGAAATTTTTTCTTTAGTCTTTTCTGGCATTATCTTTACAATTTGCAGTGTATGCTTTGGCTAAACATGCTCAGCCAAAAGAGTAACACAGACAGGTCTAATTGCAGGCATATAGGCAAAAATGTAGCTTCATTGGGATTGCTCTCCAAAATGAAGCTGTTCAGAAGTATTTATGAAAGTGGTAACTGAATTGTGTTCCTGAAGGCTGGAAATTTGGGAAGGTCATTCTGCTTACTAATATGGATTGTCTGCCATTATGCCAATAGGCTGTGTATCACTGCATACATAAAATTAATAAATGCTACTAAAATCTGCACTGCTTTTGCGGTTATTACATGCACAGAAAATGATGTCTGTAAGAGTATCTGGGCATGGATGACATGCTCAAATACTATAGTGATTGGCTGCATATGGAAATCAAAGGGGAATAAAGAAAAAATACCATGCTATTCTTTGTTTTTCCTGCTTCAGAGCTTTACTTTCTGAAGTAAACATGTGTGGACAGATACGTATCAGAGATTTATCCAAGTGAATTTTCAAATCACAGCCCTCTGAGCATGCTAATTTACTGTGCTATGGTATTTCTGTCCAACAGCTGTGAAGTAGATGTACCTGGTTTAGTGTGAAGCCAACTCAGAGCTGTCTGTACTTGCTTACTCTTGCAGGCACATAGATTCACTATAAATCACATCCAGAAGTTTTCAAGAAGCAAGATGGAACCTTGGGGGTTAATATTTTACCACTTTTTGGTTATTATTTGCACTGGTTACAAAGCATTACGTAAGAAAAAATAAGAAGCGGAAACACAATTTACTGTACTACATTTTACCAAATGGTCTGTGGAGTAAAACAACAACAAACTAAAAAACAGCCTTGAGAGACTGATATGGCTGCAGAGCTCAAAAATATTTCCCAGTGTGCTGATCAGCTCATGTTTATCATCAAACAGTACTGTAGCACTAACTGTAATATGCTGAATAACACAAGATTCAACTTGAACAGTGTGAGAATTTCATCCTGCTGTAAATTGCTAGGAAGGGAAGACAAAGGAAGGGAAGAGCAAACTAATGTGGAAAACATGCAAAGCACAAACATTAGGCTGGATTTAGAGAGCTGCAAGCTATTTTACGAGCATTATAAACTGGATATTTAGTCATTTAAAGGAAGATTTTGAGATCTCAGCTATCTTTCATTATAACCCAAGCATCAGCATTAAAACGAAGATCAATAAGCGGTTGAGAACACTTGCAGATAATCTAGTCTCAGTCTTTACCCTCGTGTGCAGGCCCAGCAAGCAGTGCTGCAGCGTGGTGATTAGCGGGAAGCAATTCCTCTCTTCGGCTCCATAGCCTGCAGCTCCGTGCCAGGGGAGTGGTCGATTCTCCTGCTAACACACCCTGTAAGATTTGTGCTCCTCTTTGTCAGATGAGGCTCAAAGGAAGGAGCATCCAGAAATAACAGGATCACCCACTATGTTAGATTCCATCCTGATCTTTTATACAGAGATAATAATTTAATGCCTAATCCACGGGTTTCAATATCCCTTCCTATACTAATGGAAAACAACAGAGGAACTTCAATTGTGGTGGCCAAACCGTCTTTGGAATCTTGCTGACTTCTTGATGTGGGTGATTTCCTCTGGAAATGAGTTCTGGATAATAAGTCATATAGAAAATCATCCGTTTCCTCAGTGATAGATTCCCTGCATTGCCATTTCACCAAAGAAAATTTCTTGGCTGGAATAACAGCAATCCCTTTTGCTAGAGAATAATTGTTATAGCTTTTATAGATGAACATCGCCTTCTCAGACCTTCAGTTCTTTGAAAATGTCAACAACAATTGAATAAGAAAAAGCTGGCTGTGCTGTCTACTGTAATTTCCAAAAGGCTTTCAGCAAGGTTCTTCACCAGAAGCTTTTAAGGAAGCAAAGCAGCTGTGGGGCAAAAGGGAAAGTTCATGTGTGGATAAATAATTTATTAGAAGAAAGAAACCAAAGGGTGGGAGAAAATGGTCATTCTTCATGGTGAAGTGAGATTGTAAGGGGAGTCCTGCAAGAAATTCTTACTGGCACCTGTGCTTTTCAACTCTGTAATACAGAACATGAAAGCACGGTGAGGAGCGAGATTTGCTGAGAATATAAAGTTAATAATTTATTCTGGACAGCAAAGATGATTATGCAGACTTGCAGAAGGAGCCTGCTAGATTGAGTGGGCAATAAAATGACAGATGAAATTTGATGTAGACAAATATGAAGGTGTGAGAAAACCAATCCTGTTTTCATATATAAAAAGATGGGTTGACTGCTTCACTCACCAGCAAAAGCTCTGGGCTATGACAGATAGTGCCATGAAAACTATTCATGCTTGTTATCAATATGCAATCTAAGGAAAAGCAAGTACTAACAACTTGACAGGAAAGAAAGAAAGAGAAAACTGGACATCATCATCATGCCACTACAAATGTTCATGATTTCACAGTCTTTCTATTCTGCATGCAATCCTGGTTTTTCTTCCCCAAAAAGGTGTAGAGATGCTGAAAAAGTTTCAGAAAAGGGCAACAAGGGTGATCAAAAGTATGAAACTGCTTCTGTATGAGGAATGACAAGAGGAAGGGAGCAAAACAGTCTGAAAAAGAGTCAATGAAATAGCATGGAAGGGAGCCAGCACAGAAGTTAATGAAAAGCATTGAAAGAGAGGATCAACAGAACACTCCTGGTAAAAGAATGGGGCACTGGCAGATGGAAGTAGTAAGAAACAGGTTCAGCCGACAGCACCAGAGGTTGTTCCACCCTCAGGGTGTCCCTGGGCTGTGAGACCCTGCTCACAGGTGTGGATGTCCAAAGTTTGCATGTACTCAGGAAGAAAAAGCTAAAATCAAGGAAAAGAGCTTTTCTGGGGATTATGGGATGCTGTGAGTCACTTGCAGTCACTCCTGGAGACAAAGCACCACCTTAAGAACCTTTCTGGTCTTATGTTGCAATCAGCAGCTTTAAATGTTGAAAAAAAAGAAAGAAAAACGGATTTGTTTGTTTGTTTATTTGTTTGCATAGAAGTGATTCCTCATCTGAAATTTGGAAACAGAAACCTACAGTGAAAAGTCAAATGCTGTTTGACCCTTTACATTTGAGCCTGGTGTTGCACCCTTCCAACTTAACTTTCCTTCCTCATCTGTACCAAATGCAAGCACTCATGGGGAATCCCTTATTTGAGTAAAAGCCATGTCTGTGGCCACTGTGGTGCCTGAACTTGTTTCCACCACTCAACTGTAGCACAATGCAATGGTATTAAAAGCATTTGGTTTTTCAATAAAGGTGGGATTCCTTTGGCCAAAACCACATTAAACATGACACTGAATCACTGGGAGCTATCAAAATGTCCCAATCACTTTTAGCTCTCCTACCCAGCTCAGTGCTACCTATCCTTAAGAAATTAGCCAAGAAAATTGTGTAAAATGTACTGAGCATGATTTCAAGCTGCGCAGGAAATAGATAACACTATAAATTGGAGTAAAGCCATGCTTTTACTTAGAACTAAAAGCAACCTAAGGCTAACCATGAGTTGGTTAGACTAAGTGCTAGGCTGTGTTTAACGTGGTGTTTTAGCTGCCATTTGTTAGCCCACTACATTTCCTTTGTGAAGGAGAATCTTCTGTCCGATCAATTCCTTTGCTGCTAACGATGGGTGAGGGATTTTAGAAAGCATCCCCAGGGTACAGAGAGCCCTGCTGGGCTGTTTGCTTTCCTCCCAGAGTTTTCCTGTGGAAGGGTACGATATAATTCTTTGGTTTTAGCAGTTAATTTGCATGTGTTGCTGTCTCTCATTTGTTATTCCTACTCCCCACTCCTGAGACTGTCATACTTTGTCCTTGGCATAATGGGTTTCAGTGAGTGTGTCTGATGTCATGAAGAGGAATATCAGCTTCTAAATTGTGACAAGTGAGAGAAAATGAAGACTTAAAGCAAAGATATCAGTTCTCTGAGAAAAAATACTAGAACAAAATTAAATCAGATAAGACATTACAGAAATTTGGAATAGGAGGTATCGACAAAATTGTTTATAATTAGCTTATTGGGGGGTTTTTTTCTGTATAGACTACATGTACTTTGCACTATTTATTAAATACACTAATGACTCCTCTGTGAAACAATCTCTTTGAAAACAGTCAGAAAGCCTTCTTTGGGATCACTTTGCCATGCTGGCAAACCCAGCATGCTGCCCGGGAAGCTGCCTTTACCCATCTTACACCTGGGACAGGGCAGATGTCTGCTCTGGTATTATGTCCCAGGTGTGTTTTCATGCAAGGGTTTGTGTGTCAGGCTTGTCAGACACAGCAGTTGAGGTGTGGGCTAAACTCAGAACCCACATTTGCATGTCCAAAAGATGGCATTAAGAAATTTGTGCATTTAAATCTAGATGCTTGTATGATAGAATTGGAAATAATCCAAGCAAGCCCTTTCCTTCAAAAGTGCATCAGCCTTTCTGTCCATGTTGTGGACATGTAGTGCACTTACAGGAGATTATATAAGGCTCCCATTATGGTCTCAATATAAGAAGGTGATTCAGTCTGAGATGCACAAGGGCTGTCTGTGATGTCTCAGCAGGGCTGGCACACACCTCCCAAGGCCTGGGAAACCTCTCCCTTTGAGAGAGCCCCTGGAGGTTGAGGCAATGCTCAGGAGCATCTCACCAGACCTGTGTGGGCAACTGCACTGCTCTGCTAGTGACACACCACTGATCAGGCACTTCTTAGCAATCACACATGAGCTCATCTGGCACAAGGGCTATGCCAGACTTAATAAGTTACTTCTCTAAACATCTTTTAAAAGTGTGTATTTGTGGAGTTTTTTGTTGTGTTC
>VWYP01017655.1:0-141093 GCA_013400435.1 Pycnonotus jocosus | reverse complement strand
TCTGTTCATCACAGAACTATAAAGCACAGACACTTGCTAGCTGAATTACATTTTTAACAGGGTGCCCTGTACATGAAGTCTCCATTCTCTGATTTGTTTATCCATAATCCTACCTTTTACTATTCCCATTCTCCCTGCTCTATTTATGAAAGAAAGTCTGCTGAAAACACTCTGGAGAAGTGTAAATCATTGTAGCTTGCTTGAATTTAATGAAGTTGTAAGAATTTTTATTAGGGAAGGGGTTTGCCTTTTCATCTTCAGTTGTCATGGGTTTCTCCAGCTGTCTTTGCTGTAAAACCCGAGGGCTGCAAACTTATATGATGAAACAATATTGTGTAGTTCATTCAGATTTATCTGTTCATTATAAATCACAGATTTCTGTTCAGACCTGATTAAGTTTAAAGATTTTGAGAAAAAAAAATCTTTGTGATATTTTGATAAATTCTGCTGTTATATGAAACTCATCATGTGTCTTCCATAGAACACACTCCCATATTAGATGAAATAAAGACTTGGAGGGCAGTAATGGATGTGTGGTCCAAGAGTAACTGTACTGATGTGGAAAAATATTCTTTGTGTAACAGAGGCATCACAGCCTTTAAAGATATCATTTTTTGGGGGGTACGTAAAATTGAAGAAAACTTTTTCCTTTCAGCATAATGGAATCTTGTCAGGAGATATGAAGCACAATTTTTCTTTTTCAGGTTTTAACACATTGCTAAAGAAATGGAATTTTTTGCTTTTGACAGAGACAAGAGCTAATAATTCACTGTGCATGAAAATAATACCAAGATTGGACAAATCTGCAAAAGACATTGTTAACAGAGCTGACAGTAGCTGTTAATCTTAACTTTTTTTTTTTTTTTTTAGCTGGCAAATGAAAAGATATTTTCCATTTCCCTCTGAAGATGTGTCTGTGAGATTGATTGTAGCACTACAACAAGCAGGCAAAAAGAAACTAAAAATGGGATGGTATAACCTGAATTGTCTGAAGGGCTTAAGACAAACCTTCCAGTAAGCTCCTCATAATGTTGTCTTGAGCACCTTTAAACTGAGCTCAGTGCACACGTGGCTCCCACTAAAGTTACTGGGACACACAGCATGGCAGTAACAGCATCCCATTGTCCATTTCACTGCTGGAACCATTCCTGCCTTTCCCTGCACGTTCAGCATCACCAGTGTTCCTGACAGGAAGGGCAGCCCTTGCTTGGTGGCCACTATTGGGAAGTGAAGGTGAGGTGCCCAGGCCTGGATGATGCCTGGGCAGGGCTCAGGTGTCGTGGGGGGACCACAGAGCCCTGGGGAGGCTGGTGGCTCCTGCACCACTGCTGCTGCATCACTGTGAGCCAGGCTTTGTGCCCTGAAAAATGGCAATGATGAAGGAGGCTGAAACCCACAATTTCTCACTACTGTTTCAGACTTGTCCTCAAGGATCAGAGTTTTCCCTGCTGCCTACGTCTGAGACTGTAAGAGAAAGGGAAACCAAAGCACACAGAAAAGGGAAAAGAAAAAAAGTCCATTCACTGGGCAGAACCACTTGAAGATGAGACTTAAAACGGGGCAAAATCTTGCACCCAAATATGTATTTAGGAATACTAAAATGTAACTGCTACAAATCCAACAGAGGACACATGGGGAAGTCTCTTGATCCAGCAGAACTGTCACTGCAGTTAAAATAATAAGCAAGAGGTCACTGATTATGAATGGAGGCTGAGAAATAATCCCCCAAGTGCTGTTTTGAACTGGCAAGAATTTGGCAGGAGGCACTGATTAATGCTATTGTGCTCTAGCTCCTGTTGAGAGCTTATATGTTTTCAGAAACAATCTGGCAGAAAAAACCAGAGGAGCAGCAGCAGACCTGTTCTTCAAAGAAACCTTATAAAGGTAAAGGTTGAAACACACAAAAAATCTCTCATAGGCATTTAAATGCTTTTAAAAAAGCATGAGAGTCTTACGGAAATACAGGATTATTTAGAGCATGAAGAATACTGAACAACAATGTACTCAAACAGGACTCCATATTTTAGGACCACACAGTGATGTGCTCATGATGCATTCAGTGAAGTGTTGGAAAAGAGTCTCACAAAATGTTGGCAAAATCAAGTAATTTCATTTTCAAATTTCCTCCCTTTTGTGATAATGTGCTTAATTTTTTTTCTCTGGGCGAATGACAATTTTTCTGCAATTAAATATGAATTTTAGGACATGCATTTCAGTGAGGGGAAAAAAACCAAACAGCAAGACATTAAACCCATTATATAGGAGTTTGACCAGAATGCTGAAAATCACATTTTGCACAAACAGCAGAGGTGGAAAATGGAAGTGAAAAGGCAGAGACCACTGGCATCAATCTACAGCACAGTCAGTTAAGTTAGAAGAAAGAAGAAAAAAGAAGGAAAGGAAATCAGTTTAATTGTCAGTTGTCAAGCCAGCTTA
Source organism: Pycnonotus jocosus (assembly GCA_013400435.1). Classification (NCBI taxonomy): domain Eukaryota; kingdom Metazoa; phylum Chordata; class Aves; order Passeriformes; family Pycnonotidae; genus Pycnonotus; species Pycnonotus jocosus. The sequence continues at coordinate 138,657 of VWYP01017655.1, read as the reverse complement.
AAATTAAGTGTGAGTAGAGCAAAGGATATGTAGGTATTTAAAGGCATTTCTAGTAATAAGCTGGCACCAGAAGCTTAGGTTTGTTTTGGTCAGAAAGCAAAGAGCTCAGGAAACTCCTTGATAACCCTTGCATGAATCCAGGTAGTAAGGGAGTAGTACTAATGAACAGGTACATACATGGTCCTTAGCATAAAACTATCTCTGAGCATTTTACCTGTCTCTCTCTTTCAAAACACTGTGCTGCTCAACCTTCCTACAGGCCAGCAAAATCACCTCAGATTATCACAGGGGGTGAAGACACACAAGGACTGAGTACAGAATTGCATTCCCTTGGTTGAAAAATCCCAGCAGTGGTGGGGTGTCACATTCAGAGAACATGTGATCTTGGTCTTTATAATCTTATTCCTTTTTATATCTTAAATGGCTTCAGACTGCAAGAGCTAGAAATGTTTTAAGAATGAAGGAAAATTTTTCCTTTTTACAACCATTTCCTCACTTTTCTCCCACCATCTTTCTAGTGTGAACAATCTTCAGGATGTGTCATGGAGACTTGAGAACCATGATGTTTGGCGGCTTTTCCCCCTTCTATTTCAACAGTATATTGTACATTAAAATGATTCGCTCCAGTTCAGAGGGGATTGTTCACACTTTTGTGGTAAGGTTCAGACTTTCCAGGACTTGAAGTGAGCAGGTGCAGCAGGGTCTCAGGCTGCCACTTTTCTGATGCTGAGCCTCCCCCAGGAGCAGGGCTGAGAGGGAGATTCTGTTAGGAATACCTGCAGGGCTCCCTAGGGTGAGCTGCTGGCTTGGAGCCAGGTGGGAGCTTCCTGGGCATAGGGCACAGCTCCCTGGCCTCATCTCTAACATGTCTTCTCACCCACCCTGTCACTAAGGATGGCTGTGATAATTAATGACCTGCAGTTCCCAGATTGTTCAAGGACTCAGTTAAATATAGGCACAAAATTAGCAGTGGCAGAACTGCATTAGTGAGGTATACTGAAATATCTCAACAGGTATTTGAGGGCTCTTCTGTACCATCTATGCTGCAACTTCACAATTACACCAGTGTGAAAATTTCCCTGCTGTTTTTGGGTCTGATCTGAAAGTTCATTGCCAAAATGGGAAGATTCACAAGGATTGTTGTGCTTTGATGAGGACTGCCTTCTGCTGCCAGTCATTTTTCAGCTTCCAGTACTGCAAACCTTGTGTTGGGGGGGATGGTGATTCACTTTGAGGAATCCCCAAACTCCTCCGTTCTGTTGGATTTTGTTGGATTTAGACCTTGCTGGCTGTGTTTTCCTGAAACGAGAACAAGGAAATGCAGTGCCAGACATACTCTTTGTGTGTCTGCAGGAGATACTGTAATGAAAACAGCAAGGAATTTGCAGGAGGAAAAGCCCACATTGTCTTGGGGCCTTGTGTCTCTGAGACAATTACTGGGACAAGTGGCTGCTGTAGAGGTGAAATCACCACCAGGGCTGAAAGCTCTGCAAGCTGCCCATCTTCCAGCATGGAAAGCATACACAGGCAGCGTCTTTTCATTAGCAATTTCAAGGAATGAGATGGAGGAGATGCACAAGAGGTGGCAGCAGCCTTTGGGGACAGTTTGCCCTGGTGAAATCATGAGTGAAAGGAAAAAACAACAGAAGCTAAACCACAGCTAGTTCCAGCTAGAGGAGCTGATTAAAGAGACCAGGAGGAAGTTCAGAGCAGCAGCATGTCTTGGGCATTACTTGCTTGTTAACTAAGGACATCCCATTCTCTCAGAAGCAACTGGAGAGGTTTTTCATAGCCACAATAATGTTCCAAAAGTGTTTCTTTAAAAGGCAACAGCTGGAGTTTGTAACAGATGGTGAAAGCACAGTGAAAGCAGGGCTTACAACCAGAGGGCAAAATGGGAATTGTAATGCTAGTACCAAACATTCCTGAACTAACATTTGAGTGAAACAGTCCTTAGGAGGGCCATGTATGTGGCAACCATATGTCACCCAATGTGAACAGCTAGTCTTCAGAAACTGGCTCAAGGGATTTCTGAATTTCTAATAAGTGATCTGGAAAAAAAGAAGAGAGAAAATGAAGCAAAACCCCAAGGAAAAGTCTCTCTCTGCATATGTGTGTGTGTGTTAGCCTGCAGCTTGTTAGTTTTGCCATAAGCTTTGTAGACATTCTCTCATGCGGAAGCTCCAGGTAATTCAGAGTAGACAAAGTTAAAAAGCAAGAAGGTCGAAGAATGAAAAATGATTAGGTGTAATGTGATTAGGAAAGATGAGAACACCTTTTGGAGCTCAAAGGTAAAGAAAATTAAGTATTCCTGTAACACACAAAAGAGCGTAGAGAGAATGGGATGGAAGAATGAGAAGGACAAAGCGGTTGCTGTAAGATATGGGCTCAGAGTCAATAGGAGGATCTATGTCAGATAGGCTTTAGGTTTTTAAGTCTAAAGCTGTCATTTAGAAAACCCTGTCAGTTCACTGCTTCCCTCCAAAAATCTCTCATGCAGGCCAGAAATCTCTCTTGGTAGCTGGAGGTCTCTGCTGTGCTAAAGGCCTGTCTGGAGCAGGACTTCTCTGCACTGAATGAGAGGCCAGGCTTAGTTTCCTGCCAGTTTCATGCTTTACAGGACAGCAGGACAGCTGAAACAAATGAGCCAGTGGTAGAATTTTGGTAAGCCCTGTAAGAACTGAGGCTCCCCAGCTTTCCTTGCCTTGGCTGCTCTTGCTGGTCCAAGGCGTCTCCTTGCTTGTGGCATCTTCCTTATCTATAGGTCTGTGTGGGTCCTGGGGTGGCAAGCCAGGGAGATCAGCTCCATGCTTCTGTTACAGGGAGGAAGGGAAGACCCCTGGGAAGCTGGCTTCTAAACTAAACTGGTATTTTCATCAAAATTTATGCTGGAGATAAAGATGACATGTTCTCCCAAAAGGCTTGTGCAGCCTTCGAGGGCTTGACAGAAGAGTAATTAGCTTCCCTAGATGTCTGCTGCCATCCTGAACAGCGGAGAAAACCCACAAATGAGATGGGCAGGCTAATAAACTTGGGAAAAAAAATAGTTTTGAGTGCAGATGTTTTAAGGAAGAGAAAGGTAGCCTGCAATTTGGCAGCATTCAGGCCCTCTGCTGAGCCAGGGCAGGTGGTCCTAGAGACTTCAAATTCCAAATTTATTTCCCGAGTTCCTATGTAAGCCCATTTTTCTCCACAGCCAACACCCAGGTCACAGAATCAAGCACACAGAATCACTTAGGCTGGAAAAGACCTCTAAGCTTTGACTGATCACCACCATAGCACCTACACCATAGCATTAAGTCCAGTTGTTACTTGAACACCTCCAGGGATGCTGACTCCAACACTCCCCTGGGCAGTCTGTTCCAATGCTCAACAACCCTTTCTGTGAAGAAATTCTTTCCTATGTCCAATTTGAACCTCCTCTGGCACAGCTTGAGATAACCTCTGAATTTAACCATGATAGCCAGGCTAAAATAATTAACATCAGGCTTCTTTCTTGAACCTTAATTCAGGAGAGGCATCTCCCACTAATCAGATCCTAACAGGGAACAAGTATCAAAAATAATGAAAGCACTCCAAAATCTCCAATGAAATGTTCTCAATAACTGTCTAACTCATTAGCTGGAAGCAATTTTGTAAATTTGGTACCCCTCCCCCTCATTTGACTTCCTCTGGCAATAACAGCGGCCCTGGAAGGCTCCACCAGGCAGGAAGAACGGGCAGCAGGCCCATGGCAGCAAACTATTTAATGACTGGGTTGTTGTGTGAGTGACTGTCATCTGTGAGAGGAGGATGTTTTCCAGTTTGTCCTTGGCAGCTGAAGCCTTGCTGAAGGATAACCACATTGCAAAGACAGGGGATTTCAAGAACTACTTTTGCATTTAGGCATTTTGAGTGATGCGTGCCCTTAGGAAGCTCAGATTTGGATCTGTACTTCCTTGAAGCTCAAGGAGGGCTGAGCATCTCTAATTAGGAAAAGTAATCCCTTTAATTTCAAAATACAGCTGGAGGCTTGTTTACATACAGTCATAGAGGTTTCTCAAGATCTTCAATTTATAGGCAGTGATAATCTATGGTTATTTCACTTTTTTAATGTAATGTAAAGTTTTTCTAGTTGAGTGTAGAAAAAAAGCAGCTTTGGGCTGACCTAATTGTGGTGTTTCAGTATCCTACAGGTAGGAAGCCTACAAGAATGATGGAGAAAGACTTTTCAAGGGCATGTTGTGACAGGACAAGGGGGAATGGCTTCAAATCAAAAGAGGGCAGGTTTAGATTAGTTATCAGGAATAAACTCTTCACTGTGAGGGTGGTGAGGCACTGGAACAGGTTGTCCAGAAAAGTTGTGTATGCCCCATTCCTAAGTGTTCAAGACCATGGTGGATGGGTCCCTGAGCACCCTGGTCTAGTGCAAGGTGTCCCTGCTCAGAGCAGGGTAGTTGGAACTAGATGATCTTTAAGGTCCCTTCCAATCAAAACCATTCTACGATTCTACCTGTGACTACCCAGTGAAACATAAAATGAAACACAAAATGAAGGGTAAACCATTCAGGAGCTGAAGCTTGGGTCCCCTATCAATGGTCTTATGTCTACAGCTTTACGCCATTTATGATGAAAACATGGTTTTAATGCTGAAAAGCTTTAAACTAAACCAAAATGCAATTTCAGCAGCAGAATGTTAACTGTGAACACTAAATATATGAAGTAGGAAGTATTTAACAGCTTGGCCCAGCTACTGAAATAAATATCTGCACATACCTGTATCACAAAGCTCATTCTACTACAGCAGAGCTTCCTCTGAAACAGCAGTACTACCAGAAAACAACACATTTTGTTGAGAAATGACACTATTTCATTTGAAACAATCAGAAGACAATAAGTATTGTTTATCTGCTTTTGTTACTGTTCCAAAGGATCCTGAAGAGTGAAATGCCCAAGCCCGTTATTCAGTTTCTTCCTCAGGAAGGAAACAACAGTCCAAGTCACAGCATTTTGTCACTTGCTGTCACAATGACATGCTCTTGTTGCACACCAGAAATGACCTAAAATAATAAATCAGCATGGATAGCAGTTTTTCACCAGCTAAGCACTCCCAAAACTTCTAAAAAAATGCATTTAACTGGTGTAAAACTAACTAATGAATAAACTCCTCTGTTATCTAATATCTTCATGCTTGTTCAGTAACTGCTACGTTGCAGTAAAAGCAAACTTTTTTTCTGCTGCTCTTGTCTTCTGACACTTTCAACATCCCACAGCAGAATATACTTGATGGCATCACTGAAATGCAATGTATCTTCATGTTCATCTGTTCTTCTGCTGAGGACATGTCAGAGGTTAAATACAGCTCTTCACAGGGAAAGAAAAACAGCATAAAAATCATGGTACTAAGAACTAAATGAAATTACCACCTCATATTAGTTCAGGTGCTACTGCTGAGCTTCTGCTTTTCTGCTTATTTTCCCCAGTACTTTAAGAGTGAGGCTAAAAGATAAAAATTACAGATAATATTTTTGGCCTAGTAATGCCCTATATAGGTTTTAGAGAAGTATCAAAATTAATGCTTAGTTAGCACTACCAGATACCTACCCAGTACACATCTAGCTTAAAACAGCATGTGTCCCCCCCACCTTAGGGGCTTCAAGAAGAGTAGCTCCCTTTTTGCACAGAGAAAGCCTGAGAGGCATTGAAAGCAGTGCACAAGCACAAATTAGTTTCCTGAGCAGCACGTGGCCAGCTGGTAATGTCACATTTGCAGGGATGTCATCCATCCACTGACTCCAGCTGTCATGCTGCATCTGCTGTGAGAGCTGGAAATGTTTAGTGAAGTCACCACACACCAACTCCTGCTATTCAGACTTTCAGCATTAAACTTCCACTGCAATGTGTAAGAGCATGAACATCTAGTTTGTTCCTTGCCTCTCTTTCTCCTGGTAACAAGGCAGAGGGATGTCTACAGAAAAGATTCTCATAGGTTATTGCTAAGCTTTGAGCTTTAAATGTTGAATTTTCAGTTATTCCTACAGAAAATTAGGAGAAACAGTCAAATCACAGTCCTCCTAGTCCAGCATTTCAGTTAATTTTTGTGCCAGCAGTTAGTCCTACTTCCACTGAGGGACTCCATCACTAGGATTGCTTTGCCATGAATACACTGAAGACATGAGCTTATTCAGAATTTTCCATTCATGGATAATGTTATCTTGAGGACACACTATAGTTATCTTCAGGGACATAAGAACTGGAAGACTACCTCACATCACTCTTCTGCAAGAGCAAGCTAACAAAAGCCTGAAAAATGCTTTTATTTTTGGTTTGTTTTTCTCCTAGCATGACATATCTGAAGGCAGAAGTAATTAACACAAGGGAAAATGAACCACGTTGCCAAACTTGGCTGTTCAAACCAGAAAGACCTATCCATATTCTGAGAGGTCTGGACAAAGAGACAATTACACAAAAGTAGTCTACTAAAGATTTTCAAAGTAGAAGAGCTTGGCAGAAAATTCTGTGGTTGTTTATTAGCCTGGCTTCCAAGTCCCTCCCTTGGCCTTCCCCCGAAATCCTACTCAGATTGGAAAACCCCTTTCACAGGACAGACTGTCAGGAAGTCTATAAGCAGATCTTTAGGCAATCCTGAGGGGCAACCTCAGGCTAAAAATAAATAAATGACCTGGCAACCATGATCTTTGAAAGCTGCTGCTTGCTGTATTGAATCCAGAAGTACTGCTGCTCATGTTTCTGCTTTCCTACAGACAGATGGCAAAGTAGAGCCAAGTGAAGAAAATCCTGGTCAAGAAGCTCTAGGTGCCAGGGACAGATATCTATCTCCAAACTCTGTCCTGAGCACCCTTTATTCTTACATACCCACAAGCCAGCTGCCCTCTGCCATCCCTAAACTATAAGAGTGCAGCTGCCAGCTGAAATCAGTACATACATACACACACACACATATATATATCTTTTTAGCAGCTACCAAAATGTAAATTAACTCCAGTGCAAAGGAATTCAAATACCTCTTTCTGTAAAGAATATGAAGGCTCTCAGCTTTTAAAAATACTTCTCACCTTTTTCACATAAATCAAGTCTAGTGCAAATGTACACTCATAGGAAGAAAGACAACTAAGATATCCTTATATCAGTTGTGAAGACTATTAGGAGAAATATGTAAAAAGTTCATTTATTTCCACACAAAACCAGATTTTTTCATGTTACATAAGCCTTGTACAGGGCTTTTTTGGGGGGTTGAATCTTGGCACAAAACATCAGTATGTAGTTTTCTAAGATAGTTTTGAAAAAGCAGATAGTTAGGATGTTACCTTGCCCAGCTTGTGAATTTTGCTTCACATACTAGAAACAGATGCCACAAAACACAACAGTATCTTCATAAAATAGTGTTTCCACTATAGAGAAAATAACTAAACCTTGAAACTAGACTAACAGAAATTTCATTATGTTTTATACAGCAGGAATAGTTTGGCTCCAGGTCTATTTAATCAAAACCCTGAAGGTTTAAATTCCACTATATTACAAGAGCATTACTCGCTCAGACTTAATTACAGATTCCAGTTGGAGTAGACCCTGTCTGTCTCAAAAGCAGCAACTCAGATAACAGGACAGCTTTGCACCATCATTTTTTTGGCACCTGAATCCTGAACTTGGCACAGCTGATTAAGATCAAATAAATGTTGAGATGATGACCCTGCCATAGAAACACAATGCCTTCCCAATACTGACACCAGCATTCCACAAGGGATACTCTGGAACACTCACTTTGTGAGTGGTGTCTCCAGCAAGCAGCTCCACCTTCAGTACTACTGACTGTCACTCAGAAAAATGTTGGTTTCCAAAGTTCCCAGATTGTGGGTCATCTGTCATGACACTGAGTCATTCAGAGAACTCAGCTTCAACAGAAGGCTTCAGAAAGAAAAGGAGTTACTTTTAACCTGTGCCATAAGTTTTGTGCTTGAGCTATTGGAGAACACGGAAAAGCATTTTTAGGAACAGACCTAGAGATGACTGAGGTGGACTGTACCCAAGAATTTGCAATTCAATGCACCGACACAGTTCAGCTCTATTTCTTGAATGTCTGAGGACCATGTTTCCACATACCCTACCTTGCAAAGCTCTGTATCAGAGGTGAAGATGATATAAACTCAATAGAAGGCTACATGCCACAACTATGAATATTACAAATGGAGATGGCACAGCTTCATGTGTTTTGTTTCTGCCATGTGGGGAAGCTGTTTAAAGTTTCTAGATGATCAAAGAAAGCAGTTCATATATCTCTGGGAAAAGGGGGGTGCTGAAACTGCACCCTGTTTTCACAGCCTGGAAGGAAAAAACATCAACCCTCCCTCAACTCCCTATTCTGATTGTTTAATTCAATGCTGTGATCAGAGTGCAGAAGTCTACAGAGTATCTTGTAAACAATGATAATGCCCGTGGAGCCCAAATAAACCCCAGATGACATAGAGGTTTTAGGTGTGGTATTTCATATGAAGGCAGAAATAATTTTTTATTTTCTCCTAAAATCAAATTAGCATAAATAATTTTTTATTTTCTCCTAAAATCAAATTATCCATACATAATAAGGGCCTGGAGAGGATCATCTTTCCTGGACTCCAGAGTGAATCAAAAGAAGTCCAGATCATGAGGGAAACACAGAGTGACTGATACAAATTTATTTTTATTTTTACTGCTCTTTAGAGTACCCCCCCCTCTTTTAAATATCATTCCCTCCTCTTCCTGCACTAAAACATTGTTTGTTTATAGATAAAACTCCTGAGGCCAGAGTTAAAATACAGTCCTTAGGGTCTAAGTATGAATGTAACGACAAGCATGATTTTGGAAGATTATATCATCCAAATACGAGAAAAGTGATGTTTTCTGGAGGGGCAACAAGACTAATAATAGTTGATAGAATACTTTTTTTCTCTGCAAAATCAAACTCTAATTGCTGCAGTGTATCAGAGATTAAACAGTAGGCAAATACATCTACTTTATAGCTCTACAGTCTAGATGGGAAAAATGGCAGTTCAAATAATGTGCCTGTGTCAAATCATAGGGGAGTCTGACTACGAACTCTTGCTGTTTTGAAGCCAAAACTAGGTTATATATGCATGTTCGGATTTTGCCTTGTTAGAGAATGTTCTGTCAGAAGCATCTGTAAAAAGGTGAAGAACCTGAATAATCTGGACAAAGCTGTGGCTTTGGGTTGGGGTGTAATTTTTTGGTTTGTGTTAGTTTATATTTTGTTCATTTATTTAAATCAGTGCCTGCTCTACTCTTCAGAAACAGTTAAAGAAATAATTTCACATGGGTTGTTGGAGAGTATCTGTATAGCTTGACTGAGATTACAGTGAGAATCTAAGATTTCTTCAAGTTTTTCAGCCTCCAGTTTTCTCTTCTGTGTGGAAATAAACAGCCAAAGAGAAAACTGGTGACATTTTGAAGTCTCTTTGGAAAGAAAGAACAATTCAGCAACATCATTATTACAGACTGTAACATGTTTATGAACAGAATGTAATATAAGCTTTTTAATAATATTTGACATAACTGGATTACTGTCTCTTCATTTTTTCATGGTTATCACTGAACACCTTCAATTTACATTCTTAAATAAATTACTGTGTAAATAAAATATGCTCAGAGTTCTTGTATGTGAACAGTACTTACATTTAATTACAAATGATCTGGATATGTTTATAGGTGAAATACATTAAAATTGTTTATAGGAAATAAGCTCAACTAGGACTAATTTTGGAATCTAAATTTTCACAACAGTACCGAGAGTAGCTCAGCTATTTTTTTTGAACATGCTTTTCAAAATGGAATTTGGAATGCAATAGAAAAAAAAAAAAGTCAAAGAAATGCCAAAAAGAGGGAAGCACAGAAGATCAAAACTCCCTAGCAGGTTGGATCAATAAAATATTAAACTGTAGTTCTTAAATGTAAGTACTACACCAAGTAGTAGTGTGGCTGTTCTTAAATGTTAAAGCCCTTGTTTTCTAAAGGAGACAGTAATAAGCATTTTGCCTATTCAATCCACTCAAGATTTAGACATCGTGCTATAAAAGCAAACATATCTGACACTTCTTCTATAACTTTAGCAGTTGGCTTTCCTGCTCCATGCCCAGCCTTGGTGTCAACATGGATGAGAAGTGGATTGGTTTGTTTACTGCTTCGGCCCACAACGTACTGCAGGGTAGCAATGAACTTCAGTGAATGCAGAGGGACCACACGGTCATCGTGGTCTGCCGTGAGAAGCAGCGTGGAGGGATACTGGATGCCATCTTCTTCTGGCAGTTTGACATTGTGAAGTGGAGAGTACCTGAGAAAAAACACATAAATGATTCCATATCTTTTTCCTCAAGAGCCAACAAGAAGATCCTTTCCTACTAAAACCATCACAGTGGCATTTGTTAGTGCTCAGAACAGAAGAGTTCTCAGTTACATTAATCAGAACTGCACTAATGGCAACTGACGTGCAGTAGTAGCCCCAGATCTCTGGCTCTGAAATGTGAAGCAAGTACATGTATGTGTACATCTCACAGGAATGTCCAAAATATCAGGAGTAGCCAGCAGGGAAACTGCAGCAAAACCTGTCAAGTCCATAGCAGGATCCATCCTGCTGGTAACAGGGAAATTGAGACTCTCAACAGAAGCTAAGAAATTAATTAAGATCCTATTATGGTCTAGTGCCATTCAATTCCTACAAATAAATCCCACCTACATTGTATAATTCAATTCACAATGGTGACTGTCTCTCTGTCATGGTAAAAAATACAATTTATGTAGTGGTCCACTTGAGTATATTCTGTTGTAATAGCCTAAAAGAGTCATTATTCAGGAGAAAATCTGATAACTGTTAAAAGCTGCTAGAAGAACAAGGTCTTTGAAAATAGGACCACTTGATTCAACAGGGCTTTGAAAATAGTCTTAGATTCAAAACTGATTTGTAAGGAAATGCTGAACTCCCCAAATTCAGTGTGGGAAAGGATGGAGTAATCACTAGCATAGATATTGATCATGATAACTGGAAACTGTTGAGCAGAGTATGCATTTTAACAACCACAGAAAGTATTTAAAGGCACTTACTTGTGCAGCCATTCAAACTGCTCTTTACAGTCGGAGCACCCATAGTCAGTGGTCCAAGCATGGCCAATGGTGTACTTGTGGAATTTGAGCATGTCCATCACTCCCACTTGAGCAATAGCACAACCAAACAGGTCAGGGCGCTGATTGGCACAGGCAGCTTCAGCAGGAAAACAATTTCATTAGTAGTCACATCTTAAAGAATTAAGTTCAACAGCAAAAGGTTCACTACCACGTTGTACTGGGAGTAGTCTGTCAGTGAATATAAAGTCAAAAAGTCTTTCAAGCAGAACTGTAAGGAAATACAAAAATGGATAAAAACCACAACTCTGAAAGATGGTATGTTCAAAAGAACTTAAGAGTCATTTCTGTGCTCTTCAGATACCAAACATGTCATTCTATGAACACTGCCTTTCAAACCACCAAACTGGGACTGAAGGAGAAATGAACTTTTAAAGCAAGTGAGATTTTGAACTACTGAAATGAAGGCACCTAAGCTATTTGCTGTTTAAGCCTTTAGTATTAGTCTGAAGAAAGAAAAGGGCATTAAGGATCAAAAGCCCTCCATTTACTGATGGAAGTTGTCTTCCATAATTACTATGTAAACCCATAATAAAAGAGTTTTGATAAAAGGAGACTGTTACAAAATCAGTGGAATAACCTCAAATTAACAAAGTGAATTGTTGCTGTATTTTCTTGTCTAACTATTTTTATCTTCCTACAACTGTAAGGGACATTTTCTTTAAGAATAATCCTTGCCTCATATCTTTTAAAAACAACTGCAGTTGTTTTTAAACATCAACCTCAGTGTTAATGTGTAAGAGTGGCAACTGGGAGATCTTTCCTGTAAATTATTATCTGATGAACTAGTTATTTCAGTTTTCTCTGAGTTGGAGTTATCTCCAGCCATCCTACAACAAAGCCATCAAAATACACATCCCCTGTACATACAACTGTTTCCTCTCTTAATGTTTATTCATCCAGTGATCATCATATCCTATAGCACTAAGTTCTTCAATTTCAACTCCTGTTTCTTGATTTAAACCTTTTCCCTGGTGATTTTACAAATTCCCCTGCCTTTTTTGAATTTTAAGAAATAAGAGCACTGAAATTTTCACATAACTACTACAATGGATCCCAGAATCCCTTAATTAATTCAGAACTATTCACTGTGCATCCACATGTAAATACAATCTTTCCCAAATTCTTATCTCCTCATTCCTGCCATTATGAAAATGGACTGATTATTGCCACTCTTTGCCTACTGCTAACCATGATATTGCTATGAAATGACTTTGCTTCCAGCTCAGCAAGGACTTTCTTTCATAGCCTTTTGTGAGGAAGCTTTTGAAAATGCAAGAATAGCTCCTCACCTAGATCACTGTTACAAGCCCCATATGCAGCCTGACTCCTTCAGATAGCTCCAATACATATGAAAGTTGCAACTCCAGCTTGCAGAATTCTTTCTTTTATGTCAGTAATTATTTATTGGTTTCAACTAGCTTGGCCATTAGAGATGTCAGATTTACTCATCTGCATCTTGTGGATCACCATGAACCATTTAAAACTTGGCATTACACTTGCCCCCTTCTGTTCCTCAGATATTCAGGCTTGGTAGCCTGCAATTTCATATCAGAGTTCACTTAGGATCCTGCATGTGCACCATCTGGTCCTGGCAACACACTACTTCTCATTGGATTGATTCATTCCAAAACATTTCCTGCTGATGCTTTAACTGGAGTCAGCTCCCCACAATATTCCCCATGAAGACAGACAGGTGCAGGGAACCCCCACCACTCCTCAGGAGGGAACATCAATACAAACAGACCATTTAGTTGTTCTGCTTTGCCATTGTCTTTAATGCTCCTTTTACATCTCACTAACCTGCAAGTCCCACAGATCGTCTGGCCAGCTTCCTGCCTCTGATGTGCATAGAAAAATGTCATTGCTAATCTTAATATTGGAAGCAATTTGCTCATCAGTCTCCTGTGGTCTGTCTGTCCCTGCCAAGAGTTTACACTATACCCTATTTTCTTCATTTAAAGATGATTTTTACTTTCTGAAAAGTGAAATTTGACTTTTGGTCATATGTAACTATGCTAACTCTTCTTTATTTATGAGTCATTTCCATAAGGTGTATATATACAGCCTCAAAGAGATGCTATGTTAAAGATCTTCAGCTTTTAACAGAAACTTTTGATCAGATCCCTCCCCTTCAAGCTATTTTCTTTTATGAACATAAATTTTATTGTGGTAGGAACAAAAGCCAAAACAACTATCACAACATTTTATTTTAATACTCTTTATTTCAGAGCGTCTCTTGAAGCACTGTCTGTTGCTCAGGATTTTGGAAGAAATTGCTCCCTGCTAGTTCCTTAAGTAGTTATTTCAGTAAGAAATCACCTATGGAGACATTCATCCATACACAATCAAAGACTTTCTAATTAGCCATAATACTTAATTATATGCATTAATAAGGTGTAATCTGGAAAAACAATTTATTGGTGAATTTCATCCCTCTATACATAACTCTGAGCTTTGAAATTCACTACAAAAATAAGCTTTCAAAACATCAGCAGTAGTTTTGTCTAGGCAAACATGAGAGGTCAAACTGCATTTGCAGGAAGGTTTTCAGCTCACAGCTGTGCTGCTCTCCTCAACTTGGGGATCACACTGAAGGACAACGAAGTCTTATTTTGTGGCTGAATGAGGCAAGATGAGCTCAGGGCTCTGCAGTCCTCAGATTCACCTCCTGTTACTCTGACTGAAAGGAAACAGTATTTTGGAGGAGTGACAATACTCTTCCTTGTCAGCTTTTTCTTCAGTAAATAAGAAAAAATAAAATCTGGCAGTGGGTTCTTGAACCTACAGGATGAGTAATGATCTCTGATGTTGCATCAACAACTATTGAAAAGCTTATTCTTGCTCTGATAAAAAAGACCTTACAAGAATTTTCTGAATTCACCTAATTCTACTCAGTCAAGGCATGGCTCATCAAGAGCATGGAAATCCTGCTTGACTGTAATCTACCAGTAAATTCAAGGGAAGAATTCAAACAAGATTTTTTAGAACAGGGAGGTACAGATTCCTAACATCTGTCTCCTACCTGAATGATGTATTTCCTGCAGTTGTCACTTGCTTCCCCTTATGGACACAAGGAGCCCAGCTGAATAGTTCAGCCAGTAAACTAGGGGTTTTAGTACTGAAGCTGGATAGGATGAACTTCATCCTGACTGAAGCTGAAGACCACATAACAACAAAACAGTATTTTCAGAAGCTATGTAATATATTCGAAGTTTAACTGCATTTCCAACTATATATTTAGGCTCACATAAAACTGCCTTGTGCAACGCTTGCTTTCCCAAGTGGAGTACAAACCCTTTAATCCTTTATCATATTCACCCATTTCTATTTTCAATGCACAAACATCTTGTTATTGAGAAGCATATAAGCAAAAACCAAAATACAACTTTACAAGTACTTGTTACTTGATCTTTAAAACAACTGCTTTCTAAAAATAATAATACAGGTCTAGCTAAGATGGCTTAGACCAAAGGTCTGTATAATTCCAAATCCTGTTTCATATGCTAGATGCTAATTCACTGAAAAATGGAATAAAATCAATAGGGTCAGCATAGAGCAGCAGATGAATACAAAAAGAAGAGCAAGCAGACTGGGCCTAGTAAAACTGCTCATTTTCTATAACTCATTGGTTTATCAACTTGAGGTGCCTTTTTTACCCCCTTCTCACATAAGTAGCTCAAATCTGTCATACTGTTAGCTTTCACGCTGCTTAAAAAAAGGCAAACAGACCCTGATACTATTACTTCGTGTCTCCTTTTCCCTTCAAAATTGCATCAAAACATCACCTTCTTTTTCCTTCTGTTACTTTCAGATGCTTTCTGATAGGGATCTTATCAGAAATATATTTTGTAGCTCTTAGACTGCTCAGAACAGAAGATCTTCTGTGACAAGACTTCTGTTTAAGAGGAGGCTACTTATTTCCTTGAATTTAAGAACAAAGCAGTGAATTTTAAGTGTACAAGATGCATTTGTAACAGACCGCACACAGTTTTCCAATGCTACATAAATTTAGAGTTCAGTAGTTATTTTGTAATGGTTAACCCTGAAGAAAAAAAAATAAATTAACCCCCCCATATTTTTAAAACCATTCTTTCTGTGTGATTCTACCACAGGGTTAGCTCTTATCACACAAGACCGTGTAGCTTTTAACAGTCAGCCTTTGCCAGAGACTGCAGAATTTCAATATCCTATGCAAACAGCAAATGAAGTACTACTGCACGTATTTAACATCTGGTATACATTGACCATTAATGCATTGACATTCTGAAAACTTTTGACAGGTAGATCTCATCAATTTTTGTCTGGTTACTTTAATAAGCCCAGCACCAAAGCCAGGAAATAGACAAGCAGTTCTTACCAACTAAGAGGCCTCCATTTGAGCCTCCATTAATAGTCAGCTTCTTTGGGGATGTGTAGCCTTCCTTGATGAGGTATTTGGCAGCACACTGAAAGTCATCAAAGCAATTTTGTTTGTTGGCCAAGATACCACCTAGTATGGAAACAAAACAAATCAGTTGACACCATAAAATCCTTTTGATACCATCTCTTCAGAAAAACATGTGTGCAAAAACACCTGGGAAGAATTCCAGCTTCATGAACATTTTAATAATTGATGCAGCTCAGGAAAACAGCAAAAATGAAAGACTCTGTCAACACAGAGAGGCTATAAGATGGTTCTGTCAATAACTCTGATGCTTTCAGAAACTCTGAATAATACATACCTATACTGTGGAGTGAGTGCCAGGTAATGCTCCTAACCAGTGAAAGGAACGCCAAAAGCTTTGCATAGCAAAATATATACAAAATGACCACATACAACCCACTTGAGGTTTGACTTAATGGGACTTTGAGGTTTGACTTAATGGGACTTTAACATCATTAAACTCAGTGACAGTTTCTTAAGGCAATAAAGATTCAGCTTATAAAACAAGCTGTATAAAATGAGCACTTCTAATTTCCTGGATATAAAATATGTGGCTGGTAATTTACTTTTTTTATAATAGTTGTTTTTAAACCAGGTGATATAAAGCTATGGTGAAAAAGGGACCAGAATTGCATCTTGCTTTGCAATTTTGTTAATTAACTTTCAATATGGAAATACTTAAGATACTGCCATCATGTTGAAAGAAGTTCCCAATGTCATCAGATGTTTAAGGGAATAAATAATGACAGAAAATGTTGGTTCAGATGACATCATTGATAAGATTTCCCGGTCTGAAAATTTTTTTTTTTTTGCAGGGTAAGATAGGGAAGGAGAAGGATGGTTTTCCCTACAATCTTTCAATTATTTTAGCAGAAGAGCATAGGCTTAGAGAACTGTCCAAAACTTGCTTGTTTGATTTGAGACTAAAACTATATCCTCCTCAAAGGTTATCCTACCTAAAGACCATGGTAATCTCAGGCAATTAAATGCTAGTAAGAAATGGGAACTAGGAATTCCTGTAGCAAAGTCAGTGGTCCAGGCAGGCAAGAAGAGCTTAAAGGATGCAGAAATGAAGTCCAGTTTCTTCTACTTTCTTTAAAAGCTGGATGTTTATTCCAAGCTGATTGCCTAAGGTTATCCCTATGGTTCAGGAAGCTTCAGGACAATTAATTTCACCCTAAATTAAGTGAAATGAGCTATAGTCTAGAAGTGTCTCTTTATCTCCATTGTCCATCAAGTCATCTTAGACAACCCCTTTACAATGGTTGCTTTGTTTCTATGTCACAGACATTTAGCAAGGTAAGTCTTATATTTAGTCATAAAGATCTTGTAGAATTGAAACCAGTACATTTGTGATTTTTTGTCTTTTTTTTAACAAATACACATCATTCTTGTATTAACAAGACTATTGAAGAGAGAGACATACTGGGACAACAAAAAAGACTTCAAGTATGTGGCAATAAAGGAGAAACAAATCTTACTCCTTACTCAAAACACTTAGCTGGTGTAACGTATAAAATTAAACCTAAGCAAAAAAACCTTCTGTAATTGCTTCTGGAATTACAAAAGAACAGACCCATATTTTATTTCAAAGTGCAATAAAAGACTTGGGCCAAAATCAAGCAGGAAATAGGTGGATCAAAGAAACATTCCCATATTACGATAAATTTTATTAAAATCTACTACAAATCAATCTGCAAATTAAAATTAATGAAGGATACTTCATCTTTAGCAATAATATCCTGCATCTGCAAGCCCATACAGCTTCTATTTATGAAACTATTACGTAATTAACTCAATTGTGAGGAAATGACCCAGACAAATAGTTACCACAGATGAAATAGTAAAACCAAGACGCAATGATCTGGAAATGTAATTTTGTCTGATAGAAAGATATTATGGATTACTGCCATGGCAAATTGCTAGATCATAAGCACCACTGTTTTGGTACATTTGCCTTGCTGACAACATTCCCAGCAACTTATGCACCAGATTCTTGGAATACAAGTAAAGTGTCACCATAAAATAAAGATAGGTATGTTCCTGAGATAAGAAGGACTTTTTCAAGCTTTTTCCCCTGGTGGAGGAATGTGGACAGTCCACAATAAGGCAAGTGGATGAAGACAATTAAATTATTAAGACAGGACTTGATGGGAAAAACATGGACAGAAATACACTGAAAGCGTTAAGAAAAGGCAAAAAAAGATTGACAGAGCTTTTCAGTGTTTGACTGAGCTTCCCTGTGGCATGACAGCTTAAAAAAACCCTAAAAGGTCACATGGGGTTGGATCCCCCAAGAGCGTGGAGGGGATGATGTGAATGCACCTCTGGAGCTGATGGTTTTCATATGAACTTCAATCACAGAACCATTTAGGCTGGAAAAGACCTTTAAAATCATCAAGTTCAACGGTTAACTCAGCACTGCCATGTCCCTAAGACACACCTATGTGTCCTTTAAATACCTCCAGGGATAGTGACTCAACCACTTCCCTGGGCAGCCTGTTCCAGTGCTTGACAACCCTTCTGATGAAGACATTTTTCCAGTCACATTCATCAAATATTTAAAAAAAAAAAAAAAAAAAACAGTTCTATTCATAAATTATGCAAAAACAATATAGAAGAGTTATATTCTGAACTCAAGAGTTCACACCTTCTGTACAGTTCTGCAGATTTTTTTTGTATGTATGTGATACCAAGAGAGCCTAAATAGTCGGTGCTGTTGTCTTGGGGATTTAGAATTGGTCACCTGCAAAAATGAAAGAGGTATGTGAAAGCAAGCCAGGTCTCTTGGAATAGACAGGCATTTTTGGTAAGATCAGTTCAAGATAAATAGCTGCATTTTCCAATGTTTAAGTCCAGGGAACTTGATCTTCCTTAAAAACCCACAATGATTTTCTTGGAAAATATTATCTTTGAACAAAACTGGTTTTAAGTAGGCTCCAAAAATGAAAATAATCTAATGAAAAACATCAGATTAACACTGGACAACATACAGATCTAACGTGTAAGTAAGGAGAAAGATCTACTTTTTTGCAGAATAAGTAAAATGCAAAAGGAGATGTGAGCGTGGAAGAGGGAGTGAAAAGAAGATGTTGCAATTTTCATTGCTAAGCCTGCAGTTTTGCTCCTGTGTTTTAACTGACTTACCTTTGTGCCAGGTCTCTCCATATTCGCCCCCGCCCCTGATGTTTGCCACTGCTAGAACACCTCCCAGGTGTCGGACAAAAATAAGTCTTGACACGCTGAAAAAGCAAACGGGTAAGAGGATTGTTTTTATTTTCCAATTTTTATACACCTACCACTTCTGTAAAAATACTTTGAGGGAAAGATCTCTCCCAAAATCAATCATGAAATTGTGACTGAAGTCCCTCTTGATGGCCAGCCCGAGTAGTTAGGCTTTTTTCAATGGTTATCATGGAAATGAAACTCCCAGCAGCTTTAGGAGAGGAAGGAACCAGTGCTGGTCTGTTCTTCCTCCCTTAGTTCTGCTCTTTGGAGGAGAGTGGCCAGTAGTTTGGCCTAACAGATGATCACTAAGAATGTGTCACCATTCACAAAAACTATCTTCAAAGCCATTAGTCTGCAGACTAGAGTTATGCAGTACCACTGGACCTCCATAGCTTTCTGAATTGTTCCTCTTTCATGGAACCTCCATTGCTTCAGAGAGGAAAGGAAGATTTAGCCCAAAGGAATAAATCAAAGTATTAAGACTTAAGATCAGCACTTGATCTTTGTTTATGAGCAGGTATTTTCAACCTAACTTCTGCTTAATATACTTCTTTTGGACATTTACAATACTATGTTTGCAAAGAAAAATTCTGAATCTACCATTATTTTGTGCCACGGTCAGCAGTCAAGTCAGCAGCTGGCAAAACCCATTCTTATTTATTTTCCTCTCACATTGCTAATACAAAACAAATACTATAACATAAACATAAACAGGTTCTGCCTCCCCTACTATCTCCTGAACCTGTCTGAAAGCTAAAATAGTATATTTTTTAAAAGCCAAATTGCAAAAGTATGAAAGATATTACTACCTTTTTTATTTTTTTTCAAATGGACTGAAGTAATTCAAATTATATTCAACAACTAAAAAATGTTAATTGTTGATCTGTCGAGGCAGTAGCTTAACATAGCAGAAGCTGCAGAAGGCCAACCACATATACATTAAGAAGACAAGTAAAATATCAAAATTTAACCTCAACCAGTCCTTTTTTCCCCCCTTTCGTAGGTTTAAATTTCTTATTTACTTGAAATCTTTGCTCATCCAGAAAACACTGTCTGCAAAAAATAATTTTTTTAACCATAAGGGCAAGGATTGGATCTTTTTACCTTTAAGTTCCACTACTGCTTATCAGAAATGGCTTGAAAAATGGTAGCCCTACAGTGTGTCTCATGTGGATGTAGTATTACAATAGGTGAAGTTTTCATACCTGCCAAAGCAATTACCTATATACTGGCATATGTTCTTGAGAGTATATATCAAGGAGTAAGGAAACAAAAAGAAAAACACAAGGATAACTGGTAAGAGATTTCTGTATTTTCATAACCATCCAAGGAAAATCTTCCACCTAGGCTGGTTATCTGGCCCATCAGATGGCTCAGGAGGCATGAATTACCTCAGCTTCTGTAAACACACTTCTTAAGACCATCACCGTTAATTGCATTTTCCTTAGATTGCTGTGATGTGCTGATCAAATGCAAGATTGATACTCCATAAGCGCATTGTGCAGAGGTCAGAGAGCATTACTCTGTCAAACTCCAGGACTCTTAATTTCGATCACTCTTAAGGAGCATAAAACAAAAAATAATAAATCAGATACTGTTTTTTACAGTAGAAAACTATTTGAGGAACTGTGCTTCACAGAGCAAGAACACTTCCCCAGAATTACTGATCTGCTGTCAGGTATTAGAGTTGACAAAAAAATGCAGGCTAGTGCACAGGTTATGGGGAAGAAGTCCTCAGTCACTGGACTTGGTTGCTTTTTCAGATTTTGTGGAGCTGAAGAGAGTGGTAGCAGAATTAGCAAAAGGAGTAATCCTCCACTCTGCACTGAGAGCTGCTCTGCTGCCTGACCTTTCTCCAGGGTCACAGTCTCTCTTCCTTGCACCACCTCTTTGCTTAAAGGCTGGGAACAACCTGGCAGTGAAATGTAATTTCGCAGTCTGCTGCACAACCAGCTGTATTCCAGGATGAGTTAGAAATTGCTTCTCCTATACCCACGCAGGCACACACAGAACAGTGAAGGGAAACATGTTAGTTCCTACAGTGTAGTTAGCCAAATCTGAGGCAGTAGTGGTGGGTTTGTGATGGCACTTCCCCAGCAGCTCTGCCAAGCCACTGGTATCAGTTCCATCAGCCTTCACTTGCTATGTGGGCTGTATAATTAATGACAGTGCTCTAGCAAGCACCATCTCAAAATGCCACCAAATGCAGCTCTCCAGTCCAGAGAAGCATATGAAAGATGCATGCTTGCATTCAAAAATGAACCACTATTGTAATTGACTTAATGACTTTGGCCTATCATTCTTGCAGTTATTTCTGGATCCTGTAACCTGTTGGTTTGCTTCTATTGCTTTCAGTGAAAACGATTTTTTGCATTTTTGACGTGAAAAGGAACACCAGTTTGCAAATTAAGCAGAAATAAGCTCCCTAAACCAGAGAGCTGGGTGTGAAATACCAGTAAGAAAATACTGTACAGCCTGGAAGTCATACAGGACAGAATTGAACCACTGGAAAGGAGAAGATGGGAGTACTTTGTTTAAATAAAAAGCAGAGGAGTATTTAGCCAGGAATTTTTTGTTTGTTTTTTTAAAGGTAAGCTGGCTACTACTTGGTTACATTTCCAAGGCTACATCTCAGCTCATGATCGGGGTGAGTGATGTGGCAAACCTCAGTCTTGGCTATCCCTGTGGCTGCTTTCTAGCACTCATGCCTGTGGTCACCAAAACAAAACTAAACAAAACCAAACAAAACCAAACCAAAACCAAAACCAACGAGTTGTGGTGTTGTGCTGTGGATGGAACAGCACTTGGATTTGGGAACTTCTTGTGGAGTATATAGTAACAGGGATGGAGTAAAACATTAGTGGAATCTGCCAGGTAAAGGGTTAAATGGACATCCTGCCTTATGGCATAAATTCTCTCTTACAATTTCCTTTCCCTGATTTTGCCTGCCTACTTTTGGAATGCATTCCTTCATCAAGTACTCAATTCTCAAGTTATTAGTCATAAACATGTATTTGAAAGCTTTGGCTTTTCTTTTTTTTTTTTTCTCTTTTTAGGAAGAGAAAGCTGAGAAACCATATCTTGATGTTAGAGGGAGAGAGTAAGGAGGGAGGTGTGGCAAATCATGTTTTATTTACATTGTCAGTGAGATAATATATTTTGATCTGGAGGTCACTGATAGCTCTCTGTGCATTTACTTTTAAGGGACTGTTACAGATTCATATTCGTATGATGTATGATGAAGGTTTCATAGGGTTCAGGAAAATATAGGTCACTGCTCCTACCTCCCATCTTCCTCTCTTCTAAATGTCAGCTGCACCCTCTTTGCTGCTGTTTGCTGGACTCCTACGAGAATCAATTTTTAACTTGCCAAAATGGCAGAAAACCACCCACTCCGTTTTGCTGGGATAGTTTTCTGTCATTCTTGTGAGGTAAATCAGCTTAGCAAACGCTCCAGCATGCACCAGGGCCAATGGATGGGAGGTGGAAGTAGGCACTGCGAAACAACTTCTCCTCTTACCAGCAACCAGCTCATGTCAGCTCTGCAGTATGTGAAATTTTACCTTAAATCAATAGGTATGTAATATTTATTTTGCAATCTTTAAGTTTTATCACAGTTTTTAGCATCTACAATACACTGTAATAAATCAGTGGTTGAACCTCAGTAAAAAAGAATTTTAAAACTATGCTAGTTACATAATTGTGTCTCTGAAGAACCACAGGAAATTAAAAGTGTGGCTTTATGAGGAAGATAAAAAGCTTGCAAATAATCACAGAGCACAAGATGGGAAGTCCACTGTTAGACAAGGTATTTGCTAAAAAGGAAAAGAAACTGTAAATGCTATTCAGAAATACTATCACAGCAAACAAGAAAGGCAAGCACTACAAAGGATTTCTTGAAATGTGCTAACTCTAAAGCAAGACTGGTAGTACCTAAACTTAATAGGATTGTTCCATTATTATTTTTCTGTGGTGAGCTACTTTTCTGCTTCCCAAAAAACTCTTCTCTATTCAGCTCTTTCCATTTCTGTTTTCCTCTGCCTCACCTAGGAGCATTTCTTAGGTATTCAAGCACTGCCTCTTGGCAAGTCTATTCAAATTGCCTTGCTTAAGAAATAAGCCTTTTCTTTAAAGAGCTCATCTATGCAATTAAGCTTATGGCTTTTGAGAGCTACAAAGCCTGTTCTGAACACAGCATTTTTGGTTTACAATGCATTGCTTTGCATTTGTGAAGACAGTATCATTTGCATCTCAAGACGAAATCCTCTTTCCTGATCATATGGGACACAGAAGGATTTCGTTTCCGATGTAATCTCAAAAATATAATATAAAAATGCAGCCAAGTTTTAATTATTTACATTAACTTAGCCAAACACTTGATTTTCTATAACATTTAGACAAAGGCAATTGTTTAACTTGGAAAAACGTAAACTTCCTATGTTATTAGTTCAGCAAAGGACTCAAATATTTCCTTAATATATATATGTCCATGTTTTCCTGCTGAACTCAGTGACAGAGCAAGAAGGAGGTTAAGGCGTAATCCTAAGGGCAGGATGACTGTTGTAAATCTCAGGAGAGCAGAGCACTTCTCTGCACTGACATAATTTCTTCTGTGAGCCTGGGTAAAACCCTCGAATTCAGAACTAACAAAGCAGACAAATGATGCCTGGGCAGCCCTTATGGCCCCCATCTTGCTTAAGAACCTGAAATGCATCCTGTCAGATTCATGGTCCATCCTGCCCACAGTCTGTGACATGTGTTAATACCAGATACTCCAAAAGAAGGTGTCAATCACCCTGCTTACCTGTAGCTCGGTGTAATTGATATGTTGAAGCCTCCATATCCATACAAGAAGGCAGGATGAGAACCATCTAATTTAATTCCTTTCTTGTGAATAATAAACATTGGGATCTTAGTGCCATCTTTGCTAGGGTAGAAAACCTAAGACAACAGAAAAAGGAAATGCTCTTAGTGCTGTAACTCTCCACAAGTGCTGTTAACAAGAATCAGAGGTGATAATTTCTATGGTGTCTGATGGGTAAAAACCTTCTGAGCAACCTGCACCTGTTGCCCAGGTCAGGTTCAGTTATGGGCACCACCTGCTTGGTTGCTTACCAGCTCTGGAAAATGTACCAAAATGAGACAATACAAAGGGTATGATGGTATCACCTTTAGGTATCTTCTCCATCAATCCTACACACACCAGGGTTTAAGAAAATGTTACAAAAAGAATACAGCTCTTCTTCTTCAAGGGGAAGACTGTGAAAACACAAGGGCTGCATGGTCCCTCACATGTGAAAGGAGCAAAGACTGAGCTGGCACAGAGAACAAACAGAACTAAAACCAGATTTGCTGCACAGATGAATTCACCAAGGCAAGTCTGTATCCAGCAAAAGTGGACTAAGCATTGCCCAGTCTTTCAGATTGTCTCACAGACACTTCAACCTGGTGAGGGTAGTAACACAAGCTATGACAGAAACTTTTGTTTCAGACATTACTAGGCAACTAGAACCAGGAGACCCAACCTTGCAGAATCCTCAGTCCATCAAGTAAGACAACTGAACTGCCTATTGGCTTTCTAACTGAAAGGAAACCAAAACACCAAGTATCTGTGGGAACCCAGGGCATCTCTTTGGCTGCCCTGGGAGCTCAGGAAACCCTGGCCAGACAGTCTGGGAACTGAGCAAAGGAAGTTTGAGTTTTATCCAAGAGCACTGTAATATCCTGGACCCATCCAGAGGGGTGAACGGGGGGCGGGTTTGCCTCTGTCCATGGGGGTGACAGACCCTGGCACAAAGCAGAGATGAANACAGTGTGGCTTGGGGAGATTGGGCCAAGTGGAGATGACCTGTTTGGTGTGGATGGTGGACATTGGTAGGAAATTATAAACAATATGTTCATAATAATCTGTATATAAGACAACGACCTCCCATAGGGGTGGGAGACCTGCCATGGCCGGGGTTCAAGACAGATCTCACCAGGCACAGAATGAACTGTGAGATAAGAGAAAGAATAAACAACCTCTTAGACCTTGAAAAAATTAAACCTTGAAGCCTCCGTCTCTTTCTTGTTTCTGCCCCGAAGCATCCAGGAGGGCAAAAAGACTCTGACCACCTGAATGTCGGAAATCGTAATCCGACAAGTATCCACAAAGCACATGCTTTCATATGTCTGTCTACTGCTGCTGCCACAGCACTGTGTGAAGTTAAAAGCTGAACTCCATGTACACAAACATAGACTATAATTGCTTAACACAGTTCCCACATCTTCTTGCTTTGATGCATGTCTCTGCCTGCATACTCTAATTTGGGATCCACTGTGTCATATTTTGCCAGTCAAGCAAAACACGTGGCTGTGAATGCAGTTTATTTGCTCATTCTAAAATCCCGGCTGATTCCTTTTCACTGCCTTGCTTTAACATTGTTGGAACTTCTACTCTTAATTAGAACAAAAATTGAGTAAATGAAGAATGACACATTGTCTTAGTTTAGTTGCATGTTTACAGTCTCTGCTTTTAAAAGAAAACAATCCTATTGTGATTTGTAAAGCACACGATCAACAGGCTCTATTTTTACAACACATGAACCTCATCAGCAATATGAACCTACTCAACGTATTTACTCTGGGCATTGCCTGTAATGTGAAACATGTAAATCCACATGGCACGCTGAAAACAAAGTAATCACGTTTAATTTTAGTTTAATTATTGCTAAGGAAACATGAGAAAATTCAAATGAAATCATATCTACCTCCACAGGCATTACCAAAACTTCTAGACATATTACATATAAAAGTTCAGTATTTCACAGTGCCCAGCAGATGGAAAAAAAAGGAAACAACAAAAACAAAAGACTAAGGGCGTTTGTACACAGATTAAATCATTGTTTCCAACTGCTGCCATAACTGTATCTTAACTGACAAAGTGCTTAACTGACGAAGAGTATAAAGGATTTGCACTTTAAATAGTTACTTGAACACTATAAACAAATAAAATAACTGATGAACAGGAGAACTTCTGAAGCTGATGATGAGGAGTTCCAGAGACTCTTTCCTAAAACACCATCCATCAACTCCAGTTGTTACTGGCAATTCCCAGGAAGCAAGCACACGGCCTTTCTGCACTTACAGAAACCTACTGCTGTTGACCAGTCCTTTCCTGATGATTAAAGTATGCCACTAATTTTACTGCTGGTTTCTGAATGAGGACTTTATCTTTTCTATAACAACTCCCTGAAAACTGACTTCTGTAGGGCTTTTATTGTCATCAGTTAAGATAAAATAACATACCATGAAATGAAATCTCAACAGAAAAAAAAGATGCATGTCAAGCTGACGTTTGCAATTTAAGGGTTTTCAGTCCTATCTTTGCTGAAATAATTACCTCTCCCTCCAAGATGAACACACAAGAGGGGTGGAAATCAATTCAGTGAGACACTAAGATATGTGAAGCTATTTATATGTGAAGCTTCTCCAAATAGACTATTTTCAACAGCTGATTCAATCTCACCTTTAAATTAGCTGTTATCTCTGAAGCAAGTCCAATGGTTTATTCATGTAACCAATAAAGGGCCGTGCTTCTATCTCAAAGATTAGGGTAAACTGCAAAGGGCCAGCCCTAAAACAGATTTCCCAAGATGGTGTTTCATGTCTAACTTTAGATGCTGTCAGCTTTTACAGTGGTAAATGCTCATAAAAGGGTACTACCTTTTCCTGCTTTATCACAGATAGGAGATCCACTTGTGTCAGTCACATCATATTATTCATTGTTCATATATTTTCCAATAAGGTCTTTAAGTCACTAAAGTCAGCATATATAAGGAGAGGACAGGTTAGGAAAATGAATTTGAAGAGCAAAGAATGGAGAAAAACACTTACAAAATATTATTATAAATGCTGAAACTCACCATTCAAGGAGGGACACACTAAAAATAAGTATCTTCAGCCTTTAGGAATGCAACAGCAATGCTGTGTGGTTGACAGGGCACCCCTGCTACGTGCAACCCTTGCTGCTATTCTAGGACCATAGTGCTGGAGCAGTAGAGCAGCCCTGGAATAGTTGTACCTATTAGTCTCACGCTAATGTCCCTGTGTCACATGGCAGTGGAGTCTCAGTGCCAGAATCACTTTCAATTCACATGGCAGAGCCTGAAGCACACATTTATAGACTCTAGTCTACCTATTATGATGGAAGGAGAAAGCAACACTGTTTGCACAGCTACTCATTCCTACAAATTACATGAAAATTAAGCTATATAAGCAAAACAGAGCCCAATCTTAATCATTCTTTAGTGCATACATATATATTTGTATGTGGTGTGTTACTTCCTCTTGATTTTCAAACTTAGCATTTGAAAGCAATTTATGCTCCATTTTCATCAGAAAAAGTCAATGGTTGTTTACTACAAAGACAGTTTACAGAGTAAGTTTTACAAGCAAATACAGTTAATGGCTCTGTGATCAGGCTTGTAAATTTACTTAGGGGTTAAGCAGGTTAAAAGTTCAATACATTCATTCCTGGGGAGGTCTTTGTCCTCCTAATTATCATAGGCTTTAAATGTGCAGTATTTATGTTAGGAGAATCTTCACTCAGGGAAGAGGGGAACTATCAGCTGGCATTGTAGACACAGACCTAAATTCAGAAAGGCTCTTATCCACCTCTGCCTCTGTAATGACAAGAAGCATCCTCTCCATCTCGAGGCAAAACTAAGTATTTTAGAAAACCAAAAGGTTTGAAAAACAGAAGTTGTAGATGAAGTTTTTCTTTCATTTATCTACAGAGATAACATTGCCAGATATTGATACTTACATAGAGCTACAAATAATTTTGGCAATCATCCAATATGCACTTTTTTTTGTGAGTAAATATGAAATCTCTATCTTTGAATATTAAAGAAAGTGACACAATCATCCCAATAATTAAATAAAACTAATCTGCATATTCATATTGTGCCACATAACTAAAAATACTAAAATTACTGACATTGAACAAAACCTTCAATTTTTAAAAATGAAAAACCTCAGCAACTTCTGAGTATTTAGTTTCACTTTTTCTCCCTTTCAGAACTATTATATCTGTTTATCTAATGGAGAGATTAAAAGATGTATATAATTATAACTGTTTGGGTAAGAAAAGTGCACCCAAAATCATCTTGCTTTTACAAAACCTAAAATCCTTGTACACAAAAACCAACCCCAAACCTTTATACATTTAAAATTAACCTTCCAAGGTAAGGTTCAACAGAGGCTTTGAAATACTACTGTAAAATACAAATCCAAAATAATCTTGTCCACGTGGGTCTAATGTATATATTTTTGAACTGTGAGCAGTATCTGAATGTTCAGAAATCTTTTATCATTTGCCTGACTTGCTCATTAATGGCAAAGCATTAAAATCCAGTTAAAAAGTGATTAGTTTGTCTTGTCAGAAAGAGTTATTTTCTGTAGATAAAACATGAATTTTATATACGAGAAGAAACTTTAATTTCTGAGACTTGAGAACACCTCCTAAGTCACAGCAGGCTAATTATCCTTAGAAAGTCAGTAGTTATTCTAATAATGTCTCTCCCAAACTCTCTTTCAAGATTAGGCATTACATACCAGAAATAGCAATTGTTTCCATGTCTATGTGTGCTTGATCAAAACCAGGTAAGAATTACACTTGTCATTAGACTGACATCCATTGTGAGAAATGCCAAAAAATTTTACTAAGAGCGACTAAAACAGCATATAAATCAAGCTGGAATGCTCCGTATTAAAAATTCATGCTCAATAATTTAGGTTTATTAACACCACAACAAAGCCTTTAAAATAATTTTTTCCAATGTCTCCAATACAGTTTTTCTGAGATAATTTCTTTTCATTTGAAACAAACACAGGACTTAGCAGTTTTGTGAAATTTAGTATTTTTTTTCTGCTTCTAGGTAAGAGCAGCTGCCCTCACACACAATGCTGCAGCCACCACGAAGTTAAAGACAGCACTGGGGAGGCAAAACACTGTTCAGTCCCAGCAATCCCCGGCTACAGGGAATGACTACTTCAGGTTTTGCTTCTTGGAACTGAGTTTCAAACATCCAGTTTCACATAAAGTATTTCCCTTGTTAAGTGAAGATTTCTCATCACATTTACACCAACATTTGCGTTTTGAGATTTGGGGAGGAAAAGTACAAGAAATTCATTATACTTATATATTCATTCCCTTAAACTTATTCAAAAGTATAAGCAAATCACATAATATTGCCCACATTTTGCCAAATGGCACAAATGCTTTGCTAAATGTTCACTGTTTTAAAAATCCTACACCAGTATCTTTGAAAGGTGACTGGAACAGTACACGTAAAGGAATAGTCCCTAGCAAAAGTCTTCCTTCACAGACAGTGGCATCAGGGCTTTCAAACCTATGTTTAGGTACAGAGATAACAGTGCCTGAGGCTGAACAATGCCACATAGCAACATCTCTCTCTGACAAGTCTTAACACTGAGTGCTTCAGGAAGGCAAGTCACAAAGACCCTGCCCTCACACAAGCAAGTCTGAACACGCAGTGCTGGTAGGCAGGGAGAAATCCTCTCTTGAGATGCCCAGGGCAGAAAACTCACTGATTCAAACAGAATCATGTGTTGCTGCCTTCCACACCATTTGTCCATAGTCCATTCCATCCCTCATCACCTCTGACCTTACAAAACAGACACTAGTCTGGGGCTAAAGACTATTGCACATCACAGGCAAAACTCCCTATTTATTGCAGCAGTGGCATGGACTCAAGTATAAGATCTGCAGTGGCCCCATAGGCAGCTCTTGCAGCTAGCCAATGGCCACACCTAAGAGCAGCTCTTACTAAACACCAGTTTTTGTATTCTTATATAAAACATGAATCAGAAGTCAGGAAAAATAACAGAGAACTGTTACCACTACAGAGCAAATCCAGAGAGGTTTCCTTTCTTCAGAGGGGAATCCTTATCAATCTTCTTTAAGCCTCTTAAATTAGCTTCCAAGATTCTGTGTGGGTTGCAAAGCTTGCTTAACACAGAGCTGGAGAGGGGCCAACATAACTCAGTACTGTAAAAATCCATGCAGGTAAAACCCAGAAAGAAGGACACCCACCAGAGACATTTGCTAAAGCACTATGAAAATAATCAAGAAACCACTCAGAAGAAATTGTTTCACCATCCACCCACCGCACAAAAAGCAGACTCATGCTCACAGAGGCAAAGTGCCAGGAGATGGTCTTTTAGAAGAAATGTCTCCTTGCTACTAGGTTCAGCTGCCTAACTGCAACTGACTGCAGGGAGATATCTCACAGGGTGGTGGGAGGATGTGGGGGGAGACAAGAGAAAAATACAGGTGAAAGATGAGAAATCCCACAAGATTGGCATGGCAGAAGTGCTTTTAAGTCACTCTTTTCTTTAGAAGTTAAAAGGTATCATCTCCCTTACATAAAGCCTTAGTGGTAACTGGGATTCAGTGAGACCCCCACACACCCTCTACTTCTGCAACCAGAGAGGCTTCTTGCCTCTTCTCTTTGTCCTTTGTCCCTTTCAGTATGATCTCAGAGCTTCCTGCAGCAGAATAATTAGAATCTGCCAAGTACAGTTATTTCTTTTCTTCCATCAATTTGCCTTGAAGACTTAGTGTACAGTGCAGATCCAGATATGAGGCAGATAAATTTACCTTTTCATTTAAATATATACTGTAGTAATGTTACACAGAAAAATGTCCCAGGGGCCTTTGTAAGTTACAGTCTCTTTTCTGAATTACCACTCTGTTTATGCATGCAGGATATGTACTACTGTGTAGTATAGCATGAGACAAGCAGAGGGATGTCTTGATGGAAGCAGCACATCATTATGAACAAAATCATAAATAACAGCTGCTGGCTAGTCCATTTTCTTTCATTAAATCAAGCTTTACTTCACTGAGTAAACTGCTCTGAGAAGAGACAACTCACTGGAGTAGTGTGTAGGCATTACAAAGTAAACACTATTTATTTTTACCAAGCTGGAAATCATTTCAAATTGTAATGAGAAACACTCTAAGAACAAAAACGTAGATGCAACTTATCATGGGGTAAGCAAGAGGGAGTACTTACCTTTTCCAAGCTACTTTACAATAACTATTCTTATTTATGGTTTTATGATGTGGTAGATATACACACCTAATCCAATGTGCTAAAAGAGAGATACATTCACTCCAACTAGCTAGTAACTAGCTAACTAACTAACATTCACTAGTAACTAATTAATTCACCTTTCCTGGGTTTGACTCCATCTTGCTTCAAACTTGCATGGTCATATCAACACAACCTCACTGTTGAGTGTTTACAAGCCTCAGGAAAATGACACAAATACTGTTAGATTTTCTCCCTAATGTAGGGGCATCTACATGGTTCAGGGTGCTCAAATACCCAAAAATTCTTGCTCAGAGAAAATTCAGTCTTGACAATGGGGATGTCAAGTGCCAGCATGTGTCAAAGCCTCCAGAGAATCCATGCATTTGCTTACATGCCCAAGAAGCTTTGTTCACGACTTTACAAGCCCAGGCAATTTCAGAGGGCTCTGCTCTCTTTCCCTTAGAGAATCGTACCATGTTTATAAATGTCAAGTTGGCTACCCAAAATCAGAAGCACTATAAATTACTAAACACCCTCAAAAATTCTGCATGTGGCTAGCAGAATATCAAAAATCCATTAATGCTTTTTGGCTTGAAAGAATACAGAGATCTTCTACACCAGACAGTGCATGTTTCAAAATCAGTTCCAAATCACTTTCCTGTGAATATTTATTCTGAAGTACTAACTGAAAAAAATACATCATTAAAAATATTGTGAAGTAACTCCATATGCATTTTCTCACTCAAATTATAGCTACATATAATTTACTTTCTGAGATAAACTTGAATTTAAAGTTACTCACTTGTGCCCCTAGATGATTAAAAAAACCACCAAAATGGTAGCAGAAGGGGGAAAAAAATCCCTTGAGAATGGTCAAGGCAAAACTAAAGTCCTGTAAAATATCTGGAGTGATATCTTAGAAAAAATAATTCTAAGGTTCAGATGCTATTGATTTCAACAGCATCCTGTGGAGACAGTACTATTGTTTTCACATTTGTAATAGTAATTTGTACATTGAAGAAAAATCACTCAGTGAGTACCAAGAAGTAGAAGAGAAGTATGAGTTTTCATTCCTTGTTGTAGCAATACTTAGGGAAAAAATTATTCAAAATCTAATATAAAGCAAACCAGCAAAATTTCAATTGATGGTGTAGTTTCCAGACAAATGTCAAAACCAAGACTTTGAAGGGACTTGATACCAGGAACACCAAGGAGTTACTGAAGCACCCTTGCAATACTCTTGGAACAGGGCAGAGAAAAATGAGTAACAAAAGAGGAACTTTTTTTAAAAGCCCTAAGACTAAGGACAGTTTGCAGCAATCTTTCCTTTCTTAGGCAAAATGTGAACAAGATAGCGAAAGCCAATAAACTTGTATCTGACATTATGTAATCCACAACTAATAATCAACCCTCAATAAATCAACAGGTCAAATTTCTAATGATTAACTAGAATGAGTGCTATTAGTTCCAAAACCAACAGTAAGCAGAAAGAAAAAGTCAGGGATGCTCTTCCTGGTAAAATACAACTCCCTGATTTCAGGCATTATGCTTTCAAGCTTTTCTGCATCCAGACTATTTGTAGCTGTTAGCAGGGATCTCTGTACACTGGTACTTTCAAAAATAATTGACAAATTGGATGAAAAGCAAGTGGTTCAGGGAGTTGTCAGGGAGAATTTATGTAGCAATTTTTCCCTGTCTGTGAGAATAGAAGCTGCAACTAAGGAAATCATCTCTTTCTTTATATCATTCATCTACACAGTTGAAACACTAGTTACTGTGAGTAATAATAGTTCTTAGAGGCTTCTCTTGTCCCATAAATCTCCTGGGAGATGACTCAAGGACAGAGCAGAAATAATTAATCTAAGGGAAGATAATATTTTATCAGTACTTCTGAGCAGTGTGGATAAAATCAAATCAACTGCTAAATGAAGATGCAAACTATATTATCATTAATAAAATTGCACACTGATGAATTTCTGCTGCATCATAAGCAGACTAAAGCCCAGAGAAAATTTGTGACTGATATGTTTCTGGGTAGAAAGTGAACTGAAAAAAGAACTATATTCCTTCCTTCCCTTAAAAAATGTTCTTTCCAAATGCCCCAAGATTCTGTGATTTTTAAGTTTTTACTACTTCAGTTCTTATACTAAGGACAAATAAGAGAGGTCTGCAGAATGATTCTGTTCATGTGTTCCACTTACACAAGTTCACAAATTTGCATATCTAGATACTTATCAAAGCATTTTATGTTTAGCTTGTTTTTTCAGCAGTGAATCCAGTTTAAGAAAAAACAACCCACCAAATCTGTTGACAAAGCTATTGACTAAGCATTTTAAGGTCTGCCTTACTGTTAACAGTGCATTTTTTTCTGTGGTTGGTATAAATGGAGACTATGCCCTTCAAAGTGGCCAGCAACACCAGCATATTACTAAGAGGAGTGATTGTGCAAACGAACACTGATAATAGAGGTTCTCCAAAATCTACTCATTAGTATTTAGCAAAAATCATTTTCTCAGTATAAAGTGAACTGGTCATAACTACTGTATGATCATGCAGGTTAATATGCATCCTTTTCTAAGATAATCGTGTTCACAGTGAATGCAAGAGTTGTTATTTTAAGTTACAAGATTTGCTATAACTTGCTTCTCTTTTCCCCTTTCAATAGCAGAGTCTGCTCCAAGCAGTGGCCACAAAGACTCAATCATTTTGCAGAGGTTTTCATCTTACACGTCTATGTAAGATCTCACCAACATCTGAAATTGTTGTTTTCCACTCTCATGAATGCTGATTAACAGCAACAAAAACCCTAATCCACCAAGCACTTTTGACCCTTGATTAAGACAGAAAGTATAATTGTATTGGGCTGCAGTAATTAAGTGTGTATATATATAAAGAGTTTATCTGCATTTTTTATCAGTTCTAATTTGGTTTTGTCTCCTTTAGGTAGTTAATGCATAACCATCATTATTATTCTTCCAAATGTAATTTATTTCTCTGTTCTACTTCAAGCTGTGGCTGGTAAGGGCCCTGTGATGGTCTGCATTTCCATGCTATCCAGCACAGTGTTGAATGTCGTCCATGATAAAGACTCTTGAGTCCTGTAATAACCAAGTAAATAAAGGAGCAACAACCTTCTAATTTGTTCTCCGCTGGCTGCCCTACCTCCTTAAACTTCTTTGTAACAGTTGCATGCCAAGCCTAATAAATAACTGCATAAACTAGTTATGAACTTGCGTGTGCTTGGAGGCCTGCAACTCTGAAACACAAACTTTCCAGCGCTGCCAGAGCCACATCTATTCTGAAAACACTCCACTTCCCCAGTAGCCTACAGGGACACTATTCAAAATGAGAGATGCATCCACTGTAAAGTACTTAAATGGGAGTATGGAGCTGTGGTGAAGCTTAATTGCTAACAGGAAACACTGAGACACTGCAGAAAAGAGGAGACGAGGGAGTGCTTTTTGGAAGAAGTAACAAAACACAAGGCAAAACTACCTAAAATAGTAAAATGCAATCCAACAAGGGCAGAAATACAACATACTATAACCTGAAAGATGCAGTCACATAAAGAATAGTGAACAACCCACTAAAAAGTAATATAGGAAAGTACCTTGGAGTTGTAGACATGCCGAACTGAACTTGAAAAATGAATTGTTAGGGAAAAGGCAAACCCTACATGAGGACAGATAAACGAAGTCTCACCCACAAGGTGTTATGAAGTAACCCCTCCTGCTGCATTCACACTTGCAAAGCCTCAGCTGGAGTGCTGTGTTCAGCTGAAACCAGGGCACACTATATGCTGAGCGTATAAACTGACTCCAGGAAGAGCATGAGTGATAGAAGGCCAGGAAATACAATTCACTAAGAGAAAATGAACTGAGATTTTTCGTTTGTTTTGATTGTTGTTAGTTTGTTTTGATTGTTGTTAGTCTAAAGGAAAATAAAATTGAGGGACACACAGTGACAGTTTTTAAATATGCAGCAGTTGGCTGTAACTAGAAGAGAACCAATTGCCTTCCACAGCAGTGAGGGACACAAAGCAATGCATTTCAAACTCAAGAAGGGAATTCAGGCAAGACCTTAAGGTGGTGTACCCCTATTCCCTGCAAAAGATTTTTAACAGTAAACTCAGTGAGAACCTGGGACAGATTGCTTATGCAGTGCCTAAGCATATGTACATATGCTTATGGAAGCTTTTAAACACAAGGCAGACAGAAACCAGGCAGGAATGGTACAGGCAGTGACCTGCCATAATGCCCACAACAGATCAGTCATGCCCATGTCATCACCACATCCAAACACATTCAGGCATGGTAATTCCTCCTTTTCCCAGTCTTTTTGCTCCTTGTTTATTACAGCAGCTCTGCTACAGGTTTTTCTGTTCACAGCTGCAGCCACCTGTTGGGCAGTAGAAGCTGGTTCCTCTCTTCTTGCAGGAAAAGCCAGTATCCTACCCCCTGGGACTCCAATGGATTATATGAGCTTTTGAGATTATTCTTATATAGATTTTATATGATTTCAAGAAGAGAAGCTTCAAAAGCAGAAGTAAAGACAGACTCTAAAACAGAGCAAATGCCTCCCTTCTCACTGCCTTTTGCCTGTCATAAAACCATGACTGAGAAATGTGAAGGCTGTCCAAGGAGTTTACATATATAACAAAATTTACAGGAACAGCTGGTGAGAAGAGAGATATATTCAAAAATCCACCACTTGCATTACAGATCTGTATCAGTTAAACTTGAGAAAGTGGTTTAAAAATGTAAGTATTAAACATTTACATGTTAAAACCAAAGAAAACATTTTTAAAACTTGCCCATATGTATAATACAGATATGCAAACACTTACTAACAGAGTGCCCAATGTGTCATTTTCAAGTAATATGAGGTTCAGTAACAAATAAATGACTGTAATTGCTACTGTTCTGGAAATCTGTTTGAATTTAAACACTGTCCTGTGGCACAGACATACCAGGTATATAAAAAGAGTAAACGCCCTTCCTCAGAAACTTAATGACTATTAAATGCACGTACATGACACTGCTAGCACAGTACTGAAAAATACAACCAGAAAAGTCTGCTTTTCTTGGTGGGCTAGTAAAGACAATCAATATGTGTCCTTGCTAGGTCAGTGGCTCAAATGCTGGCCCAGGCCAGTGATGACTGACAACTGCAATCATCTAATGATCGTTTGCCAGCTGTGTGAATAAAACTCATGATTGTGGTCCCAGAGCAATCTGTCCTCAATGCAGCATTATCATCACAATTAAACCCCACCCCCCCGGCCAGGCTCCATGAGGCAAAATGATGGGTGGGCAGATGGATAGAAATATTCCCATTCTGCAGAGGAGCACTCTCATTCTGAACAATGCTGGCATGCCAAAGTTTGACATTTATCCTCTTAGTGAGAAAAGGGGCAGCTATCACTTTTTTTCTTTCAGTAGAGGACTATGCTGAAATTTCCCATTTTTATGACTACTTAGTTTAAGCATGAATTAAAGAGCTATAAAGAGGCTATAGAGTTGTGGGGGGGTCTTTTTTGTTTTGTTTTTGTTTCTGTTTTTTTTTTTTTTTGTGGAAGTATTCTGTGTTTGACCCTCCACCACGGATGGTATTGGCCATTCAATCTGCACTAAACAAGACACAGAAACACCATAATGATCAAAAGACTGTGTGGTGTCAGCCTTTATGACTATTGGACATATCAAGAGGGGGGTTTTTATTGATGCTGAAGTTCTCTGAAATACTTGTGTAAGATTTTAATAACTGTCTTGATTAAGTTTACAATCCACATCTGAAAACTCAACTCTGAGGATCAGTAAACCACTGCCATTAGAACAGCAAACCATATCCCCAGAGCAACACCTCATCAATGTGGAGCCACGGACAAATTTCATTCTGAATGTTTCTGTTCCTGTAGAATGAAGTTAATAATATTCACTACCTTTGAGAAATAACACTGATAAGCCTATACAAATGGGAGAAGAAAAGTTGGAAGTAGATTCCCAGTGAGGAACATTAAACAGAATTCTTACTTAGCCTGTGAGTAAGAGAGTTAATTAAAATAGCAATGTGTTCAGGCTTAATTACTGGAGGTGAATTCAATCAGAAGACTGAATATGAAAGTTGGAGGAAAATTTGATGGGAAGAAATTCTTCACTGACTTGTTTAGAAACAAGACAAACCCCAAGTATTTTTACTACAACATTATCATTTTAGTATCTCCATATCTGCAAAGAATCTACCTACTGAGGTTCCTGAAGACTTCAACACATTCATTTAAGGAGTGAATGACTTTTTAAATCTTTTTGATGGCAAAAGGTATTTTCCCATTTGCTGTAAAGATGAAAACTATTTTTTATTTACAATCAACAATGCAGTCATTTACGACATGGGAGGCAATCCTTTAAGCTCCACGACAATTGCTTAAGCTCTTCTTTAAAACTCCTTTGTGCAAAAAGGAATTTACTGTGCTATGGTTAATGGTTACAGGTCTGTTTCAGTCCATGCTATTTCACCTTGTGTTTTAAGGAATTCTGATGAAGAAATGGAGTGTGGAATGCAGCATGGGATTAAGTAAGCCAACTAACATCTCCCTTCACTAGAAAAGTGAAAAACAACCCACTGCAAGTTCATACAAACGTTCTACTGAGTAAGGCACAAGAATAACATTCCATAATGAGCTTTAGAACTACTAAGCAATCACATCTCTTGTAGGATTGCAACAAATGAATGTTTTTGTAAAGTCTAGAGCATGAAGGTTCTACAGATGCTTCCATTTTAAGAAGCTCTCCAACTTCCTGCACATTCAGCAGAAAAATAAACAATTTACTATTAAAAGCTTGGAAGTATGAATCAGAAAGCCTATATGACAATACAAATGAACACAGAGAGTATTTTTAAAATATTCTAGTATTATTCCCCACATTGTGTTGTCAGTAGTGTGCTAATTCTTCCTAAGAGCAGTTTTGCACTCCCCTCCATCCCAAACCACGTTTCCATTGTTCTGCATTCTGCTGAACAAAAGCTCTGGACTTCCTAAACTATGCATCAATCCCCAGTGGTATGTAAGTAGGGGGTAGAGCAAATCCAGAAATTTAAAACAGGATTTGAACTGGACTGGTGAAGAAAGCAATACAAAGTCTATCACTTCATCCTCTTACTTGGAATAGAGAGATGTGGTTCCTACCACAGATACCTAAGGAATATCTGAACTGCATTGGATGGGGCTATTTAAATTATAATGGATGTAGAGCCAACTGCTATTCTGCTACTCCAGCATATGGATTTCAAAGTTCAAGAGCATTTAAGGTCATTCATAGGAAATCCATCTCTTGATACTGTATCTAGATGTAAACTCCTTGATTCTGACAATTTCCTCCCTTAAAAAGGGGTGCAATGTGGCTGCAAATACGTAACATATTTAATATACAATCTCTCAGCTCTTAAGAACTACAAGAGCCTTTAAACTAAACATTTCAGTTAGTGTTTCTTCACTGACCTCCAATTAGAAGAGATAATGGCAGACTAATGTGGTGTTTGTAACAAACACATGCCAAGGGTGTAAGATACTACATTCACGCAGGCAAACCGCCAGTGCTGTCACAGTTGTCACTGTAACTTTGTTGAAGTCCTCCAGAGTGAGACTGGTGCCTTGGTGCCAGAA
Organism: Pycnonotus jocosus; assembly: GCA_013400435.1. NCBI lineage: Eukaryota > Metazoa > Chordata > Aves > Passeriformes > Pycnonotidae > Pycnonotus > Pycnonotus jocosus. The sequence goes on along the minus strand of VWYP01017655.1, from coordinate 100,070 downwards.
CACTAGGCGAGATCAGAGCCAAAGCCTTCAAGCTCCTTCCTGGGAGCTATGAAAGAAATGGCTCAAAGCTTGTTTCCCCCTGCAAGACAGCAGCTGTCTGCCATACTGTGGCAAGCACTAAAACTGTGGTCTTTCTCACATTCCTTCTTCCCCCAGTATTTCACAGAAACAGAGGATATGCTTAGTTGGAAGGGACCCAGAAGGATCATTGAGTCCCACTCCTAGCACTGCACAGGACTATCCCCAAGAGTCACATCATGTGCCCAAAAGTATTGTCCAAACACTTCTTGAGCTCATTTTCTTCCTTACTGCAATACAAAACCTCAAGGAAATAAAAGGAATAAAATAGAGACAAACAGCAATAAGCAACTTGTTTTCTCCAAGCATTAATTCTATCCTCCCATCCCATGAGATCAAGGCAGGATTCAAACCCCAAATACTGTCAGAAGAAAGTAAGTCCAACTCTTCAAACATCAACTCCTTTTTGGTTGTGATGGGTTCTTAGGAGAGTGATGACAATGATGCCAAAATTACTTATTCCTCTGTAGAAAAGGGGAAAATTATTTGTCTCTGCTCAGAATCAGCTGAAAATACATGCCTTTAGTTTTCTGGTATGAGAGTGCTTTATCTCAGCAGATAGATCTAAAGCTACTGAATTATGATCTCTCCAACTTATCTATTCATATATAAAGTCACACTCAGAGTTCTGGTCAATGGGGTTGGCATTTGGGCTGGCACTGTGTAACACCTTCCTCAGCAAAATGGTCAGTGGGACTCAGTCTCCTCAGCAAGCAGTGCAATGGACCTGCTGGAAGGCAGGGATGTCAACTAGAGGGACTTCGGCAGGCTGTAGAGGTGGGACTATGTGAACCTCATGAAGTTCAACAAGGCCAAGTGCAAACTCCTGCACTTGGATCGAGACAATCCCAAGGACAAATACAGGCTGGGTACAGTGTAGAAGTTGACTGAGAGCAGCCCTGAGGAGAAATACTTGGGGGTGTTGGTTGACCAGACACTCAGTGTGCACCAGCAATGTGCACTCACAGCTCAGAAAGCCAACTGTGTCCAGGGCTGCATCCAAAGAAGTACAGCCAGCAGGTCACCATTCTGGAGAGGCCCCACCTGGAGCACTGCAGCCAGCTCTGGGGTGCCCAACACATGCAGGACACTGACCTGAGCAGGCCCAGAGGGGACATGCCAAGATCAGAGGGCTGCAGCATCCCTCCAATGAAGGCAGGCTGAGAAAGTTGGGGTTGTTTAGCCTGGAGAAGGTTCTAGAAGCCCAATTGTGGCCTTCCAGTACATAAGAGGGGCCTATGAAAGAGCTGGAGAGGAACTTTTTACAAGGGCATATTGCAATAGAACAAAAGGAAATGGGTTTTAACTGCAGGAGGGAACGTCTAGATGAGAGATTATTAATAAATTCTTTACTGGGTGAGGCACTGGAATCGGTTGCCCAGGGAAGATGTGGATGCACAACTCTTGCAAGTGTTCAAGGCCAGGATAGATGGGACTTAAACAACACTGCCATGGCAGTGGGTTGGAAGTAGACGACCTCTGAAATCCCTTCCAAGTCCAATCATTCTTTGACTCTATGACATATATGTGGGTAAGGGGAAAAAATATGACGTTAAGACCATCTCTATAACCACACTGAAAAAACCAGATAATTATAGTATCAGCTCTTGCATTGCTTAGCAGGTCAAGCTTGGTACAGTTTTCACAGGACACTGTTTTCCTCTGTTATTTTTATATTAATGAGGGCATCTAATGCTCATGGAATGATACCACCAGCAACAGCAAGATCCAGGAATAGCATGGGCAGGTGTTGTGCACAAGTTTCTCTGCCAGTCAATCTCAAGCCTGACTCATCTTCTCTTGGTGTTGTATTTTCCTGAAGCAGAGACTAATCACTGTGCCAAACTGTATGATGTAAAGTTCCACTTGGAATGAGAATGACTGTAGACAAATTTTTCCTATCAATGCCTCGTAACTTGAAATCAGTACTGCAAGGGCTTGGTGATAGGAGTGAAAGACTGAGCAAGAAAAGGATAAAATTCTCATAGAAATTACTTCACCTGCAAAAGTAATTTTTGCAAAAGAAAGGTGGAAACTCATTCCAGCCCAAAAAGATCTTTTTTAAGACCTATGTTTCTTGCATCTGTGCTGCAATATCTAAACAGCAGCTGCTTTTTAAATCAAACTAAGTTGTACAACCAAGTTGTGTTATGAATTTCACCTTCTGGAAGAGCTAATCCAAAGTGCATCTGTCAGTAGCAATATCTATTTTTGGTTCACCTCAAAGTATTTTAAGTACTGGAGGGTATTCAAAGAATGGTAAAAGGAGCCAATCAACATTTTTATTGTTGCAATTTTAACACTTAAAAGCCCACACATAGCCTAAAAGTAGGTGAGCTGTGAGCCACACCAGAAGACCATTTATCCATGATTAAGTGTCACTTTGAGGTGCTAACATGGAGAGGCATATAAGAACATAGTTGGCAACTTTACAGAGATAAAATAAAGGCTTTTTATTTAAAGCAACAGTTGAGTTATCAACACAGTAAACATCTTAGGGCAAGTGCTGTTTTTAAGTTCCTGTAAAAGTGTTTTTTCCTTCTGTAAAGCCTACCCTAGGCTATTTCTTGAAAAAGTTTGTCATTGTGATAGATGGAAGCACGTAGGGAAGCAAAACCAAATTTCAAGAAGTGCTTGGCAGAGGAAGAGTAATTAATGGAACTTAATGTATCATTTAACAAAAGCAGTTGGGATAAATTTTTGATGTGTGGCAAGCATTTTAAACAGTTTGACTTTTTCATGAAGGTCACAGAGTCTTTCAAGGTAAGGGCAGAAGCACAAGCTACAGCACAATAAATTAGACCATGTACTTGCAGGGTGTCACATGGAGCCAGTAACTTACAAACATGCTCTCACCCTGGTGCAAAAGCCAGGTACGTTGAAACAGCTCTCCCTTCAGTGCAAATTGGCTAATTTGTTCTTAGTTTGGGCTGTCAAAAGTGTAAGATCTTAACCCTAGGTACAAAAAGAGCAGCAGCTCTACCACAGATTTTCTTAGTGTAGTAAACTTTATCACTAGTCCACCCTTGCACTTTACAACATACACCAAATACTGCACATTGGATTCAAAAGGCAAAAAACCAGACACTGTGGCAATTTTTCTATTGCAGTTAATTCAGGTTTCATATACACATGACACCTTACATTTCAGTTCAAATCTTGACCCAGTTATATTCAAAGATTGTTAAAGAACAACTCATTACAATTTCATATATGCTACACAGCAAAGCTGGGAAGATTGCTATTATTAGTAGGTATTTTTTCAGGTATATGAGAATAAAGAAAGAACCTTGGCAGGAGACCTGCCTTTCATTAAGGACATGGATTAGGACAGTCGGCAACATTATCCTTTACTACATAGTAATTCTGATTGAAATTAAAATCATTAAATAGATTCTCCTATAATAATCAGGGTTTGCCTACTTTCAGTATATTTCTTGCATTCTTATTTTTGATTTTTTTTTCACAATTCCTTGCAATGTTGCCTATGTTTTGAAATGGCTATGTATTCATCTAGGTTGACAGCCATTTATACCATGCTTTGATACTCTTCCATTCCCTTTCCCTCCTCCAAGCAGAAGCACCATCAAAGCTCTAACTGGGACCACACAAATGGAAACAAAGACTAGAGTCCATCTCATCTGTGCAGCGCTGACAGGCTCAGTTACTACAAACTTAAGCAGGCAGTCCCAGTCCTGGCCTTGACAAACAGCCTTTTTCACAGCTCAGCTAAGATTTCTCCACGGATCTGAGTGAAAGATATCAAAAACTAATTTCTAAGAGGTTGCCACACTGAGATCATTTGCTGGTATACGGCAAAACTGGATGACTGATGAGCCAAGAGGGCTCTTTATAAGCACTGATTCCAGTGTAACTACACAGGTCACATTTCCCTAGGGCTGGAACTGAGCAGGAGCTGAGTAAGGAGAAAACAAGAAACAGTGATACTGCACATTGCAGCCTAGCAGTGAATCTCTGCCACTGCTTTACAAAGTGAAGGTTTCCAGGGGCATAGCAACAGCATGCTTCCTCCTTGAAATTATTTATATTACTGTTCTATTTACCTTAATTTAGCATGTAATTGATTTAAGTATAAAACGAGATCTTATTTTTCCAGACATTTATTTTATAAAATTTGATTTACTAGAAAAATACATTATTTCTAATTTACAGCAACGTCTTCTATACCCTTTTTAATTTCATGGGTACTTGTTTCATTATTATCCTTCTGGGTTTGATGGCAGCATTACAATTGTACCAAGTTCTTTCCTAAAGAGAATGTGGTTATCTTTTTCTTATCCAGCTCACTCTGCCCTAAAGTTATTCTGAGGAAGTCCCTTAATGAATTTGATTGAATCAGCAAAAATTTATTCTCTGTGAGAACATTTCCAGCAAATTGTTCTCTATCACACTCCTATTTCTGTCTGGAGATGCAGAGACAAACAGATGGGTCTATTTACAATCACCTCTTGTACGCATACTACTGTCTTAACGCTTTTGGAGAATGTGCCTTGTGCATGTGTCAGAGGCAAAATTAAAAATAAGATATTAAGAGAAGTATTTAATCTCTTCTCGAAGACTCCAAGCCATGCTGTCACATGGCTTCATGTTGCTTACCTTCTACATAATTTTACCTCTTTGCAGGCTAAGCTTATTTAAGTGCCACTTTTGGCACTAGTTTTTGTTATGCCTTTGCCTATAGAAAGAAAAAGCCTCTGTTCCATTCTTACTCTTAGTTAGAAGATGAAAAAATCCTACATATAAAAAAATGAATCCACCCTCCAATATTTATTCTAGGTCTTAAATATGCTAAGCATCCCAATGTAATGATTGTTTTTCTAGACCCCTCATGATTTTGGTTGAATCACCATCCCTGGATGGTTTTAAAAGACAAGTAGATGGGCACTTAGTGACACATTTAGTGATGGATCTGGCAATATTACGTTTATGGTTGGATTTGCTCTTAAAAGGTCTTTTTCAACCTAAATGATTCTATGAGTTCAACAAATTTCTATGAACTCTCTCTAGTAGTTCCATAAATTCCTAAAAGTCCTGACCAGGGCATAGTATTTTGTCAGGGTCTTAGCAAAGCTGTGTTTAGTGGAAAGGTCACTTACTACTTAAAATGTATATTCTGTATAATCTTTTTAGTCACAATACTTGTTATGAGGTCAAAGCAGTTGTCTGTGAAGAACCCTGTACTTTCCTGAATCTGTTCCATATAATCTGTAGCTTACACTGTTTTCCACTGAAGTAATTTCTCTTAACTTTATAAACCTTAAATTTAGCTAATTCTTATACGTCTTCACTATGTGTAATAGGCACCTCCAAAGGAGTCTCCTATGTGAGACTACACTGAGATACTTGTCTGAGCCTTTAGAGCACCTACAACAGTATTTCAGTTCAAAACCAAAGCATGCTTCTAAAGCAAGTCTCCTCACCAACAGCTAAGTCCAATTGTCTTGAGCTTTTGCATAGGTGATTAGAGCAAGACAGCCAGGTTCATGTTTATTACCTGAATTGTCTGGTAAACTGAAGGATCAAATCCTTTAACAGTCACTTCTCGGAAAACTCTTGGCTCCAGTTCCTCTTTGGTCAGATCACAGTGATATATAATACCTAAAATACAGAATACAATGCAAGCTTGTCAGCTTAGTAAGCATCCATCATTAAAAAGATACCAGTTTAGGCACTGTGATGGAGTCATGAATGGTAAAGGTTAACGGCAAGGTGAAAAACAGTAGTTCTGGAGACATTTTTTCATTTAGTATACAATTTAACACATACACGCATTTCATCTAGGAGGATGCAAAGGCTTTCTGTGCAGGAAGAGTAATTCTCACACAAAGCCAGGGGGCTTAAGCAAAACAGGGGGAAAATCATTTGCATAAAGTTAGAAAGGAGTTATTGAGAACAATAATGTTGGAAGAAAGAAATGTAAAGTCAAATTTAAAACACTCCATTTTAGATCCACCAGACTGAGAATAAATATATCAAGAATTTCACTCAGGTCAACAATTTTCTCCTTATGATAAAATATTTGACATTAAAATTCAAATGGCCCAGGTAACAGAAAGAGCTAAACATCCACTTGAAATTGTAGTAGACTAGCACAGGTAGGACTAGCACCTATGGAACTGAACAAAATCTGGTGTGAGTAATTTCTTTCACATCCTGATCCTGAAGGTTTGAAGACAACTTCACTTGAGTTGTATGTATGATTTCAAAAGGATTATGCACATGAGAAGACTTATGTCTATAAATAGTATAAAACTTCTAGGTTGCAGCAGAGGCCAAATCACAAGGAATGCAGTTATCTAGACACTACACAGATGTGTAATTAACCAAGAACAATTTTGCATTTAAACTATAAAACATATTTCCTGTCATTCAACCCTAATAACATTTGAGTATATGTCATACAACGTGACTATCATGTTTGCACGCTGGGTAATATACTAAAAAGTATTCATGCCTGTACTACAGATACACATGATATATAAACTAACTTGAGCGTTAATTATTCTCTGTTCTCCTTTACAACAAGCTGGTCCCTGCAAAATTTGGAACATTTATTAGGGAGAAGAGCACTAAAAGGTATGGCAGTAAGCACTTTACTGGGATCCTCAATGTAATAAAGTTAACCAAGGTGGATAGGACTTGACTGAAATCCTGCTGTATTGTGTGCATTATAGATACATTCAGGAAATAGAAGTAATTACTACAGAGGTCATAACTATAAAAATTCATACTGATTAAAACATAAAATACTGAGGAAACTTTCCAATACCAGGGAATTGCCTCTTTAAGTTAAGTTTTATAGACTGGGAAATCAGGAAGATAGAGATTGATAAACAAATGCAGATGTAAACTAACATTTCTAGCAACTGAAAAAGCCTTTTTCCATAACAGTGAACTAACAGTGACTTGACTAAAATTGACTAGGACTACCCTAGTCTGCTGGGATTTTTTTTCATTAATCACAAAATGACTAGCAAGCCTAATCATGTTGGTCAGCGTAAACCAGCATTGAGGCAGCATTTCCCATATAGATCAGGATCCAGAAAATGATGTGGAAGACTGTAAAGCCCTCCAGTCAGCAGCAGCAGAGCAGCTGTTTGACACACAGGCAGCTGCCCAAGCTGGGTAATGTCCTGGCTAACACTGCACACAGAGCAGGCAGGATTGCCACACCTTAGCAAACCACATGATGAAGAATAAGCACAGACTGCATTCCCAGAGCAAATCAACCTGATGTTACAATAACATGCCATTCGAATCCTGCTACTGCATCTCTTGTTCCGTTGTATTTTCAGTGTCACAGCAGTTAATAAAAAAACCATTGTAATATTTTTAACTGTTTTGCTGGGTGCTAAACAAATGCAAAAGGCCAAAGTGGTCACCTAAGCATCTGACTAGAGTGGCGAGCAGGGATAACCATATTTTTCAGGGAATAACAAAAATTATTTTATGGTGTCAACATATATGGGTTTAGAACTGCTTTATTCATTATTTAATAAATATGTTTAGTATTACTTTTGTTGTAAGTATTAAAGATAAGTATGTTAATTTCTTTCTCATTAGAAAAAAAAAAGAATAGTCCAACTTAATACAGGAGAAAATTATATTGATTTTCAATAGTAAAGTAGGAATATCTAGGTTAACCAAGGAGCAGCCCAATACCTTTTGTATGATTATTCCACTGATGAGGTGAATGGAGGTTGCACACAAACAAAAAAAGATCCATATACCTACCTAAAAATTACCTCTCTAGTCTGCTTTCCTCATTCTTTCCTTATCCTCATGCAGTCTACCTACACTTCTAATCTCCCCTTTTTCTTCCCGATTCCAGGTCACTCTGCCCCAGTTAACAGAGCTATGCTATAGTGAATTCTTTGTAGATACTAAGCAAATGAATGAAAAGGAGAAAAATAATCTGCCTAAGCAACCAGCAGTGAGAGCAGCTATTGCTGGCCAGCTGGAAAGCCACAGGCTAAACTGGATCTGGGCTCTTCCCCTACACATTTTTAGCAGCTGCAGAGCCTCTACTGGCCCAGCTGAGACGAATGGTGCAGGCCTGTAAAACTGATGACTTCTGGCCCACGGTGTGGGCAAGTGAACTACGAACCATCAAGCTGGATGAAGTTAGAGATAAATGCAAGAGTGTCCTCAAGCTACTCTCCAGCTGCAATAGCTTCAGCAATTTGAATATTTAAAAGAGAAACTGAAAATATATCATATTTCTGTTTATGCAAACAGTAAGATAACAGGCAATTAACCACACTTCTTATCTGCTAAGACTGAAAACTAATTTTGATAATTTGACATAATCCTTTCTAGCAAAACCAGCTGTAAAGTATTTTACAGCCATTTTGCAATATAATGTTGCTGTGCTCTAACAGAAACAAGCAAAAACATAGGTCAGATGCTATAAGAACATTTTTTACCCCCTTATGATACAAAACCTTGCAAGAAGATAAAGATCCTGAAGCCTATCTGCCCCTTCATATTTGAATTCTGTCTTGTATTAGGTATTGTTTGGGCCACAAACAAAGAAGAAGAAAAAAAAAGCACTAACAGTAAATACATTTTCTTGTCATATACTAGAATGACAACTGTGTAGAAACTCCCTTACTATGCAAAAACCTAGAATATTTACTGTTTTGCCACACCTGTACTATGTAATGCTTTGGACAGCTCCAGCTTTGCAGGACTGTACAAAGAAGATTCCTATCGCAATCCAACAGCACCAAGTACTATAAGGACAGATAGTAAAGATGCTCAAATAAGGCTATCCATAAATGAATCATAAACTGTCAGAGAACAATTTCTGTGACTTTTATTAAAGTTCTTTAAAATTGTGATTAAAAAAATCACATTAAAGACATTAACAATTATCTTTCACTGAGGTTTTTCACCTTCTATCTTGCTGTATGAAGCAAGAACTGTGAGAATGCTACAATTTTATCCAGTACAAGTCAGTCTTGAGTCTTAATGCAGGTGTCTCAAATACTAGTAGGCACATTATTTCATGGATCAAAGACTGATACATTTTTATGAGCACAATCACTGCTAACATGGGTGGGAGCAGTTTTATACCAATATACCAAATAATTACTAAACTAGGTAAAATGAGAAAGACACTGTTCTCAGGAAAAGGAATAATAACATGAGACAAAAAAAACTTACCTGGAGATAAAAAGGAAGTAAACTGGTAGAATATTTCAGTATCCTTCTTTTGGCCACTATATCCCACAATACTACCAACTTCTAGGGGAAAAGTCTTGAGATGTGCACCAGTGGCTAGGTCATGAAGCTGCAGGATATTCTTCACATCACGCAGGTAGCACAAAACCAGGAAATTGGACCTCACACAAGCAACCCATTCTGCACAGCAAGGAAAAGCAAAACAAAGCCACGGAAAATACAATTAGAAGACATAAGAAAGAAAACAATCAGACATACTGTGATCCTAAAATTCTTTAGCATACCTAAATACATGCAGCAAAACTTCTGACATGCGCTGCCTTTTAATCTTAAATCTCTGTAAATGAACCCAAAATAAAGTCTGACATCCTCTGGAAATGCATTAACCATGCTGCTTAAAGTTAATTTATGCAAACACAAGAATAAAGAATTGTTTAATCAATATGCTTATGCATTTGAGATATTTATAGATCAATACTGCTCTTAAATATCACATATTTCAGTGCATAACCCAAGCAAAACATTTATCTTTGCCAGCAATACTTATGGAAAGTCATGAAAATCAAAACAATCATTGATTTATACTCCAACTAAAATCATAAAGAAAAAATATCTGATCCCATATTGCACATTGAGGTATAGAACCTAGACATTACTATTTGTCTTGGTTCTACTGCTGAAGCAATCAGGAGACTATTCTTGTAAGCAAGCCCTACTGGGTGTAAGAAAAGGGCTACTCTGGGGTTATGTTCTCATCATGCCATTAAAAAAAGCCCCATGTGCTTATTCAAGATGCTAATGTTGCTAAACAGCATTCTTGAGACTGTAAGGTAATAGGAGCAGGATGTAGCACAGTGAACTCAATCCAGCAATAGGATCCAGGAACAAATCCCTCTGCAGGGGTTCATTGCCTTTATGTCTCTCCTGGCAGTACTAGTTGTAGTCCCACCTTGTCTGTGCAGCTGTGCAAGAATGACAGCTTCTGCTCCACAGAACTTTTCCCATCCTGAGTTTGTTCCTTGGAATAATTACTAGACATATGTGAACCTTTATTTCAAGGCATGCTAATTTTTCAATTGATCTTTAGAAAATTAAAACCAATTAAAATATCGGGGCTGGCAATTTCTAAAAATATCTGCAGTTCTACTGACTATCTCACTTCTATCTCCATCTCTATAGTCTGTAAAGTGTATAAACTCTTTGGAGCTCCAGTTCACCCATGATTTATCATGTAACATATTCTCTCCTGTGCCATTGGCTTTACATCTCTAGTTGACAAGTCTATTTATTTACTCATACAGACAGAAGAGAGATTAAAACATCTTAACCTCGCTCAGCATTTCTGTCATTTAAGAAATTACTTTTTAACAAAAGTGTTTAAACTTCCACTAATTCACAAATTGAATACAAGCAAGACAAAATACAAGCAAAGTTAAAAATTAAAGAAAGTACCCTGAAGGAGGTAATGTGGGACATTTTTATTTGAGGAGGTGAGGAGGTGATTTTTAGTCTCTTCCAACTAAATAAACACAACTTCTTCTCTGACAACTCAGACTGGAAATCTAAATCATGGGCAAAACAGCAGTGCTGGACAATGACTTTTTACATATTCCTGTAAGCAGCGAATAAGAAGATGGAACCAAATGTGCAAGAAATCTGAAGTAACACTGACAGGGGTACACTGTAATGCCAAAGTAGCACTGTGAGACGGAGAGCTTAATGTGACAAGATTGGAGAGAAAAATGTCAGAACATAAACATATAAAAATTGACAGAATTTCAGTTTTATGCCATTTGATGTTATTCACATCTTTCCAGTTTCCTCAAAGTCCTATAAAATCAAATAATTTGAATTCACAGAGCTGTAAAGAAGACAGTCTTATAAATGCATCTTTGCATTTATATTCAGGTTCCAGAATAAAAGTTCTGAGTTGTATGATGTGCCCCTTCCATTAAGGGTAACAAGTTTTTTTGAATTGAAGGTCAAAACTCGCTATTCTGAAACTATATGCTTTCATACAGAATTCAGGTCTGTCATAACCCCCTAGAGCTCAAAGACCTTCAAATGCATTCAGATTGTTTCTGAAGGACCAGTGAAATGTAATACTTGCCTTTCTAATCATATGAAGTCATGTTTCATAAACACCTAAATAAAGCTTTACTGGTTTACTGCTCCCCTCTTCCTGAACAGCATCACTCATTTTTTTTTCACCCTCAAACTTTCCAATATGCTCATGAGCTTCCAGTCTAAATTTGGGAATTTTCTAACCAAAGCCCCAGAGAACACTTACTGAAATTTCAGTCATAACCTGAAATAATAAGGTACAGCATAACATAACACTGTTTATAAATTAGTAATTGATGTGTAATTTTAGCTCTAGGGTGGCCAAAATTTCTTAAGCGAGGCAGGAGAACATAATAAACATTGTAAATTATAAGTTCTATTCAATTACATATTTTAAATCATTCTTGGCTGTATACACAAGCAGAATATGTAGTAATTTAAAATATTTTTTGCATTGTCACTGCACAAATTTTCCAACATTTTTATGTGGTTTATTAACACAAAAGGTGAATTAAAAATTATCATCCCAACAGTAACACACCTTTTTTGCATGCAGAATTATTGCCTCTGCAATGAGTATGAGATCCCATGAACTCCACTGGTGTACTCAGCAACATCTATAATTAAAATGCCCAGTTTTACTCTCAAATTTTCTTGAAAAAAGTTGCACAAAATGGATCATAAACACTCTCAGATTGACTTCAAATGTATATAATATATAGCTTTGCCTCAACAAAAAAAAAAAAAGGATTTTTATTTTAAAATTATGTTGTGATGATGCTTTAATTCCTCACTAATTATTTAACAGTTCAGTTTAATGGATTTTTTCCTTAAGAGCTGATGTATATTATTACTTTGACTTATATACTTATGAAGAGGTATTACTCTTTTTATTAAAAAGATTCAATTGCTCAGGAGTAATGCTGCTGGCTTATGTGGGGATTTCTACTACTAAGGAACTTGCCTAGGAAGCAGCAATATCAACTCTCTATCACCTTTTTGGTTTACAAATCAGATGCTCTCAGGTGAAGATAACAGGTGAGAAGCCAATGCAAAATGATTTTAAAACATTCCATGAGATTTAGGAACACATCTTCTATGTACAGTACCTGTATTATAACTAGTTTTGGTGCATTGCTAACTGCCTCCAAAACTTATAGTAATGGCAGCTACAAAGATATGCAAAAATCAAAATAGAGCACAACATTGAAGCAGACTTAAAAGACCAGAAGAAAAAGAAAACACTAAGAACCAACACTTATATAACAGCAAGCTAAAACAATGCTGAATTATTAACAAGAGCTATTTTTTGACTGCAAGCTTTGAGTCTCTGTTATTCCCATGTTCAGTACTGAGAACCACAGATACTGTTGGTGTGTTGCATTAGCAGCCAACCTTTTGGTTTTGCTCATGCATTGCAGGATGCATCCTGCATGCCTCTATTTCCTAGAAACTTTGAAGATGGCAGGATTTCAAATCTCCTGTCTAAGCCTGACACCATTGCTGCTGGCACCCTTTATAGACAGATGGGGAGAAGAAATAAGCACCTTTAGAGTTCAAGTGAACCATTTATTTTGGATAGCCCATTCTGGGATACTGTGAATTGCTTGCTGAGCAGTTTCACTCACACAAGTACTGTTTTTTAAAAAGCTAACTATCCAAAACCTCTTTGTGTATAGGTCAATTTATTTTCAGTTAATACCAATGAACAGAGCAATTACTCTCCTGGTTACTCCTAAACTTATCAACCTACCTACTTCCAACATCCATCAGGCACAGGATTTATATTACTATCCAATAAACAGTGAGAGGTTGCCTTCTCCAACCTCAGCATCTTGCTTCAGGCCTCAGAGAGAGAGAGGAACACACTTGGAGGCAGTCCTGAGTACTGAAAGCGGTTATGAAGAATTATCCTTGGTATTGGCCAGTTCTCTCTGAAGAGTACAGTGACCACCTTGGTGACTAAAATAGGTTACACACAATTCTTCAATAGCTAAATTTCGGCTACAGGCTACTCTTCTTAACCAGGCCTAGAAAACTGAGTTCAACCGTGTCTAGAACTTCTAGTTCAACCTTCCAGTAATTCATACACTGCTACTTTCTAAAGTTTTTTTTATTATTTTGACAGCTATCATTAGTCACAAAGCCACTAACTTGGCATCTGCAATGTTCCTATAATTAACTTTTTAAAGTAGTTTCAGGGAAAAAAAGGGTTGAATCCTCAAACTAAATATCTGTGCCACTAACCTTAATGACTTTAAACAGTTTTGACCTTTCCTTTCTGCAGCAGTAACTGAAGCCTGCTAAGTCTCCAAATGTACAAACATACTTTGACAGATGCAGGCTGAAATGCTGATGGAGAACGCACCACACTAGAAGAGCCAAGCAGCCACAGAGCTTCAGCAGGAATTGCTGAGTTACTTGATGAATGCTGTGCTTATGCATCCACTCAACACTTGTATTGTTGAGTGAGAATAATTAATGTATTTCAGTGGATGGCCAAAGCTGTAGCTGCAAGACAGACCAGGAAGGTCATGGTGGTTTTCCTGGTCATCACAGAGAGTGACCATAAACTTCAATGTCTCTGAAGATTAACACGTACCAATGCTGATCTCAACTAGAATGACCTGTAACCATCACTCAAGACTACTTACGAGTAGACTTGCAAGTAAAGCATGAGCAATTTACAGAATAAAATGTGAATAATTCTGAAACACATAAGTAAATGTTGATAAGCCCTCACAATATAAAGCAGTTATCTTCTCACTGAGACCCCATTTTCAGTGGCAACCTGCCATGTTAAAGTTAATGGGAAAGCTTCCACCAATTTCAAGAAGTCAAGGATTCAGTGCTCCTTCCAGACTTTCCCTCCTGGTTTCACTACAGTGCCAAAACACAAATTTCAGCTGCAGTAACTCACCTCCCCATCTCCTAAGCATTTATGAATTAGTTAGCAGGTTAAAGGTATTAAGAAAAATACTGTTTTGCACTTGGGAATTGTAGCTGAAGGAAGGGAAGCATTTTACATGCACTGAGTTTAGGTGTGCAGATCTGTACAAGTACAGGGAGCACTGCTAGCTTTCCCTCTGCTTGTTAAATGGCCAACTAGGATTCAAGGAACTGTTCATGAGCCTCTCTTCATCAACAACACATAATTATGTCTTCCTTAACAAAGCCTGGATTGATTAAAAAAGCCTGACATGGAGACTGGCTTTTGCTTGCTGGTTACATCAAATGAAGGAGTGAGGTTTTTTATTCATTCAGGACTACAACTTCCAGATCATGATGAAATTCCCATATCTTGGTGCTAAGGATACAACACTAATCTGCAAGTGTCTGTAACAAAGAAGCAACTGAAGAATTTAAATTTACTTTACTGTAAGATCTACTACAGATTTACTAAGATCTAATTAAAACTCATCTTTTTATGGAGACTCTTTCATTTGTTAGTTCAATCCAACTTCTTTACATACAGTTCCAAAAAGCTAGAGAGAAGTAGACATATGATTGACTGTTTGGGCTTCACATTCAACTACAGTAAAAGATTAATGACACACAACATATTCCTGAAAGTCACCCTGATGGTTTTATACGACCCTGATGATTTTATAGATTATGTTTGCTTTCAAGTGTTTGAGATTTGAATGCCTGTTGGTTTACAGTCTAAAGGCCAGTGTCCTGAGCAAACCCACTCATCTGAGCTTTCAGTTTTTCTAGTGCAGTTCTTGTTAAGTCTGTACTGTCAAGGCTGTCATGTATAAGCCATTAAATGAATGTTGCATGGATTAATTCTTTTTCGTTTGTGCGTGAACATGAACTCATCATGACTTTGCCTTTAGAATGAAACCAAAATGGTGTTGAGCTAAATGCCACAGTGTAGTGAAGAGCAAATCTGTCATTTATCTTACTGGGAAGGAATGCACAGTCAGTGCTTGCAGAGCCACTGGTTGGCTCCATAAAGCTCCTTTGGCTGCCTAGACCACTTTCCAGGTAAATCCACACATGGCAACCACATTTCATGCCAGTCACACGTTTCCGTCCCATTCTGTCTACACACTCTCAACGTCCAAGTGAATTCCTCAATTTGGTCCCACTTTATAAACTGCTGTTCCTCATAACTTAAGCATAGCTTAACATACTGTCGGTGAATTTGCACATGACCAAAATTAAGACTTGGAAGCAATTTTTCACTGACATCTATTATTAATTCTCTGCTTAGGACTTGAAACGCATTTTATTTAAGATGCAAATTGCTCCTGATTCAAATAGTTCCCAATCTTAAGAAAAGATTTGTCTCACCAAGCTCTAATTTGCTACATTTCCATTCACTACAATTCTCTCAATATTTTAGACCCCAGTCATTTGCAACATCACTACAATTCTGGATATGTTCAGAATCAACATTTATGTCACAGAGGGGACATCTAGGCTCTGGCAAAAATCACACAGGGCACATTGTGAACTGCAGGCAGAAATTAAGATTTTTTTTTTTAATGTGACAAAAGCCTTAAGATGACTTTGAAATAGTAATAAAATAGATTTGTCTCTGTGGAAAGACAGAACTTACTGTATATGCATACATCAAATCATATACATAAAGAGAATTCTAGTCATTCTACAAAGCAGCTTTTCACTGAAAAGTAGCAAACACAAAGGAATTTGTATAAAAATTGATTAATAAAAACTCAGAGTATTTCTGAATAACTAATTATGCTAGTCAGATAAATCATAATTGTACCTCATACTGCATGGAGAGCAAACTACATAAATATACACTAGGCATCTGTAAAAAAAAACCTAAGAGGAGGTTCTTCTGTATTATCCAAAACTAATTATAAGCTTTCACAGAACTGTCTGCAAAATGATAGGATTTTTTAAAAAAACCCCTTTATTTTAATTGTATCAAAACCAAAGGTTTATGTTTTGAACTCGCTTCTATACTTCAAGAATTCCACGCCCTTATACTTTCCTGAAGGTTCTTTTTTCAAGTATTGTTTACTCCTCTTATTCCAGGAACAAAAGAAATCCTGTCTCAAATTCTGACCAATTCTGTTCAAAGCATGCTACAGTACTGCCAGATTTGCTCTTTCCCTTCTTTCTGCTTATGAAGTCCCTCTTGTTGTAATCCCTGACTGTCCAGTAAACATTTATTTCACTGACATGAAGCAGAAAAATACTTTCTCCCCATTTCTTCCAAACACAGAATTAAAACAAGGATAGATGAAGCAACTTCACTAGGGCCACACAGGATGTTGGAGAGAGAGAGAAAGAGATATTCTGGAACACTTGTATCTCAGCAAGTCTTTTCATTGCAAATCCTAAACAAAGTTTAAACACAAGAAAAAAGCAAGAAGGTCTGTAAAAGATCATTCAACATCCATTAATTTGGAAAAAAGCAGAACCTAATGTCTTTAACTTGACATGAACTCTTACCTAGAACATCTTTTTCATGTTCAGGGACAAGAACTTTCCATTTGGATTCCTCTGGATCACTGAAGTCAATGTTGATTAACCGATAATTTGGAGAATGGCGGTTTGTCTTGAAAGTGAACACTGTTCCTTCATTGGTGACATACTCATACTCGGCATCAAAGTTATCTATCAGCTTCACCCATTGAAGAATTCCTGCAAGATCAAACACAGAATGTCAATTCCTCAAACAAAACCTTTCAACACCTGAGGGCAAGGCCTTCCTGACAATTGCTGTAGGCTCTTTCTTGAACGATGGCAGTGACCAGAAGCAATACAACTATGGAAAGACTCGAATATGTACCACATATTAAGAACTTTCAAAGAATGTTCCAGATCAATAGGCTGCAGTGGAAAAATGCCAGTTCACACATGTTAATACAACTGGTTTGGAGGAATTTCTAGCAAAATACTGACAGAATTATGGCTCGTGTTTCCTAAGGGGCTTCTGGAGAGCTCAAATACTCTCCCACAGTGGCTGCTGTGAAGCCAACGCTGCTGAGCACATCAGGTTCTTGTCAAGGGAGTTCACAAGTGCCCCCTTCTGCAGACTTAGAATGAAGGGCTGCAGCTGAGTTGAAAGACTACACTAAGCTTCCAACTGCAATTTTATTTTTAACAGCTTTTCTAAAATTACTATTTAATTATAAAGAAGTGTTTGGGGATATTAGTTCCTGCAAAAAATTTTACTTTGAATGGAAAATTTTCCATTCTCCTTGAAAGTCTAGAACTTCCCGCAGAATAGAAATGATGCTATTGGAATGAGTACAATAAACTTCAACATGAGGAATTTCCCTTGCAACTCAGAAACAACATTCCTGAAATGCTGTTCTGCAGAAATTTGTCACCACCAAAGGACAACTACAGTTAGCAAAAACATCTGAGTTTCTGAAGAATGAAACTGCATTTTGCCTATGAAACTCCTAGAATATTACACTCAGTAAAAGAAGTGGACTTCTCTTAAAAATGAATTGCCCCAGTAGACTGAGGTACAGAGTAGGTAGTATTGACTCAATCTGAAGATGGGATTTTAAAACTCCACTGCTTTTTATTTACCTTTTCCCTTTCTGCAATAGGTTGAGAGGCTAGTAGAAAGAAACAGCAGCAAAGCTAGCTAAGATATGTGATATACTTATGTCTCCAACCTAACCTATCATCCAAATTTACTATTGCAAGCATCATACATTAACTATGCTGAAAAATCAGGATTCTTATTGATATGTGAAACTAAAGCTCTTGTATCTTAAAATAACATTTAGTGCACCGTCTGCCCCTTTCTAAAGCTACAGGTTGGGTCCTCGCTTTTAAGTATAAACAAAGAAACTGTTCATAAATCTGTTTGTGAAACTCTATAATGCAATGTTTATATCAATAAAAAAGCATTTCAGCTTATTTTGTAATATTAAAAGCTGAGCAGAATAATGCAAGTAGATCATAGCCGAGCTGCAATTACTGTAAACTTAAAAAAAAGAAGAGAATAATTGAGGAAGCAGTGAGATGACTAAGGTCATTTAAAACCCATTAGATGTACTAACGGAGTATAGTAAGGCCTGGTACATTCATAAAGTTTGTATCTCTTAATTGCCACTTTGGTTTAAAGAAAACTTCCCTGTCTCTTCATGCAAAGTGATTAAATTCTACTTTGCATACTGCTGTAAGAGAAACTTTCCAGACAATCCTGACAAGACTTAGTATCCTAAGTGAATACACTGCTCTTAAATTTTGATTTTTACTGAGATCCAAAGTTCTGCCCTTCTCAAGAGATTTCATGTTGAAGAAAAATCCTGCTAAGTCACTCCAGTTACTGTGAGTTCCACAGAGAAAACCTGCTTTGATGCTCAGTAAAAGCAAACCAAATCCAGCCTACAGTGAACCCTGACAAACAGCAGTGAAACCATTTCAAGATCCCAAGTCACATGTACAGGCATTTTAGTAAATAAAAACTTTAACTGCAGAGTAACATCATAACAATACTGGTATCTGACAGAATGAAACCATCATAACTGAAGTACAAGACTTCATAAAAAGAAATTGCCAGACTGTTGAAAAACCCCATTTTTTTAATGGCAAATGTGCACAATAGTTGTAGTCTCCTCGAGTGTAACAGAACTGGGATTCCATGAAGACAAAGGACAATAATGTGACACTAGGGATTTACATTGCTTCCATGCAACTCATTAATCCACTCCTAAATGAGCAGCTAGTAAAAAAGTGAGAGGGTTGATGTTCTGCAGGGGTACACTTAGTTGTTATTATACAAAAACAAGAGCATCCATCTTATTAAAGTGGCTTTTATGTAGTCCTTAGAAGGAAATATTGCAGATGAATTACCTCTAAGCCATTGTCTTACTGAAGTTGTTAAATATGCCAACATCTAATCCAAATACGCCAACATTGGATCAGAGGCGGTAAGGAGGCAAGTACAGGCAGTCCTTTCATCAGACACATCATTGCTGTACAGGGAATGTGCTGCAGTTCTCCAGTGAGAGGAAGAAATTCTTTGCAATATCACAGGTATCAGCCATAGGAGGATGTTCTTTATGGCTGGTTAGAGGTGACCTAGTTGTGGCTGTGACTGAAAGGGGTATTCTAGCACTGCTTCAGATCCTCCTGCTTAGCCTTCTCCTTTGGACTAGAAATAACAACCTGATGACAAACGCAGGCAGTTCACTGGGAATTAATATGGCTGAAAAGGGATGGGGACCATCAGACCATTTCTCCCCAGGCCATGCCAGTGGCAACACAAGGGACAGGCCCATACAGCTCACTAGCATGGCACTTGCCCCCAGGTCAAGCACTCTGGTCTTGCCTCTCAGCAACAAAAAGAACAGTATGTAAGTCATGACTTCAAAAACTACTTGAAAAACAAGGTGAAGGATGGACATTCAGTCCATTCTTCAAAAAAAGGAGAGAAAAGAGTTGAAGAACTGGATCGTGATAAGACATTTACAGGTTTAACCAGCAGTCCTCTGAGAACATGTGTCTTTGAGAAGAATCAGAGAAGTGGCATTTGTATAGTCTAACATCTGAAACGTTGAAGACTTCAGTTCAATCCACATAACCATACGAGACAGATTTATTATACATAGGGTAAGCATGACAGTTTCCTGTATACTGCTGCTATACTCTAATCCTTTCCCCTGCCAGTCCTTCTATTAAAATATTATTAAATTGCTGAAACTATACAGATGGTTTTGCCTATATGTTTTATTACAATTTGTTATTCATCATCACATAACAGCATTACAATAGGAACTGCAGGTAGAATTCAGTGGACAATAAAGCCATGCCACACAACAGAAAATCATAATCCTACAGAGCTAGGCTTCTGCAAAAGACAAAAGCAACGTTCAGCGTACAGACAGAATTTTTAAACAAAGTTTTTTGATCAATAGAAGATCAAAAGATAAACTTTTTTTCAGTAAGTATCATAGAATAAGCCCTCAATCTTGTACTGGCCTCTAAACATTACAGTGAAGTATTCCATGGTCGCCTGAGAGCTCTGGGTGATGAAGCAGGTTTGTAACTGAATGAAACTGAAAACAGGGGAAGGAAAAGCTAATTTGAACAAATTGATAAGAGTATGAATTATCAGAAGGTCTTGCTACCAATCCTCTTCAGACAGAAAGGATAGAGTGGCTGAGAGTCACTGTTAATCACTTCACCAAATGGTCTTGGTACTTCCATATTTCATGTTTCTTGGAAAAGCAAAACAATCAATTAATGGCAAATAACCTCTTGTCTGTGCCTACTGGAGAGACAGGGTTTTAACAGTAGGGTTATCTTGACCCTGGGAAGAAAGTTTTCAAAAGGCAAACACTTGCACTTGGTTTTTTTCATGTACTCTAACAGTCAAAATTATCAGGTGAAGATATAAAGGTTCATCTCCATAAATTCCACTCTGTCTTGTCATTTTTTGCAAGACAGCTTTTCTAGAAATGGGGCAGTGCTGAGAAAGCTCAGGAAATGAACCAGGAGACTTGGCTTATAACAATAGGACAGGTTTTCCAAACCAAAGAATGATGCCACGTTTTATTAGGGTACATGCATTGGGTAAATAAACTTCTACCCAAGGAAAGATCATTATTTTTTAACTCCCAGATTCTCACAGAATAATTTGGGTTGGAAGGGGCCATCTAGTTCCATCCACACTGCCATGGATAGAGTCACATTCCACTAGACCAGGTGCTCAAAGTCCTGTCCTACCCAGATCTGAGTATCTTCACAGATGGGGCATTCACAACCTCTCTGGGCAACCTCTTACGGTGTTCCACAGTACTAATCCACACTAGGTTTTACATTCAACAGAAGACAGATAATTTCATGGTACACAGCATACATCAGATTGGAAGAGACTGTTTCAGGGCCCCTGTGGCACATTCATAACATATTCTCAGAACTGAATGGCAGAGTCCTTCACTCAGACATCTACTTCCACATCAGAATCTAATTTCTTTTTGAATCATGCAATACTCAGCTTGCTCTCAAGCCGCTGTTCTGAGCAAAGCAGCTAGGGAAAAGAACTCAGGGGTTTTTCCCTCTTTTTTCTTCAAAGCCACAAATATTTGTCTCACTCTGGTCTCCAAAGGCAAGAGAGATTTTCAAACAATTTGGACTCTCTTTGAAAGCAAGATCTCTCTGTGTCTTGGGACTTGACTTCACTTATAAACATCTGAGGGAGGAAATACTGTAAAGGAGACATTAAGATGTTCCTGAAAGGGATGCAACTTTTGTATTTGTATTGAGAGAGTACCACTCATTTTGCAGATGATGGATGACAGCTCCTCAATGATCATGGAAAATGAATGTATTTGCCATCTAAAATATAAATAAATGGAAGGAAGCAGTATTCATTCCTCTGAGTTAAAAAGTTCAGATGTGTCAAGATATATTCAAAGACTAATCCAGAAGAAAGAAATCAAGCATTTTTATGAACAGACATTTCTCAATCAGTTTCAAGGCTCCAATTTTACTTCCACTAGGATAATCATTCAAAAGACAAGAGAAGAGAATATATATTTGATCATTTTGAAAGAGTTATAGCTCATGTCCTCAGACAGCAGAACACAGCAATTGAAAAACAGGCATCAAAGGTTATCTCTCTCCCTCACACTGCACTTTCTCTGATATAAACAGATAAAAGCACAAATACTTCATCTAAAAAGTAACTTCATTATGAATACTATTTACCCCTGGTGGTGTTCAAAGCCAGCTTGAATAAGGCTTTGAGTAACCTGGTCTAATGGAAAACATCCTTGCCCATGGCAAGTAGGGTTGGGACTGGGTGATCTTTCAGGTCCATTCCAAACCCTCAACATTCTATGATTCTGTGACTCATAAATGTAATGTCCAGTCAGACAGCAGCAGCATAAAGATGTCTTTGCTCAAATTAACAGCAAGCTATTTAATTTCATAGAATAGTTTGCATTTGAAAGGACCTTTAAAGGTCATTTATGCCAATCCCCTTGCAATGAGCAGAGACATCTTCAACCAGATCCAGTTGCTCAAAGCCCCATTGCACTTGAATTTAAATGTTTTCAGCAATGGGGCATCTATTACCTCTCTGGGCAACCTGTTCAAATGTTTTAACACATTTACTGTAAAAATCTTCTTCCTTCTATCTAATCTAAACCTACCTTTTTTTTATTTTAAGCCATTACTGTTTTTTGTCTAGCACCAGGCCCTGCTAAAAAGTTTGTCCCCATCTTTCTTAAGGACACCCTTGAAGTTGTGAGGCAGCAACAAGGTGTCCCTTAAGCCTTCTCCTCTCCAGGCTGAACAACCACAGCTTCTTCAGCCTTTCCTCATAGGACAAGTGCTCCAGTCTTCTGATCTTCATCGTGGTCCTCCCCTGGGCCTGCTCCAACAGGTCAATGTCCTCTCCGTGCTGGGGTCCCCAGAGCCAGATGCCATGTTCCAGATGGGGTCTCATGAGAGCATGGCAGAGGCACAGAATCCTCTTCCTCATCCTGTTGGGCATGCTGCTTTGGATGCAGCCTAGGATACAACTGGCTGTCTGGGCTGTGAGTGCACACTGCTGGCTCATGTCCAGTCTCTCATCCACCAACACCAAGTCCTTCTCAGACCCAGCAGCGCTGCTCTCAATCCCTTCATCCTGCAGCTTGCATTGATAAAGGGGGTTACCCCAACACAGGTGCAGCACCTTTCACTTGACCTTATGGAACTTCATGAGGTTCCCATGGGTCCATCCTTGTCCAGGTCCAGCTATAGGGTGTCCTGTCCTTCAGGTATGAAGCACCACTCAGCTCAGTGATGTCTGCATACTTGCTGAAGGTGAACTCGAACCCATTGTCCGTATAGCACTGCTCCCAGTACGGGACCCCTGGGTACACATGGTCCCATTAGACCATAGATATCGTCACCCATGTCCACTGGGACACTGAGCTGTTGACCACTACCCTCTGGATGTGATCATCCACCAATACCTCATCCACCCAAGAATCTGCCTATCAAATTCATCTCTCTCCAATTTAGAGAGACTGATAGTGTAGGGGATCATGTCAAAAGCCTTTAAAAAATTTAAACAGATGATACTTCATAGGGCTTTTTAATCACTAATTTTATTTATTTATATTGCTAATAATTTGCCTCCAAAACTAAATACACAAAGTATGCATTTATGCTTATGTATAATAACTAAAAAAATTAAATACAGTGAAAGCAAAACTTTGAAATTGACATTTAAGGGATATGAAACATTTTTCTTAAAGACTCTATTGTTCTTCCACATTTTTCAAGACAACTAATTTTTTTTCTCCCCATTTGTTAGGATACAATAGCCTTGTTTTGATATTATTGAAACTTTTTTTTAAAGTTACTTCAGTCACAGAAAAGTTTCTCAAAACATGGAACAGTATTCTCCCTCTCACCCCTTTATAGCTGATGTTTACTGTCGCCTCACTGTCTCTTTTCATTTTCATTACAAAAGTTTTCATCCACTATTTCAGGCTACACAGCACAAAGTGACTTATTCCCCTGATGTTACTGTACATAGGACTGTTCAGTGCTTATTATTTATTAAGAGAGCCCGATAAATTGCAAGACTAAACTCAAACAAAAAAGGCTAAACAATCCTATTTTCAACCCTGAAGTGGACAAACATTACCTTTTTCCACCTGCCCTCACATCACATACATGCTTTTTTAGTGTGGGGAAAAAAAGAACAACATTCTAAACAAAGAAAAAACAAACAAACAAACCAAACTTCTGACTGATAGCCTTGCTCTTAAATTCTTTCATGCAACCTTTCCCTGTCAGTCTAGTACAAAGCAGTTCTAGCTGACAATGACTAAGCAACCAGCAAGCTGTGAAATTATGTGTTTGCTCAATTTTTATCACATCTTTTCAAGCCAGTGGTTCTCAAGCATTTTTCACTAGCTCCTATTCCCCTACAAGTGTCCTCCCACCACCTCACACTGCTCCCATCAGACACAAACCACCAAGCTTAAGAGCCTCTATGACTGTTTTCTGTTCAGAAAGCCCCTGTACCTCCTATTTAAAACAACACTCTCAGCTTTTTGCATTCCAGAAATCACTGCTGTTTTTCATTAAGGCAATGTTTCTACACACCCAAAGGTTGTAAGAAGAGCCATGTCTTCTGCTCCCCATGCTGGTTTATACCCCTTCTCTTTTCCCTCTGCTCTCATGTTTCAGGTCCCCCAGGAAGAACAAACTGGGGCTCTGCCCAGAGCTCCAAGTCAGTAACTCATAAAACAGTTCTATAGTGTTCACAAGAGGATCCTGATTTTTTCATTAGGCTTCTTAGCTGCTACCACAATACAAAATAAAGAAAAAGGTCAATATTAAGGGCAACTTCAACAATACCAATAGGCCATGTCATGCTGGTCTAACTTCATAGCCAAGGGTGATTAAATAACATTTATTTATTTCTTGTTGCACACCAACAGATTGGTGCTAAATTCCTTCTTCACAGCACCGAATCACATATTCAAAAGAGTAAACAGACAAAGCTGACAATCTAATAAAAAAGAAACAATCTCATTTCTCAAGAAAAGGGAAAAATGAAAATATTACCAGGCACAGAAGCATGAAGAGGCATGCCAAACAAAAAAACCCAACCAAACAAAAAAACCCACCACTTTGTTTTTGTGATTTGGTTGGTTGGGCTTTTTGGGTTTTTTTTTTTTGGTTGGGATTTGGGGGTTTTTTGGTTGGTTTGGGGTTTTGGGGTTTTTTGGTAAGGTGTACAAAGTTTGTTAATAAATTGATTACTGTGTATCCAGTTGTTTGGCTTCTATGTGGCATTTTCAGGTATACCAAGAACAGTAAAGCAAAGTGATTAATGACAGAACTTTTCTTATTTGACTGGTTTAACAAACAAGCAAACCTGAGTGCTGTCTGTATTTTAGAAGACATGTTTGATGAAATAGCTACCAAAAATTGTGCTTTACAGTGCTCAGCTATTGGGTAAATATGTTGGTTTTTAAAATAAATACTTAGCATTAGATCACTTTTAGATGTTTGTTACAGGAGCCAAGAGTTGAAAAGCCTACCAGCAGCTTAGCAAGAGAAGTAGGGAAATCTGGAGTATTGAATGAGGGAATAACCTTCTGGCCATGAATCCACAGTGCTGTCCTTCCTGACCCAACAGGCACTGCACTCCTGCTACTGATTCATAAAGCAAAATTAAACCTTATCAGCTGGCTGGTAAGAGTGGTCAAATCTGGACAAGAATCCCATAAGTTTGTCCCTTACCTCACAAGGAACTACAGAGGCAAGCACAAAGGGAACTCCCATAACCACAGTTACTTGAAACAGAGTACAGCAAGGAGTTCCCCCAAAAGCTTAAAAAGCAGCCAGTTGTCTTCTCCCCAGTGGGGTCTTCTGACAACATTGTCTTGCCATAATACTGTGAATTTTGACCATAGGTCTTGAGAAATGGAGTATTTGTAAAACACTGATATGAGATAAAAATATTTTTAAAAGTGTTTTTGGTTAAGTTAGTTAGTTGGTAAAATTCTGGTAGAATTGGTAAAATTCTAGTTGGTAAACCTGGCCATTTCTAACACAAAGAGTTTTGTCACAAACTGGGTTAACCTGGTGGGATTCACAAGAGGCCTATGGTAGTAGGGGAGGAAGCAAAACAATATCGCCCCAAATCTCTCATCTTTTCAGACTAATTTAAAATCCCCATTAATATGAAACTATTATGTATTTGTTATAGGTTACCTACCACAGTGATTTTTCTGTTCTAAAAGGGAACATTCTTGGTACAACTAGCTAACAATGGCCTGCTTAAAAACCTAGCAAACAACTTAAACATCTGAGGAGGAAAATGACTAGGTCTGTACACAGTAGAAATCCTGAAAAGGAAGAATGAAAGCATAGAGAACATTTTAGCTAATCTGGGAGGCAGAAAAGATGCTCAGATGCTCCCTGTACTGTTCATGGAAAGAAACAGAAACACTGCTGTGTAGATGATCTTCTGAGGAAAACAATCTGACAAAGAATATCACAGGAGACTGCACTGCAAATTTGATTGATCTACAGCTGTTGACAAAAATATCATGACATACAGTAAAGAAGGAAGATCTGTTGACACACCTAAATTTTCAGATATAGAAATAGACAAGTTAAATCCTTTTAAGTTTCCTGAACATTTAGAAATAGTCTACTCTCACTTATTAGATATGATCTCCATTCAGAGACTGATGATTTCCCACTCAACACAGGGCAAGTTAACATCCGCTGAATCAAAGCCTGAGAAATACATGAGCAATCAGTGAATGCACAGGACACGACTTCCTTCAGTACAAGAGAACAAATGTAATGTTCCCTCTTCCAGAGAATCTTTGATGACACCATTATCACCTCACTTATTATTTAAAGGCAGTATATTCAAAAAGAAGCAACAACTCATGCCGTGCAGGAAGGTAACAAAATGCATTAACTCAAGATTATTAAAGCAATAATTAAGTGGCAAATATCGGACAAACCATGTTTCATAAAAAGATAACTTGTGAGAAAGCTAAACCAGAGGTTTCCTCTTCAAAGCAATTTACATTAGATTGTTAGCAAAATCATTGTTCCATTTCCTCATGATTCTTGTGGAACAATCTGGAGCTTCCCTTTCAGTGTCTTGGATTGAAAAGGTGCAAATTTACTTTTTTATTTGTCTAGACAGACAGCAAAAATGAGACAGGCATGTAATTGAGCATAAATATGGATGAAGTTCACAATTTAAGAAGGCAAAAAAAAGAGGATTACAGCTTTGGGTTTTTTTGACTGAATGAGCTTATCTGGTTGGATTAATCTTTTCAAAACAGCCACAAACTGTTGAATTTAATTTAAAATTTTAAAAGGAAATATTTTCTTGCTATAAAACATGCTATATAAATAAGTGTAAAAATGGAAGATTACACATTCCTTTCACCTACTGGGGAAAGAAATATCTGAGCTCCCGTAAGCTTGTTATGGGCTATATTGTGTTGCCTGATGATTCCCACAGTAGCTGACTCATCCCTGAATTCACAGCCATCTTCCAAGTTCTATCAGGCAGATATTTATTAAGCATTTTCTATTTCCACACATGAAACACACATTAATTTTGCACTCCTGTTTCTTCTTTCTTTTCCCAAGATGGATACCCCCACTTTTTACTTTGCTGCCCCTGTAAATTTAAGCAAAATAATTCAACCAGCTACCGTGCTCTTTGAGGGAAAAGGCCTTTTTTTGTCTCTCAGAGTGACAAAATTAACTTCATTCTGAGCAAGAAGGTCTCCTAACATACAGGAAAAAATATTTTTTTAAAAAATTGTGCCACATACTGTAGGTTTACAGTAAGTTAGAAACAAAGCCCACAAATAAGACAGCCAACCTTAATTCTAACAACCCTTCAGAACAGCGCATTTACACTTTCTAAACTATGACTTGACAATACAAATTAATTCAGAAGTGTGAGAAATTTGTTGACACCAGACTTGAAATATTTCATGAGTATCATTTCATGCATCCAGCTGTGTGCTGAAGTAGACTAGTTCAGTTAAATCAATCAAGTCCCCAAAAATGAAAATAATGAAAAATTATATCTGTAAAGTCTACACATGAAAGAGAAGATTTAAATTTTTATTTGATCATATGAAATCTGCCACATACCAACCTCTATATATCCAGTGCAATATTGCCAGATTGCATTAAGTTTTCAAAATCTTTTTCTTAAATCCTCAGTGAAATGAGAAAAATTATTAAAACAATCACTATTTCTAAATAAGCTGTACAACATACTATCAAAGGGATCCAAACTATGCATCACTTCATGGAGACACAAATGGCTTTCACTAAATCCAAGGGCCTCAACCTAGAAACCACAATATTCCTATTCAGTACAAATAGAGCTAGTAACAGGTAACCAGCCTATAATATGCCTATGACAGGAATAGTTTATTATCATGATCCCTTCATAGTTGAGGGAAGTCTTAACCTTTGTTTTGCTCCATCCAAAGGAAGTCAGGTCTGCCTATTCATCCCTGCTGCTACAGCCAGGATGCTGTTGCAGAATGACACAGTCAGTACATTGAGCACAGGAGCTTCTGCAACCATAGTGTGGCTTTAGTCCATAAATACACACATGTGCATTTATCTTGACCTGCTGCTCAAACAGGACTCAAATTCTGATGTATCTCAAAGAAATTAAACAGTATCAAGGACACTTCTACAACCAGCCTCTGGGATTTTAAAGGAAAGGTCCAAACACTGGAAGTGATATAAGGAACATGGATGTAAGAAGTCTACTACAGAAGGGGTAAAAAAAAGAAGAGGGAGACAGAACAACATAAGTATAAAATTACCATAAGATTGTAATATCAGTTATGTCCCTTCAGTTCTGGGGTACATTCCATGTATTAGGTCCTTTCCTCTGATTACTAGCTTTGTTACTTTTTTCCTCTTCATTACAAAACCATAGTCCTGTCTCTTGACAGAAGCTTTCTTTGGTCAATCAATTTCAATAATCCAGGAAGTAGTTTAGTCAATATCATCTTAATAAGGTGTAAAAACCATAAGTAACTAAGAATTCAATGGTCATTTTCAGCTTTCAGTTGCAAATTCAGACTTATTTGCATCTGTCTTCAGCAAGCATCTCCAGGATGTAAAAGCATTTTGACTGAAATAATCAGAGCCTCTCCAATGCTATTTCACCTCTTCTTCATGGTTACTAAATTGGAGTTGCACTGTCAAATCATTCTGTCCTTAAAACAGCATCTCTATCAAATGTGTCATCTGCTAGATCCTAGGCTACCTATAATATCATCCATTTTCTTTCATTTTTCAATTTCCATCATTCCCTCGTTGCCAGTCAGTACAATTTCTGAAATAACTAATATTCACTCAAATAGTCCTGCAACTAGTTCTCTTTTTTTTCAGACAACTTCTTCACAAACATCTGTGTCTTAATCAGATCATTTTCTCTCTCCCCTCAATTCTGTACATTTTTTCAGATTCCTTGCTTTAATTTTTTCAAGTTGCTTTCAGTTTTGTGGTAATTCTCTTTTCTTTTTCTCCTTTTAATCTTAAAAGCATATGAACTACAAGCCACGGGCACTTTTTGCAATCCACACAGGGGTCGAAACCTGTGCAGAGTGATACTTGTATTTCACATGGACTGAATCATCCTGAGGGAGCACAGGAGAGCAGGACCCTCTGCTCTCCTGTGCTAATGGTCTAAACAGGTACATTCAGTCTATTATCTTATCACACCTACAGTCTGGAGGCGATTCTCACTTTACCTCCAACATAGAATTTGGCAGCAAGCAGAGTCCTTCATTACAGCATAACTTAAGAAAATTCATTAATCATCTCATCCACTTTGGATCTCAAAGCAGTCAATGATGAAACAGCTTTTGGATAAACACGTGGCTTAGAGCAACTCATCCTTGTTATCACATACCCAACGCAGCCAATAGCCCATTCAAGGAAATGGGTTTACAAATTTAAAACTAAATAGAATTACTCCACTTGACCTGTCCACCCTACAGGTCCCTTAAATCATAAACCTGTCAGCCAATATTACTTGCCTATGATATTCCAGTGCATTTCCCCAGTTATTGTTGTTAGACTTTATTTCAACTCTGAGAACACACTTGTTTAACACACTATGAATTGATCTATGACTTACAGTTGGCACTTCTGGGAAAAATCAGAATGGAAAACATGTCGTTTAAGGAGGTCTTTAGAAATGTAACTGTACTTGTAACTGTTCCTTCTAATCCACAGATGCGTTGTGAAACTTCATCTCAGGTCACCACAACCTTCCAGTGATGACAAAGCCCTGCTGAACACCATAATGATCCAAGTAAACAGACACGCAGGAAGGGTGTATCTTAAAAGTCCTCTTAAGTGAGTACAACACAGAGTCTTGTATGCAACAAAGAGACACAAGTCTCTGAAGACTGGAAACAGCAGAACCTAGTGGTATATGGGTTTGTATAAAGTCATTTGACATTCTAAATCAATTTACATTAAGATTCAGCATAAACAGAGTGTCATCTAAGAATTCACAGAGGAGAGAGTTATGAATATCAAAGTTGGAAGACAAATCTTCATTTACTTTCATATCTCTGACAATCCACAGGGGAGAGAACTTTGACTGGAAGTGGCTTAAGTCTAAGTTGATAAAAATTTCTTCTGAAGCCTTCTCCACATCTCAGGTATCCATGAGGGTGCTCATTTGAGTGAGTCGTCAAGGCATAACAAGATTAAATTTATGCCACAAGCTTATGTCCAACCTCTGCCTGGCCAATTGACCTCCCACACACTCTTGTGAGGGCTGGACCACTGGGACTCCTGCTTTTCCATTACCACTGATTGCATTTGGGAGCCAATGCTCCAAAAAGCAAAATGGGATTAAGGATTTCTTATTTCCATAGAAAGCAGGCTGCAAATAAGGAACAGGAGTCCTTCATCCATACACATCCAAGTGAAAAACCAATGATTCAGCAGCAATTCTAGGTCACCCCATTCTGTACTATTGCTGCACTGTTGTCAACTGGATTAAGCAAAGCAAAAGAATCCTTGCAGGTTGGACAACTCAGTTTTCTTTAAACCAGAAAAATACAGGAGAAAGCAATTTACAAACAAGTATGGAAAATGTCCATGGGGTAGGCAAGCCAAGGGCCTGGGTTACAAGAATGAAAGAGACACAGCAATCAACAAAACAGAGCTGAAGTGGAATCTCTCCAAGCACAGGCATGTAAAGAAGTCTCTGCAGAACAGCCTCATGGAGAAAGCTTTCAAACCTGTACTGAGGAATCAGCATACTTGGCTGCCTGCCTGAACTGCCTCTACACTGATGCACACAATATGAGAACAAACAGGAGGAGTTAGAAGTCTGTGTGCAGTTTCTGGACTATGTCCTCGTTGGGATAATGGAGACATGGTGGGATAGCTCACAGGACTGCCATGCAACCATGGATAGATAAAGGTTGTTTAGTAAGGACAGGCTGGCAAGGTCAAGAGGTGAGTTGTCTTTTACATGTGAAAGAACAGCTGGAATTTTTGGAGTTCTGCCTTGGGACAGTTCATGAGATGATCAATAGCTCACAGGTTAAGATTAACAGGCAGAGCAGCATGGGTACTACTGTAGTGGTATATGCTACTATGTGCTATAGAGCATTTAGTAGTAGTTATTGTATGTAGTAGTACATGCTATGAACTTCCCAATTAGGAAGGAGTAGATGATGCCTTCTTCAGACAACTGGAAGAAGACTCATGTTCATACTCCTTACAGTGGAAATTCTAGCCACTGTCATGTCTTCTGTGTGGAAGGACAATGTAATCTAGGGCTCAAGCAATCTAGAATTCTATGGTGCCTTGATGATAACTTGCCAAGGTGATCATGAAGCCAAAGAAAGAAAGGTGCCCTGCCTGACCCGGTATGTACAAATAATGAAGAATTGGCTGTGCATGTGGAAGCTGCTGGCAGCCTTGGCTGAAGTTTGGTTGTAGACAAGTCAGTAGCAGTGTCCCCTCCTTAGCCTGAAATATTTTGTTAATAAACAAGAGAACAAGTTTCTTGAGATCCAATATTCAACAAAGAGCTACTGCAGTATTTACTCTGTTTCTGAAGTTTCTGAAGAGAGAAGCTGCAAGAATCAAAAAAGCTAAGTTGTGTTCTATACAAAACATACATTGAGGAATACCTTTCAACAACCCAATACTGTAGAAATACAAGACTACCAATCAGTAAACTAGCTAACTATGTCAACCATTAACAACAGCCATATGGTGCAAAGTGCCATACTTTCAGCTCATACCATTGCAGCTACAAAGCCTAAAACACAAAAGCCAAAGGCTACTCCAACTAGAAGGCAAGGAAGGAGCACTTCATGAAAGCACATTTGAAATATGAGTTGATATTTCCACTGTTACAACAATAGTGCTACCAAATAACATAGGAGGATTTTTATTTCCTATACTATGCATAGAAAAAAAAATTACCTATAAGTCAGTCACTCTTTGTAAAAAAGTGCTATCAGCACTTGAAGGGAGATATGTGAAATTTTTAAAATATGAAAACAAGTTTAAACATGGAAAAGTATTAGCGGTGTAGAATGAAATGGAACATACAGTGGTATGGCTGTTTACACTATACCAACTTTTCCTTGTGACCTTTAAAAAAAATGACAGAATGAATAATGGAGTTTTTCATCTACTGATACATACCAGAAAATGGAATGCTAGCAGTGCTTATTTAATCTAATTTCTGCATTAAGTTGGTTAAGCAACACATGTATTTGAATATATATATGTATTTAATTTTTTTTTAAATTCAAATATAAGGTATTTCAAATCTTATATTGTCTTGAAAGGAAGCAAACTTACGAAGCAACACATACCTGATATACCCTGAGACTCTTTCTGTAGATCACAGTACCACAGTCTGTTCACTGGGTCACAGCCTTCTCGGATAGACAGCAAGACATATCGACCATCATCCGACACCTGTAAGAAGTTACAGAAAAATCAAAGACAATCCGCCCTCTGAAAAAAAGAGGTCCAACTTGAAAAGTAGTTCACACATGCAGAAAAATCTAGTGCTGCTGTTAAACAAACATTACAAGCTACAAGCACATTATAAATTATCTGATGAAGCTTCTTGGTTTGCTTTTGCATATATACATATCATAATTTCTGAAATGGTGTCTGCCAGTACAGAAAGTTGTCAATTAATCCTTCTTGTTACTCAGGCTTTGCAAACATACTACATTTCTTGACTAAGCTTTTGAAAGTGCATGTCCAACAAAGAAAGGCAAAAAGTAACAAGAAGTCATCAACTTAAAGTCTCCCTCTCCTGACAGAGCTGTTTTGAATATATTCCAAAATTACCAAATTTTGATGTTTTATTAACATAGTTGATAGAGAAAGCTATTTACTGTCCACATTCTTATATGACCATATCTAATGGAAATTTAAACCCCCAGTCACAAAATACAAATCTGGATTCTGGAAATTTTCCACTTGGCACTATACCCAGCTTCAAAACAATTCTTACATTGTAATTACTTCTTAAATATATTTCAGTTTCTATTTGTAACATTTGTTATGCAAAATATATGCAGAATGAGTTGCACAAAATAAGTTTCAGAAGAATTAGGTTCTAATTATACAGCTATTACATCAGACACACAATTTTAAAGATACAAGAAAGGTAACTAAAACAGAAACAAATCTCAGTGTATGAAAGTTAACAAAGAACCCCAACAATCAAACACTCCTTGAAGCAAAAAAAGTCCCCAAATGAGTGTTTCCAAATCGTATTTTTACAGGCATTTTGTTAAGAGCTAATTATACCACAAAAAGTCTCACAAGACAAACAGAAAAGAACACCTAAAATTCCTCCTGTAACCAAAAAAATCCCATTATATGAAACAGCAAAGACATCTTTAACAGGGCAGCCTGCAAAATTGAAATATTTTGCCTTCTCCTTCCTAGAAACAAGTATATCCAAAAATGGAAAGCAAGATTTGGTGATCTTTCTTGAAAGATACATCTTCAGTGGTTTTAGGTAAGCAATAATTGCAGGTGTAAATTTTAATTAAGAAAATGACTGGAATATGCTGCTTAAACTTGTCCATACTTGTGAAAGCACCAAGTTCCCTTCACTTTTTCTGTTTTTATGTCATGAAAAAACATAACAAATAATTTAAGTTGTATATAAAAATACAGATTCCAGTTAAACTCAAGAGTATGACACACAAAACCCTTTCCGTGACAGTCAGAACCCACATAAATTTATTCTTTGATTCTGTGAGTAAAACAGTTAAGAAAAGATTGATAACCTTACCCAGGAAAGAACAGAGATGTGCAAATTTCTGATATTTTTGCAAGGGCAATTCAGAATATCTGATGACAGTGAATCTGAGTACATCTAATTTTTCCTTCCTTATTCCCAGCTGGACTAGTTAAGAGTTGATAGCAGTTTCTGTTTAATTTGAAGTAAGAACTCCCAAAGCTGGTGGGATACCAATTATGTGTATCTATCACTAAAGCTATTCTTATACCAATGAGTTCTACAACCCAAAGGAATGTGACAGAAACAGCACAAGATGGTTGACGGCAGCATGCTAAAGTGTTCAGTATTCCACTGCAGATTTAGACATCCACATTGCAGAGTTACAGTTTGATGAACAATTTTGAACAATCTTGGCAGCAGCATCAGCTTATGCAGTCTCCACCTCTAGCTCTTCCTACTGCTGTAATTGCTTGTGTCCATGCAAGTTCATTCCCCATGTCATGCCAGTACAAGCATCCACCATTTGTGAAGTAAACCAGTTCAGGGAACTGATTCAACTGAAAAAATGGCACGTTAAATGAACAAAAAACAAAACAAAAAAACCCCAAAAAAACAAAAACAAAAAAACCCCCCAACAAACAAAGAGAAAAAGGGAAAAATTAAACCTCCAAGAAACAGAAAAGAAAAAAGAATCCAGAGAAAAAACCACCCAAACAAACAAAAAATCCAGGAGGGGAAGGAGAAAAAAAAAAAAGAAAAAACTTTAAAAATCCATAATAAAAAAGAAGAATAAAATAAGCCCTTCTGCCAGATTAGTATCTCAATCAGTTCACTGTTCAGTTGCACAAATGGCCAAGCTAACACACTGCACCAAACAGCTGGAAACATGAATAACAGGGGGAGAGACTGCTCAAGGCAGCTCAGACTGCATCACTGACAAATGTGTAATCATAGCCCAAATGCCACTGACCCTACACTGTAAACACAGAATAGTATGGGTTTCAGGATGGCAAAAGGAAACAGGATTTACAACTATCATTTGGATTATTCTTATACTGCTACATCATCTTCATGAGCTGAGCTGCAATTCCTTCTCTTGGCTCACAAATTTATGAACTGAAATTTCATACTAGTACTTCACTCAAATCTCAGAATGCATTCATGGTTCAGCATAAGGGGGACAGCTGCAATGTGAGACCTGGTTTCCCACATTTAAGACAAAAAGGGAACATATCTCAAGAATTTCTGACAGAGATCTGGAATGCCAGTCAGTGCACATTTCTCTCATTAAAATAATTACTATCATTTCAAACAACACCCACTAGTAAAAGGTAAGCAGGCTATAAAGCAATTGCACCTCTTAAAACAACATTTAGTATCTGTCAAAACAGGACAGAAGAAATCCTGTAGCCTTTTCAACTGGAGTTTTTAAAAACCTTCAGCATAACAATGATTTTACTGGCATAACACAGCACTAATCCCTAACTCAGCACTAGTAAAGGAAAGATTATTTCAAAGAGCTGATGTTGGTATGAAGTTATTAGTTTCACTACTACTGTCATTCAGTTAGTTGGCAATTTTGAGTTTGTTAGATGTACTATTTCTTTAACATTTGTCATGACCATCATTACACCATACAAACATTCACAACAGTATCACTAAGATAACTGTACTCCCAAATACTATTCTATCTAGTCTTTCAAGCCTCAAAACCTTTAAATCCTCTTTTAGAGCAGAGGTTTGGTTTATAGTGGAGTGTTTCCTGGGGGTTGCTTTTTTGCCTAGTGATTTCATTTCAATGTTACCTGTTCTCTCCATTTTGATGAACAGTAACCGCTGCTAAGACAAACATTAAAAAAAGAAGTGGTTTACCTGTAATTTCAATATCAACGAACACCAAAAGAAGAGAAATTATTTGAAGTCTAATTAGTAAAAAGAATCTTCTAACCACTCAAATCTTGCCTTTTGTTACACAATACAACTAATTCATTATACAAGCCATATAACGAAATGCAAAGGGTTATGAAGATCCACAGCAAAAACAAAGTGAAATATTTTGTCTCTCAGCAGCAGATTTCAGACCAAAAATTCATACATAATTGAAAAAACAACAACAAAAAAGAATGCACACGAGAAAGCTGTTGGGTTTTTAGACTTCCTGGCTTTATGTATCATTCTACTAAAATGTCAATATGAGAGATACTAGAGTGCTCTATTTTCAAGTCATGTGCATACCACCAGTGAATACGAATGCAAGTTCTGTGAACACTACGTGGACAGTCACCACTGCCAGATTCAGGATAAGGAAGAGCTCTCTATATTTAGTTCACAAATAGGAGCCCTTAGAGTACATCATATTCTATTAAGGCAACTATATATACACATCATTCCTTTACAGATAATAAATGTAAAGTTTTACTACCTTTGCCCTTTTTTTTGTAATCAAGGTGGAAAAACCCTAATCACTGCGTCATTTGTTTCTGCATAACAAGGTACTAAAAATAAAATAAAATTCGGTTAGTAGCTCCTATGCCTGTGTTGAGAAAAAGATAAACTCTCTTCTTAACTGCAGATATTAACACTACGGTAATCTACAACCTGATCTGCATCTGCAGTTATTTCACAAACTATGCTCTTCATGCACTGATGCCCTTTGCATATGAAACTGAGCCATTGTCATTGCTATCTAATGCATTTCCAATGAAGCACAGCAAATGAATTATGTACAAAAAAAAAATAAATCCAAAGTTCACAAAAATCAAGACAGAATCAAAGCTTTCCAACAGAGCTAAAAGGTCAAATTACTAACTGTAATGTATCCAGCCATGAAAGATCAGATCATCCAGAAAAAGAAAGATGTGTGCAATAAAGATGCAACCATGCAATGCACTGGCATTAATAACCAAGAACTAAAATCTCATTGCATCAATAAGCTGGATTTTAACACTGCTACAATTTTCACTATATACTATGGATGTAATAGCTTAAAACCACCCAGAGTGACTGAATAGAATCTTAAAAAAAACATTTATTGTGGTGACTGGGTACATTCCTAAATAAAACAGATTCATGACAACAGTTAATTCCTCAACTTTAGATACATGCTGCACAAAGACTTTTGCATAACACCACTGACCCTGCATATGACTCCACTAGGAAGAATTTACATGCAAGAAACCTTTCACTCCAGGCAGAAAATACCTCTTTTGTTATTTATGAGTATTTTTAAGCTTTCTATCAGATGAACAAAGGAAAATATTAAGCACGAAAATCCACAAAGCACGCGTTCTACAGAAAAATAATTACTGTAAAATTTGCTGAAACATTTGGTAAGAGCAATTACACTGTCTGAACAGCTTCATGTGTTCTGCTATCACAGATGTGTGCACATGTGCCTGTGCCACAAAGATTTGCCTGCATGATGACAAAGAACCTCCACAGTAGTCTCCTACCCTTTCAAATTCCACTTTTATTATCTCACTTTTTATTAGAAAAATCAAAGCTGTTTTCTTTCCTAGAATAGGAAACCCTTTTGTAAAGGGTTGTGGGTTTTTGTGTTTGTTTTTTTTTAATGGGGTTTGTGGGGTGTGGTACTGGTTTGTTGGTTTTTTTAAATGAAGGAAGCATAAAGCTATGTTCTGACATTATCTTTGCAGTGGTGCCAGAAAGTCACTGAAGCTTGCAAATAGCTCCTATCACATTTTATGTTCTCACAGTCTTTGGAGATGTTGAGGATTGGGGCACAAACTCCCACAGAGCAATCTCTTGGGACTGTCTGCACAACCCAAGCTACCACTCCCAGGCTGTAAAGGTGTTGTTTTGTTTTCAGTTTGCAGAGTATTGCTTTCAGAACCAACTAGATTTCAGAAGCTCTAATGATGGGTGATCACAGGAATGCGTAATTTCAGGATGAGGTCCAACAGAATCCCCTTCCTCCATTCTGAGGCACAGGCCTGACACATTTTATGCAGGACATGGAGATGGTTACATGCAAACAGCATTCTGATGTATTCCATCCACCCACCCCCCAGGTTAAACTTGCTCTGGACATTAACTCAAACCCCTTATTCCGGCTGGGTTTTTATTCTTGGATTTTAGATACAATGTGCTGCTATATAGACCACTTATATGCTGACCATATCTTTTTGAGCCTCTGCTAACTTTGGGGTTGAAGGAGCCCTACCAAAGCCAGAGAATAGGGATTTTGACCCTAGATCATCATGCTTATGACTATTACAATTCCTACAGAACACCAGGCAGCCTTGTTCCAAAGAGGAACACAGCAATATGTACATATATATTTAGATGCATTTTCTTTCCCAAGTCTAGCACAGAATAAAATCAATAGCCTTCTAGGTGACAAATATCACATACAATTTTTACTGTGGCTTTCAACTTGTTTTCGAGCAATGAAAGCACCAAAGCATCTGGAACCTGCCATAAGAGATTATTGGCTCCCATAGTCCCAGGTGCAGACACAATTACCTGTCTCATTCTTAAGAGTAAAATTCTCTGGGTCTAGGCCTAAAATTCTCTGCCAGGGATGTATACAGGAAGATATTCATACTAGGCATCTATTCCAGATTCATCCTTGACTAAGAGAGTGTAAGGCTTTAGAAAAATGCCCACAGCCCTGTCTTACCCAGCAATGTGTCTCACTTGAGCAAACTGACAATGTTTTCAGCCCTTCCCCTCCATCCAGCTCACTGCTTCTATGTTGCTGCAGTGAAAACACTATAGCCAGCACACACCTGGCACAGCCTGCTCCTCTGCGCTGTGAATTTTATGTGCAAGATCACCTCCCTGGTTTAGAACCACTGATTTTACCTGACAGCTCTAAATATAAAATCAAGAATTTAAAAAAAATAATCGTTAATTCAGAGACACTGCACAGTGTTTGTTAGAAAACATGAAAAACTGTACTTATTTTACTGCTGGCAGAATTGGGATAGGAGAATTCCCCTCACCCACTCCTTTCTGTTCTGTTTACTTTCCTGCTGGCACCACAGGGACTTCTTGCACTACCAACTGTGAAAGACTGTTATATAACTTCTTGTTTAACTTTGAGAATAACAGTCTGTCTGTGAAAGAGAGATATGCTCAGTCAGTCTGGAGAAGCAAGAAAATGCTACTTAAACAGAGAAGCATGGGAAGCTCCTGTTTTCCCAAAGTACCTATGACATTGCCAAGGTTTTAAAAATCTTCATCCCAGACTGCCCTCTGCTGGGCTGTTACTCAATGAAATTCTATCCCTGCCCTTCACAACTCTCCCACCATTCTAGAATCTGTACCAGAAATGCATATGCTTCTTCTAGACTAATGAAAAGATTTGATAGCCTCTTTTTCAAAACTTACATATCTGAGTAACAATAAACAGATTTTTTTCTCACAAACAATTCATTCAAGTGAAGAGCTGGAAATGCATCTATAATCCTCTGCCAATACCATTTTCAGCACCACAGATTTTGCTTAAATCAAGCATACTTGGGGCTGGTGTTGAATGTATAATAAGGAAAAGAACCCTGAAGCTATTTGCTTGCATATTGTCTTGTAAATAGATCAAGCTGACAACATTTTATACAACCCTCTTTTGTCCTTATGAATGACCTAGCTGCCCATCTCCACTGAGAATACACGTCATTCTGACTCCCTACCGTGCACCTGAGATCATTTTTACTGAAGCATCATGGCATTATTATTAATTTTGCAGTCTCTGAAGGAACTCCTTGTCAGGTGCTTTTCACTTGCAAGCAAGGTATTTCTCTTCCTTGACCTTGGTTGCAACACCTGCAAATTCTGTTCAAACCAAGGTATGAAAGTTCAACTCTCCCCCCGCCACCACAGAGAAAGGTTTGGTACTTAAGACTAGAACACCCACACCATAATGCAACTGTTTCCACTGAAGCTTGTGTAAAACATAATGTCTCTAGCTACTGGGACTAGCAAAGCTGGTAAAATAAAAACATTTTTTTATTTATCTGACAGGAACGCCTGAAAGCACGCATTTTATAACATGTTGAGCTGTGCAAAGTCATACTTTAAACTCTGTAGCAGCATCTTAGCACCAAGGAGTATATTCAGAACAGCACCAAAGAGCTATATAATTTGATTTTGACTAATGATATTTTAATTTTTCCCCCATTACTTTGTGGTCTTCCACTTTCTCAAACTCCTAGAAAAACTAACCAGAAAACTCGTTGAAGTGGCCTGAAAAGAAGATTTTTGACCCATTGCACAAGGATGAAACCACATTTTGCAATTGCAACAGATTGGTTTGGGTTTTGGTTTGTTTTGTTTTGTTTTTTTTTTTTTTTTTGAACTGCAGAATATTTTTCTCCTGACCATTAAAAAACATTTTCTCATTAGTATCAGTATAACAGAGCCATGTGTTACAGCTGGAGCCCACAGCACAACCCTAGAATATCAGCTGTTTTAAAGTATTCTCAGTTAGAAAAGCTAACAATTATTTAGAGAGGCAGATCTCTGCTTTTCCACTCCTCCCTAAAACAACATTTCTTCTTAAATATCAAAATCTCTGGAAGCTTATGCCTCCCAGAGGTCACAAAACCCACCATAAGGAGCCATACCCATCCTGTAAAATAAATTTATTAAGCAAAAACCCACAGTAGGGAGGTGTTTCTCTATGCACTGTCCTCCCCACTTCCACAACAGTATCGGGGGCTGTTCCAACTCCAATGGTTTCAGAACTCATAGCTGTGCCACATTCCTTTACCCCCCTGTCCTGCAGCAAAAGTCTAATTAATCAGACTGCAATAGTCCTTCCCCATGGAAAATGAATTTGCCTTCACAACAACATGTGCAGTTAGCTCACAATACTGGAAAGGAATAATAATAATAATAATAATAAGCATCACTCATGTGAATCAGGGGCTACATCATTACAGGGCATCTGTCACCAATAAAAAGCCCATTTATTTATGTAACTAGAGAAAAATAAGGATAGCAGTGTCCAAATTCCATTTTATTGGCAGTTAAAACCCAGAACTGACTAGTTCTTGAACAGTTAAAACAACCCCTAAGTCCCATTTGCAAGTTTCCATTGATATTCAGGTCAGTTGTTAAAATATGTTTCATGAATACATGAGACTGTGTAAATGAGGTTGTGGTTATTTACAGAACCTATAAGTCTGACTGTTAGAGAAAGCTCAGTCTCATCACTGCTGGGAAGCCCTTCACATTCTCACCTACTGTCTCATTTTAAATCCCACTGTTCAAATTCTTTGAAAGAACCTTTGTTTTCTGGCAGCCTACAGTAAAGACATCCCTAACATTTTCATGGGTTAATGTGTTAAAAAGTGACACAAACTGAGGATCACATTTCTCAAAAGCGATTCTTGCAGAGAAAAGTATTTTTAGGAACTGGGTACCCCAAACCAGGCTAAAACCACTTCATATTCATCAAAAGTGTCAGACAAAAACGAGACCAATATAGAAACAGATTGTACTGATCAAACATAGTAGGCAGGAGAGTCCAGAGTATTACAAGTATTCATCCACAGGAAAAAACATCAGCTCCCTGATAAATGGAATTACTGATAAATGGATCATCACTACATTCCAGCAGCACTTCAAAACAGTGCATTTAACTGCACATTGCTAAATCTTATACAGGGAATAAAACACATTAATCACAAAAGGTTTACTGGGACTTTGCACTATACAGTAGTAGCTCAACAAAATAAGCTTAGGAAATCAACTCCATTTCCAATAACACAGTCTGTACCATATGTGTGCTGATAAAACTTGTTGTAGGGAAACTTAAGGGTTCTCCAATTATACACACAATATTAACAGATTTTGACCTGTGTATCTCCATTCCTCAATTAAGCAGAACAGATATATATATTTTACAGGGAAGACGTTACAAAATTAAATATAACCAAATAAATACATGGCAGGGAATATCCAGACACGTTGACTATCAGAATAAGCTTTCTGCACAGGAAGTAGAAGCTGGGGCTAAACATTGACCAAGAAGAAACAAGAACAGTGACACATTGTCCATCAAATGATCTTCTCTGTCTTGGAATGTGTATCAGGCAGAATGACCTCAGTGAAGAAAAAGGGTATATGATTGTATCATTGCAGGCTGGAGGAGTGATTTAAAGCAAATTAGGCAGTCTTATTTTTAGGAATTCTATGATTAATCAATGATTCTTAGTTCAATTGTCAACTCTACAACACTAATAAAAAGTGTTCTTTTAACAAAACATTTTCAAACTAATATCCACTATCAGTTGTTATAATCTGAAAAACATAACATGACAATGATAAGGTGCAGGACATTTACCATACCTCAGCTCCACCCATCCACTTTGGTTCATCAGGAAATTCAGCACATAGGATATCTTCTGACTGGTTAGTTCCCAATACGTGATAATACAGCTTTTGATGCAGATTAGTGGAGGTCTCAGTGCCTAGCGAAATGCAGATATTTAAACCAGTAAGTTCTCAAAAAATGCAACAATCATATGAAACCCTTAGAAACTTCTGTATCCAGAAGAGAGAACTAGGAATGGTTCCAAGCTACAACCATTCCCCTCCAAACAAACACCCTCATACAGAACAAGACAAAACTTCATGATGGAAACCTGTTTAAACAGTAACTCTTTCCTTTTACTGTTGACAATACCTTCTTCAAATTTCAAGCTTTACTTTCTTCAAATTTCAAGCTTTACTTTCTAGAAATAAAAGCAAAACAAAGGAAAACAAGAATCCCTGCCACCCTCTAAAGATACTTTCATTTCCATTTCACTCAGAGCAGCTAAGGGGAGATTTACTGCTAATTAACATTCCTAGAAAGCTTCATGCTTCCATTTACAGAAAATATAAAACTGACTTATTTTAAAACACTGCATGAGGTGCCACTTGATATAGATTTTTTTTTTTTTAAATTTTGTTCTTGTAACATTTTCCAACACTGTAGCTTTTGAACTACAAACAGGAGGTAAAAAAACCCAACAAAACAAGGTTGGTATCTATCTTGCAAGTCTGGCAAAATTATAGGTTTCAAAAGCAAATACAGAGGCAAAATTCAGCTGGTCTCCAGTTTAACAAAGAGCACATCTCCAGAAGAAACTTTTCAGTAGCTCTGCCTTATAATAAAAGCTGCTAAATTCCTTCTCCACTGATGCTCCTTCACAATTTATTCCACTTTGTGCAGTGCTCCTTGAGTTTTGCTAGCATAAACATTTTGTTTTGCTTTGCTGAGAACCACATATGAATTAATCTGGTTGAACAACAAAACCCTTATGTCTCACACTGCTATTCATCAGGTCAATCTCCCACAGCAGTTTATTTGTGCCCACACAAATGCATAAGGGAAAAGATCTAAGTAAGCTGCCACCAGACATTAAATTCTAGCCAACACCACCAACAATATGGAACCTAAGTAAATCATTCCAGAGAAAAAGAAAAGGAGCAGCAAACTTACATGAGAAAAAGAGAGGCAGGCAGACAAGAAGTGACTCACACTAACTGAACATAGGCTTTGGCCATACAAGACACAATTTGATCTCTAATTGCACAACCAATACAGCTACTTATTTCAACACAGACTTGTAGAGCTAATTATTTGTTGCACCAATTCACTGCAAAAGTGATTTTGCTTCCACATAGCATGCAATTAGAATGGTCATACCTACCATCACTTTTCCCATCTTGTTTTGGGTAGCAGTTATAGAACATGCCTTTTCCATCATGGGTCCAAGCCATGCAACTGAATTTAACTCTCTCCAGTGTATCTGGGAGTTC
Source organism: Pycnonotus jocosus (assembly GCA_013400435.1). Classification (NCBI taxonomy): domain Eukaryota; kingdom Metazoa; phylum Chordata; class Aves; order Passeriformes; family Pycnonotidae; genus Pycnonotus; species Pycnonotus jocosus. The sequence continues at coordinate 56,209 of VWYP01017655.1, read as the reverse complement.
CTCAGGACCTTCTACTTTCATAAACTTGATAGTAACCCAATCAGAGCCACTAGAACTCAGGCCATAGGCAAAGTATTCACCATCTTCGCTGAATGCATAACCTAGGAAATTGGAAACAAACAAAATGAAGAGAGATTAAACTGGGATACCAGCTAAAGGAACTGTTCACCAAACACTAAGAGAAGGTTTATTTTCTAAAAATCAGAGCAAGATCCTACATCTGGTGTCATCTGGGATTCACAGCACTTTTCCAGTGTCTGTGGACTTCTCAATTAATTCACAGATCCAAGTTTAGGTGCAGATACTCAGTAAGTGTACCCATGTTCAATAACATAACTTACGCCCAGCATCTGAATTATGGTTTGAATCATATTTCTTCTACTGCCCTGAGCTTTGCAGGAAGAGCTGGAAAATGAAAATGAACATAGGTAGGGAACTTGAGTGAAATTTTAAGAGAGAAACAGTACCAAAGAAGCTAACAGTGATGCAAGCTGTGTATCCTGAAATAGTGTAAGTACCATTTTAAAAATGGAGTCACTTGACCCTTTTGAAAACTTGACCCTTTAAAACCCTGAAAACTGAAGTAACTGGGAAACTTTGCCACTAGCATGCAAATGGTTAATTACCAGTATTCTCAGCTAAGACCTGTGATATATATTTCACTTTATCCAAGCAGTGAGGAAAAAAGAGCTTCCATTGTAGTTGATAAAGATCAAATTCATGCTTGCAAATCAAGTCAGGTGAAAAGACTGAATTATCATAGGCCTGTACAGACCTGAAAGTATCTACCAGAAAACAACCTAAGAAAAGGTTGCATTTCACAGACATGATAATTTTGAGAGGCACCACTGTACCACACCAATATATTCTCTCCCATAAGAATGTAAGAGTGGCCATTCTGATTCAGAACACAATTCCACCTAGCTGTCCTCAGGAGTCGCTACAATGTGATGCCTACAACAAGAGCAACCATATAATTACAGAATGGTTTGGGTTAAAAGGGATTTTAAAGACCATCTAGTTCCTACCCTCCTGCTGTAGACAGGGACACCTTCCACTAGACAAAGGTTGCTCAAAGCTCTCTCCAACCTGGCCTTGAACACTGCCAGGGATGAGACATCCACAAATTCTCTGAGCCACCTGTTCCAGTGCCCTACCACTTTCACAGTGAATTTTTTCACAGTATCTAATCTAAACCTATTCTGTTTCAGTTTAAAACCATTCCCACTTGTCCTATCACTACATGCTCTCGTAAGAAGTCCCTCTCCAGCCTTCTTGTAGGCCCCCTTTAGGTACAGGAAAGCTACTATAGGGTCATTCCACAACTTTCTCTTTTCCAGGCTGAATAATCTCAACTCTCTCAGCTCTTCATCACAGGTGAGGTGCTCCAGCCCTCTAATCTTTTCATGGCCCTCCTCTGGACTCCCTCCAGCACGTCCATGTCCTTCCTACAATGGGAGCCTAGATCTGGATGCAGCACTCCAGGCATAGTCTCATATGAGCCCAGTGGAGGGGCAGAATCCCAGCCTTTACCCTGCTGGCCACACTGCTTTGGATGCAGCCCAGGATTAAATCGGCTTTCTGGGCTGCAAGCTCATGTAGCTGGCTCATGTCCAGCCTCTCATCCACCACAACCCCCAAGTCCTTGCTAGCCAGGATGCTCTCAATCTCTTCATTCCCCAGCCTATGTTGATACTGCACATGCAAGCACAAGAACAAAATGCAGGAATAAATCCAAGAACAACGCAAGCACATGTAATGTTTCCCTCAAATATTCTTATCACCTCCAACCATTTTTAATTTAGCAGACTCCTTTTTCCATGCAGTAGTTGGCTAATACTCCTGAATGCTTCCCTTCTCCTTGATTATGTTCAGCTTACCTTTTTCCACCACCACCATCCACTGGTAAGGGGTTCTATAGATCTACTTCTTGCAGCACAAACCATCACCTTCTTCGGTTTGCTTGGGACCTGTCTCCCACTGCTTTCATTTGATATTCCCTCATTCTTCTAATAGAAAAATGACTAATCAATGCTTATTACATCTCTCCATCCACAAATCACATCTCATTTGCATGCCACAAATGATTCTGCAGACTTCTAATATCCTTGCTAAATTGTCCCTTTTCCAAGATGACTAATCCAGGCACACTCAGGTTTTCCTTTGACTGTTCCTACTGACCTCCTCCAATCTGTACTTCAGAGCCCCTTTAGAGCTCAGGACACTGGGACTTGATTTAGTGTTCAATGGTACAGTATAAACTCCTGGGTTGCTACTGTAATGGTGTCTCATTTGTTCTCTATTTCATAGAATCATTAAGGTTGGAAAAGACCTCCAAGATCATAGAGTTCAACCTTTGACTGATCACCACCTTGTCAACTAAATTGCATCATGGAGTACCACACTGAGTTGTTTCTTGAACACTTCCAAGGAGAAATTTCTTCCTGATGAATAAATTGGTATTTGATGTACTTGATTAGCTTCTACCAAGTACCAAGTTGACATTTTCATGAAATCATGGATTATACTCCAAGCATTGTTCCCAAGAGGTCATCCTGAGCTCAAGAGTTCACTTCATCCATTCCTCCATAAATGAGGTTAGGACTGTTTGTCCCCTGTGCCTCATTTAATTCACCTGCACAGTGACTTTTACCTCTTAATTTATTGCCCACTTATTATTAAGGTCTTCCTGCAACTCTTCAGTCATTCTTCAGCCAGGAGTAACTTTGTACTGTCACCAAACTTTGTTACCTCACTGCTCACTCCTTTTTCTAGTATGCTCAGCATATGAACACTGCAAATCCTAGCACAGTCCCTGACAGGACTTTACTGGTGATTTCCACTTGACAGTCCATTAGTTCTTCCTTTCCCTGCCCTCAAACCAATTATTAACCAACACCAGGAGCTTTTCCTCTTGTTACACAGCTGTTGGTTTTCCAAGTGCATTTGGAAGGAGACTGTGCTGTAAGACTTCTAGAAATACACAGAGATTATATGAATGCAATATACACAGATTAAGGCAGGACTTCTCCATAAAAAAAAGCCATATTGATTCCTTGCAACTAGGTCAGTTTTAGAGACACATTCACTAATTCTGTCCTCTGTTTTTATTAACTGCCCTTGAACAGACTTAGAGGACTTTTAGGTCCAGGACTCTGCTTCTACAAATAAGCAAGTAGGGAGTGTGAAAATGGACAGCTAAGAGAAGTTACAGCCCTAGTAAACACAAACAATTTTGTGATCACAGATCGCCATATAACCACAGATCATCACAACTGTGTTCTTTCACAGTCTCTTTAACCCATTCGCTTGTGTTAAAGATGCAAAATACAATTTTAAGAGAACTAATCAATATAAATACATAAACTTTTTTCCTTGCCATGGACAACCTCAAGAGTTGCTCATATTTCATTGGAAATTTGTTACAGAGTTGTGAAAAAAAATCATTGGGAAACTGAACCAAGTAAATTGTGGGAAAAAAATGTAGATTTAGTAGTGTTCTTCTGAAACACCATACAAATCCACATGGGGCTATTGTAATTTCTTTGATTAAATTTTCAACTTCTGCTGAAGACTGAAACTCAATCAGCAAGAACTGCTGTCTCACTAACCTCGTAATGCCACAGTGCCATCATCAGAAAGCTTATTTGGATCAAGAAAAACTTTGGCATCAGCATCCAAGGAGTCTTGTACATACAAAACTCGCTGATTCTGGAGTCCTGTATTGTAGAAGTGAAAATACCTAAAAGAACACAAGAGGGAAAAATTAAGTAGGAAGAACTCTGATTTTCAGTTAGTCAAGCACAAAGAACTTGTATGAGGTTCTTATGAAGTGAATAAAAGACAGATGAATAGGTTGGGGAAACACAAATTTCACAGTAGGGTAGAAGTCACAGCTAGGATGCATCCCAAATATTCTTTAAAAATAAAAGCTGCATTTGCCACAGTGCATTTCAAAGAATTCTAAGTATACTATAAACTCCACGTAACTGTCTGTGTTAAACATCTCTGGCAGCTGCAGCATTTCTCTGTTACAAGTACTGGCACAGGTTCCCATCCCTTATGTTCTCAGCTTTGTCATTCATACAGCTGCTTTCAATCCATACTGAGTGACAGGCTTATGTTCAAATGAAACAGAACCAAAATTGTTTCAATGTCCCTACAAATGCATGTTTCAAAAAGTTGTAGGAACAGACAATTAAAGAGTTGTCTTTAGGGAGTGATACTCTTCACATCCTAAGACACTATAGAGCTCAAAGAAATTAACAGCCATATTCATAGAACTTGACTACACAAACGCAACTCTAATGCCTGGGTTTTTTCATGCTGAAGACCAATTCATTGTGTCTTTCAGAAATCTGAAGGTCTAAGAGATGTAATTAAGTCCCTTTACTCCCTTTCTCTAGAAGCTTGCTAGTGTTTCTAAAAGAGGTCACATTAAATTCAGTAGCAGCTGCAGTCTCCAGACCTTCTGTAAACAGAAACACCATCTCTTCACCTAGCCACAAAATTAAAACAGGGATATGAGTAGGTTAGACACTGGAATATAGCAGAATTTCTTTGTTCCTAAGAAAACAGAACTTTTTCCATTAGATGCTTTAAGTCCTCCAAATGATTCTTCCCATATACCCTGCAGCTACGGGAACAGTTTTTCACAAGGGAATTCCTAGTGCTTTTTACTGGCTATGACTAAACAAAGCCTACCAGCTGCTCAAAGAATGACCAACGTAAGAGCAGCATTCTAGCAAACATGTGGAACAGAACGCACATGATGGGCTTATGCTGTTTTCAGATGACATGGCCTTAGCAATACTGACAGTGACCAAGCCTTTCTTAAAGGAACTCATCAAAGCATTACTTTTACAAGAATTATTCTATAAAATCGTCTGAGTTCTGATAAACTCACAAATTCTTCTTCTTATGAAAACGAAAGACAACAAAAGAAAACGGTAATATGACTGGGAACTGGAGAGAGTGAAGCACCTTGTGCTCTGCATCAACCAACCACACGTTAACATTGGCTTAGTTTTCTTACTTCCCAACTATAAAGAAATAAATACAAATATAACTTGTAGTTCATTTTCCTAATTAGTAGTTGGTTCCAACTTGCTTTGCATTTATCACCACCTCCAAAGACATTCCTCACATACCTTTTTCCTTTCTTGAAGTGGCAGCTGTACTTAGGATAATCATAGAGTTCAGTCATTCGTTCTTTGAACAGTCCTCTTACAGGACACTGCTCAAGGAAGGGTACTGTGAGCTTGTTCTGAGCCTCCACAAATGCCTGAAAGAAAACAATCAAAGAGTATAAACTCAAGCAGAAATGCCTATTTCTTACAGGAAACATTTCCAGAAGCAATGCGTCACAGACATTTTTCCCCCATATAGCAGTGTCACACATGAAGAATCCTACATGCTTATTTGCATTATGCCACAATTCTTATTAAAGATTCAACTTATATCTTGAATAATGACTCTCCAGGGCATACACTGGGGTAACCAGCCAAAAGACTTTCCCCCTAAAAAAACCCAAAACCCAAAACAAAACCCCAACAACCAAAGAAACCCTAAACAAAACCAAACAAACCAAAACCTCCCTAAACTAAAGTAACAACCTCCAAAAGCACACCATGCTTTTAAAAACTCTTGTATTTGCCTAAATGGCAAATATTGCCCACAGACTGCACTATTATTTCAGGAGCTGGGAAGAGCTTTAAGATGACACAAAATGTCACGTGTATCATCTGTTAGTATTATTTACATAACACACAGAATTAGTCCCAGCCAGTATTCCATGAGAAGTCCAAATAACTGTTCACAGATCAGTTCTTAGGAGAAAATACTAATCTCTGAAAACTAAGGGTTGTCTGGTTTCTTTAAAACACTCTAGCTCCCTGTCACAAACACATAAGGACAGTGATCAAAACCATTGCCATTCCAGCTGTTTGTTGCACGCTCAGAAAACCTGGTGCGCTGTTGGTGTTTCATCATCCCTATTTATAGCACGGTACATTAACACAAAATTAATACCTAAGCATCTTAAGGTGAATCACAGCTGCTAACAAGCAGACATGCTGTCTCTGAAATGAAGCAGGTAGGACAGGACACCAAGTGCGTGTGGCTGTAACTCACAGCCAATGTTGCAGTGGCAGCTACAGTGTCACCCTCAGACTCCAGCCTCTCTCCTCCAGCACGAAATCCTGTCCACTCATGTCTTGCTTACACAGGGCACTTTCCCAGAAGAGGTTTGAAAGAGTGTATTGTTTCTACCTGTCCTAAACCTGCCATAGGCAGATCAACACCTTCTAATATCTGAGTTACACTTCACTGCAGGGCGTGACCCATAGGAACAGAAGGGCTAGCATCCAAATTGCACAACTTGTGCTTCACAGACCTTCAGATAAGCCAGCTGCTGTACAGACAGAGTACCTGGCACACACCAGCTGCTACCAGTGTTTAGTCACATATTAATTCTTCAAGTGAAGCACATCCCAGTGGTAAGTCATGCAGCCTCCACATCGTATCGCTATAACCGTCGCCCCATCAGATGGTGAAAGAACTTAATCAAATCTACCCAAGAATTATGTGTATCTGAACTGGTTTTCTCTAAATGGAAACATGAGTTTCAAAGACCATATACACAAAACTATGGACAGTGGATTCTACACAAATAAACTGAGTTCTCCTAGTCCTGTGACATTTTCAAAGAAATGATGGCTTATAAAAACATGTGTAAGACCACCCAGTGTACTGGACGGCCAAAAGCACTTTCCAGTTACATGTAGGGAACAGAAACTGCCACACATCTTTGTTTCATCCATCAATAGCATAACCAAAATGACAACATTGCTGCAAGGATATACTGGAATTGTGTGTTACCCACTTTTAACTGCACAGACACATCTTACCACATCTGCTTTCATTAGTCATATTCAAGGAAGAAATACAGAATTTTCCTTACAAGTATTTGTTGCCCAAGAGCGTACTTACAGACTAATTATTACACTGACAACTGTACAACTAGTAATTTTGCTTTTACAGGAACTTAATATATTATTTTTTCTCATTTCCAACTAGTATGCACCAAGGATTCCACAATAATTTGTAAAAGGAAAGCCACAGCTGTATGAAAAAGGAGCAAGGAATTACAGATTTTTCAAAGAGTTTTATGGAGAAGAATACAGTCCAGTTTGAAATTTTCTGTTTCCACACTTTTGAGCACAAGGTTGCATTCACATTTAAAAATAATTACATCATTGAAATATTGCTCTAGATAAAGTACAGGAACACATGTCAGCAGAAACTCTCACAGTAAACAATTCCATCCACCATGCTGACCCACACAGATGCCACCTAGGCTACAGGACTAACAGTAACTGTACACCTTCATGAACCTAGAGAGAAGGATTTTTATTGTACCTGTAGATTTCTGCATCTGACAATGTATCAAAAGCCTTGAACCAGGACAGACTTCGCTAGCAGAAGAAAGAACATAATAAGGGTCCAAGTAAGGCAACTTCTTATGGTCCAAGTAAGGCAACTTCTTATGGCTGTTTTGGAAAATAAGGTAATTTGAAAAGCAAAACAATTTCTAAAGCACTATACTAAGAGTAAAGATGGTCTACTTGAGGCTGAAGTGTCTGGCCATTAAGCAGGCCAATTGTTATTCTATAACAACAGTCAAACTAAATTTCATCTAAGAAACACATGCCATATTTTTTTTTAAACCGTGCTTTTTCACAACCGTTCTACATTCTACTAAGCTACTCTATCAAGATAATTATTCCACTGACAGTACACTTTCCAAGAAAAAGCCTCAGAATAGAAAGTGTTTTAACATGACCAGTCCTTGTTACTATGCTGCAAAGTATTTACAGTATATATATGTATTTATATACATACACACATATATGTATATATTCAGTCAAGGGTAGTTCAGTGCAACCTCTACAAAAGAGCACATACCTCTCCCAAGTGTTACAAAAAATATTTATCAGAGCTCTTGTGACCTTGCCCCTGAACATTTACTTTTTTAGTGTTTAACAAACCAACATTCAAAGTGCAATTGGAAAATTTATCAAAACGTGAACAAAACACTGATCTATTCTAACTACAAATCCATTTAATTGTAGATTTGAGAGTTTCAGTTCTAGTCCTAATTCAAATGTTCAGAACAGTACAACCCATCCCTCATGTCTGGAACAAGCTCAGCATGACTGCCTACACTGTCAGTGAGTTAAGGTGCTGTATATGACTGACATAGCAGCAAAAGGCTTGGCTGTAGTCTAAAAATGAGCTTATTTCCCACAAAGTGTTAAAACAGATCAAGAAGTTGAAAGCCTAACTAAGCCAAAGCCAAGACAACAGTGAAAGTGTGGTGTTGCACTTTTGGTCTATGTCATTACCACAAGTGTTTCACCAGCGTAGCACATTTCAGCTATGCCTGGGATGGTTCCTCAACCTGCCGTAGGAGTCAACGGCCAAACAGCTGCAGAGTATGAACTCACATTCTGCACTTCCTTTCCCCCAAGTGAGAGAGGAACTTCCCCACCTGACCAAGGATTCACTTTTATTTATGTATCTGGAGGAGAGAGTTTGTCTGCTTACAGCTGCCTTTGACTGCTCCAACCAAGCACACACAGGAGAAAAAACAGATACAGCAAAGCAAATAGATTGTGAACACGGAAGTGCATACTTCTTGAACAACAGCTTTTCCACAAGAGATGGAGGATGTGACTTAAGGATTAGCTTTATCAGCTCAAGAATGTGCATTGGACCTGCTCAGCCACCTGCAGATTCCAAAAATCTTGTTTTTTGTAGCAGATACATGCGCTGCATACATAAGAATATCATATTTGTGATCTGGCTGGAAAATTTCAGGATATATTGACTTTCACCTAATTAAAAGTAGACTGTGAGTGGCTAGAAAAGGAAAGATCCCATCCTTGGGCCATCTTAGATCCAACTATCATTTGGCCTTAGGATGACCTAGATAAGCATGTTATGTCAATAAAAAACTAATTCACGAAAGTGTTCCCTCCCAGGACATCACCTTGTGATGGTTCTACCCATGCAAGGGAGGGACAGAAGCCTTCATGTTAGTGCAAGAAGGAGACAGAAGGCAGAGAGAAACCACACAACCACCTGATATAATGGAAACCTGCAAACAATACTGGATCAGGTACAGCACCATCAACACCCCACTTACACTGCCAGAATACCTGATTTAGCCAATTACAAAAAAATGTTCTTTTGCCCTTCTATGTTCACTTGTTTGTAAACTGCTAGCTATCAAGAGTCCACATAACCATTTAGGCTAGTCACAGAAAATAAATATAATTTTTTTAAACTCATAGGTGTTGTGGGTACTTTCCTTCATCCCAGTCCCTTCAGCTCTACAGTGGACATCAGGTCAAACCACCATCACGATGGACATTTCAGAGTTAAAACCAACCTCACATACCTTTGCTTCTTTCTCCATGCTTCAGGGAATAGCAAACTTTATGTTCCACTGACTCAACACAAGAAACTAAGCGAAGCCTACTCATTTATTTTCTGTGAGCACACCAATGTTTGACATGTCTATTCCTGCTACATCTAGAAAAGCAGAAGTCCAACATATTTGAGTATTTATTTGACAGCATTTTTTCTGACTTCTATGAAAGAGGTAAACCAGAAAAATACTTTAATTCCCTTAGTTCAGTAACTCCTGAAACTTTGGAATATGATATATTTGCATACACAGGAACTCTATCCACTCCTTTTGTCATACTGCTACTATTGCAATTTTGCACTGCAAAATTCTGCCAAGGTGAATGCTTTTTCCAGTGTAGACAAGTAAGATGTAATGACCTTCATACCACCAATACGACAACTTGTATCTGGGCTGCTGCACTTTTGCAAGTTTGTCATAATTCCTTATTCCTTATTCTGCCTCCTATATAACTGCAAGCTCTAGAGAATGTGATTCACTATCCTCCAACTGTTCTCACCCAACCTGTTCACAGTATGCGGCTACAGTATTGAATACAGGGACACAAGAAACCAGGTCTTTGCAATTTTCTCAATCCCCAATCTTTCACAGGATCCCAAGAAACACTTTAATAGGTGTCTGTAAGGCATGTCTAAAAGAAAGACACAACCATACCTCCTACACATACATTCCTCTCAATTTGGCACAAAATTATCCTGTGTTTACTTCTCCCAACTTTCTAAATAGCTCATTTTTGACATTAATGTCCATGGCAGAGTTTTTCCACTAAAACCTGATCCCAAATCAACCTTTTTAATCCACATGAGTATTTATGTATGCTGACAGATTTGTAAGTAAGGAATCAGTTCCTAACTGCACACATTTCATCTTGCTCTTGACAGTTACTGTAAGCTCTATTTGACCAACCTCAGGCTCATGAAAATGTATAAGGTAAGCACATTTGCAGAAGAACCTAGAAGGAATCTTACTAATGGAAAGCCACACTGTCAGATATTTTTGAACTGAGATCATACCCTTCATCTACTTCCTGACACAATCACGCATAGAGAGTAGACACCAGTGTTTTGGATCTGGAACTACAATTATCACTACGTTAGTAGCCAGCGCAGAGGACACCCCTTCCACATTGTCACCTATCACTTTCTGGCCATCATCCCTGCAACTCTCTATGCCGCGAATATCAGAGGAACTGGCTCACAGTCATTATTCTTCATGATTCTCTCTCAGCAAAAGACAGGTTCCAGCAGCACAGTCTCGCTATAACAGACTGCAGGCTGAAAATGCTGCAACACCTGCAATCTATAATAACAGATACTAACAAAACCTAACTTTGTGGAGGTAGTTAAGCCTCAGAAGGCTATGGAGCCTGACTGTGGTGAGGACACTCTCCCCTGGAGAGAAAGCAGCCCCTAGGCGCCTCAGGGTTGTGGTAAGCCCCGCAGAAAAGAAATCTTAGGAGACTGCTCTCTCCCATAGTGATGAGGTGTGCTCCCCCCATGAAGCTTTATCAGTAGCAGGTTAATTGCCTCATAAAGCTTTATCAATACCAGGTTAATTGGTTGTACCTCACTGTTTCTTCCCCTCCTTGCTCCTCTTTACCCCAGTTAATTGGTCTGATTTCAATCATTCCCCTGCTTGGTCCATTTTCAATCCCTAACCTGACTGGCCAAGTTGTGTAACCTCACCCCCTGCCTCCCCTGTATAAAAATCCCTGCTTTTGCTGGCCCTCTAGTCTTCTGTCCCTGGATAACCTTGAGGAAAAAAGCTCCTGGAGAACTCCACCAGAAGGCTCTGTCCTGTTCTTCCATGTTGCCCAAACAGAGCTGCTTTCACAAGAGAGCTAAACCACTCCAGCAGCTTGGATGTGCCTGTGCCCTTTTCAGGACACCTCCACAGAAGGCCATGGCACTCCTGACCACCAGCAAACTGCCACGACATAACTTCAGGAGGAAAATGTTTTTGGTCTTGCCTTTAAAAAGGAGTTAAAAAAAAATGTACTCACACACTTTGTCAGTTTTTTAAGAAAGCAAGCCCAAGTTTTCCTTCTACCCTTTCCTAACTATTCAATTATGGCAATTTTAGATTTTAGATGTACTTAGGACAGTGGACAAAGCATCCTAAAATTTTAATGTTTCTCTTAAATATGACATAACCGCCTTGAGCATTCGAACAGGCCAAGAAAAATGGGTGCAAGACAAGCACGGGTTTAGCTCTAAAAATTCTGTGACCTGAATTAAAGCAAGTGTTCCAGACTTTCATAGAACCATAGAACGGTTTGGGTAGGAAAGGACCTTCGAGATCATTTAGTTCAGTGCCCCTGCCATGGGCTAGGACATTTGAGTAAACCAGGTTGCTCAAAGCCCCATTCAACCTTTCCCCCATTAAAACAGTGGCATTGTTGTTGGTGCCATGAGATATCACCTGAACTACATCTTTGTTCACTATGTAAGTTTTCAAAAAGCATTGGAAGATTCTTCAAAAGCAGAGTACCAATGCATCTGGTCCATAAAACAGACCCATGTGAAAACAGCCATTCCCATGCCAAAAAAGGTTACCTTTGTCTGTTCACTGTCGGGATCTTCAAGCCAGCAGTATGGATCGCTGATTTTACATCCATGATAATCTGACACCTGAATTTATAAAAGACAGTAATTTTAAAAAAGACATGCACACAAGCAAACCCTATCCATCAAGGATGATAGCACAACAAAGTGCATTTGGAATTTCACAAAAGCATACAGTGCTAAGTAGCAAAGAGAGAACCAACACACTGCTCCCAGGGGAGTTACTAGTACAACCATTCTTTGGTGATGGCACCACAGCAGCAGAGTATTTCTCAGAAAAAAACACAGAGCACCAGAAAAATGGTGAAATGCACATAAATTCCTTCCAAGGACAAGACAGATTAATAAGCAAAAAAGAAACCCCACCAACCAAACCAAGATCCTTAAGATTTTCAAGCCAAATTAGAAAACTTGATTACTGGATGTATCCAAAATATAGTCCCTGCTTACACAAACGGCCTCTAGTTTGGCCCTCCCTACTACTGCTGCCCACAAACATGTGCATAATGTACATACCTATAAATCATAATTTTAAAAAATCAAAAGCCCACCCCCAAAACAACAAACAAACAAAATAAATAAACCACAAAAGATTAATCCATGTGGTTGAATTTACTTGCTTCCTTTTTCCAGAACACACACACACACAAAAAAAAAGACTAGATACCTGCTACTAGGGCTTGCACAGTTCAGCCTTTCAGTCAACTAGGAAAGTAAATACTTCAGGATGTTTTCCAGCTTTGGCTCATACCGGCCAACAGTTTGATTTAAATCCAATATAAATCCTTCCTGGCTGGTGCACAATGCACAGTACTTTGAGGAAGGGAAAGAAAATCGAATCCATCGTAGCCAAACTTACACTGCAATCCCTTGTGTATCCAGACACGGGGGAAACACAGGGACATGCGACTATGTTACAGATGCACCATCCTATATAAATAGATTATTTGTTCCTCTGCTGACGCTGCTGCAGCCCGGGCGGAGGCCTGGGTTTCCCTGACACACGCACCGGTACCGAAGCTCCGGGATCCGCCGTGCGGCTGCTGCTCCCGCACCCCCGGTCCCGCCGCCCGCCCCAGACCGGCTCCCGGCCCTGCCGGCTCCACACACGCGGGACGTGCCCGCAGGCACCGGCGCAAGGGCCCGAATCCCGTCCTAACAAGCCCCCGGCAGCCGCCGCGGCCCGCGGCCGTGACAAACCCGAGGCCCTCCGCACGGAGNGTCGCCGCCATACGGCCGCCCCCTGCCGTCACCGCGCCGCCAGCGCAGCTCCCCCTGCAGGCTCCCGCCGCCCTTGTTCCCTGCTCGGCTGCGGGGCGGGGCGCCACGGCGGCGGCACAGGGCCGGCCCTACCGCCCCGCCCCTGCGGCCTCACCGCCCTCCCTGTCTGCTCCTCGCTCCTGGTCACCGTGCTCCGCCGGGACCGACCGGGTTTCGTCCCCCTTATGGTAAACGTTTGCAAAAAATTAAAATCGCAGGTTTTCGTTCTTTTTCCGCTAGGCTCCCCAACCTTGGCACACGGTGACGGAAGAGGCTCGGGTCTGGCTTGCAGAGCTCCCCTCCGCTCTGGCCTGAAAACAGCTGCTGCTTGCGTGGAGTTGATTCTTTGGTTCTGATTCTGTGACTCAGGCAGCTCGAAGCCGGTCACAGAATCGATTAGGTTGGAAAAGACGTCTGAAATCATGAACCTGTGACAGAACACCACCTTGTCAACCGTGGCAGTAAGTGCCATATCCAAGCTTTTTTAAAACACTTTAGAAATGGGGACTCCACCACCTATCTGGGCAGCCCATCCCGATGTCTAATCACCCATACTGTGAAGGAATTCCTAATTCTTCACAGTATGGGTGACTGGACTCCTGATATCCAACCTAAACCTCCCCTAGCGCATCTTAAGACTGTGTCCTCTCAATGTGTCATTGGTTGCCTGGGAGAAGAGACCAACCCTCCTCTGGACAGAACCTGCTTTCTCACCTGGATAGAACCTCCTTTCTGGGAATTGCAAAGAATAATCAGGTCACCCCTGAGCCTTCTCTTCTCCAGGCTAAACCTGGCTTTGTCCACTCAAACCTTTAGCGTGTTTCAATCGAACATGCAAGTTTCCAGCGAATCCCCCTCGCCCTAAAAGCAAAGTACAAGTTGGCCACCTGGTCCCGGTGAGGATGGCCACTCCAGAACAGCAGCCTGGCTTATCACCCTCACCCCCAGTGTCACGGTGTGTAATCCCATGCCAGCCCCCAGTCTGGCCTGCACAGCCAGTCTGGATGAAAGGGCATCCAGTAAAGGTGTTTCAAGTGGATGACTTCAGGCTCATCCATGGGGTGTTCATTTTACAATAGGATTTTGTGGGTCAAAAAACTTGCAAACATTTTTCCTCCAGGGAAGGACCAGGTGTAGTCTTCCTGCACAGTGGAAACATGCAAGGGACAGGAGGCAGTTTGGCAACATGGCTGAACTGCTTTTCTTCCAAATGAAGCTGCTGCCCACAGCCTCTGCCTAGCTGTCCTGTCAGTCTGGGGAGGACTTCACTGCTGCTCTTCATTCAGGGTAAACTCATGTGTATGCGTGGTTAATGGCAGCTGGAGACATGGAGGTTCGTGTGTGGTCTTTAAAGGTCTGGTCAGCCCAAAGAGCACTCATGGTTGTTAGTAAAGTAACCACCTGGAATGACAATGACCTAAAGCATTTTGGAAATGGCATCAAACCTTTATAGTTTCCAGCTCAGAACTGTGATTGCCTTCTCTTAATGGAAAGAGTTACCATCTCTAACTGGGCATTCTGTGTAGAGGCTGACGGTTGTGTACACATGAAATATGCCAGCCCCATAATGGTCACTGTTACTAAGTGACTTAACGATGCTCATCATCTTTGCTTACATCTTAAACAGCTATGTGGCTTCTTTTCTCTCATCCCTTCTCTTTTGGTCGTTTTTCCTTCTTACCTTGTTTCTGTGTTAATCTTCTTCCTTTACAAGGCAGCAGGACAGCTGCTGACTACGACTACACCTTTTGTTCTGGAGCTGAAGAACATGCCACCAGCAAGAAGGTTAATGGCAATGCCTTGACATGCCCAATGCTGATAAAAGCTTGCTAATTGTCTGAGCAACTTGCTTAGGTAGATAGTGGCAAGCCAAGGCTGTTTGTCTAAAGCTTCCCAGACAGAATAGTATATGCACATGAATTTGCATCATGGGGAGAATTATTAGCTCAATACCTCTGTCAAGCATTCTGCTTGCCAGTGTGCAACACAAACAAACTGTATGTGCACAGTTTGTCTGGGAGTTTTGGGCAGCCTACTGCAAATTCATTTTGTAGACAGCAGAGGCCATGCATCTGATTTAGATCTGCAATTTGCCTTGTGAAAATGTCTTTTTCAGCCTGAAGGTATTGTCTGGGATGAATGTATTTATGTTTGTCCAGAATGCCTGACTGTTTGGCAGCTGGGGCAAGGTTATCTATCGTATATCTGCCTGAATATCTCAATATCCTGAGCATTTCCACAACGTCTCCGAAGATCAGCTTCATGCTGTGAAAGCAGCCAGTCGGAGTTGTAGTGGAAGTTTTGGGCAGCTGTGCTTCATCCACACAGCGGGAGCTCCCTGAGCTGGCGGGAGAGGGCAGCCTGGTCACACGGGTGCTCCACAGCTCCACACGGCAGCGCCCGTAGTTCCTGAGGCTCCAGCAGAGCTCGCAGAGCGATACCCTTCAATTCATCCTGGATACAGGATGAAGGTGGGAATATACAAAAAAACCCCCCAAACCCCAAGTACATTGCGGTCTACCCTGTACAAATGAGAGTGCAGTGTGCAGTCTGATAACAGCACTCCTTAAAATGAAAGGTGTAGCACTCCTCTGCCCTTTTCAATATGTTTGCTTAACTCAAAATCAAAAGTCATCCACATTAGGACTGTGCTATGACGGAAAATTTAAAGCCTATCTTAATTGTTAGTGTTGTAGCAGAAAGTAAATTTCTACCGAAATTTTACCTTTTCTTGTGCCTAACCAACACCAACAGAGTTCAGCTTTGATATTTGCTGTGTTTTGAGGATAAATTGCTGAGTAAGCAATAAAATTATCTTTCTATATATAAAACAAGAAGTTTGAAAATCTCTCAGTAGTGTTTGTCATCTTATCACACTCCCATGTTTGCATGATTCTGATAATTTGCAAAACAGATACTGGTCTCTGCTGATATTAATTATAATTCTGCTGATCATCCAGTCATTAGCAAATCTCTTTCAGCTTAGTCAGCATCTCCACAATGACTCACTGCAAGTAGTAAATTGACTCAGTAGGAAGTGAACTCATCATCTTGGTCAGGGAAGATCTGACAAAAAATCTAGCAGCAAATTTTGTTTTTACCTTTCCTTGTCGCCCTTTCCCCAACCTCACTCGCATTATGACTGACCAATAACTGGAAACTCTGTTAATAGTTTCTGTTAATAGAATGAAGACACGTCTGTACCTTTACTCCTATTTTCTATATATGTTTTTTATTTCATTTACTTGTGTGACATCAGTTCTGCTGTTCAGACGTTTACCAACAGGTGTCAGCAGAACCTCAGTCTTGTGCTACGAAGAGCATGTGCTGAGGTGTACAAAGAACTCCAGTTTCCGAGGAATGTGACTCTCAAATTGTCTGCCTTGATGGGTTTCTATTTTGGAAGCACTGACTCAAGACCCTGTTGATTTTCACTGATCCTTTGATTCCTAAATTATGTTCATCTAGTCTACACATTAATTATGATAATTGTGTATTGTATATGGGTAATTAAAGGATTGAGTTGTTTTTGAGCTGAATTATGAAGTGGCTTACATAATAAAATATGGTTTTATTATCTCAGTCACAGAAACTTCTACATGACGTGGGTCTGGTCAATATCTGAATGTACAATCAAGCAAAACAATATTTCATTGTGGTGAACTTCTCTGTATGCCATGGGACAGGATGGGTAGATTGAAGTCAGTGTCACACTGCAGAATCATCCTCCAGCTTGCCCTGGGTATGGGCATTGGTGTGCTTACATGTGAAGTCAGTTCAGTGATGTAGAGATGTCCACGGAGCATTAGCATGACATTGCAATTACAAAGTAGTATTAAAAGTTATTTCATCAGGTAGGCAATCTAAACCAATATATCTACACTGTTGTAGGAGGATGAAGACAGAGATCATAATATAAGTACACCCAATCCAAAATCACTTTTCTGTGAAGGAACTTTTTCAGACAGATGAAAATTAAGGTGTTTTAAGTCCACCTTTTCCTTATGCAGTGACCTGAAGTGAAGAACAAACAAAATTCTAATTGTAGACAAGACTGATGACTGAAATTTTTTAATTTACCCTTTATTATTATTATTAATTTTTAACATATAATTTGCCATTAAAAGAAGGGTTTGCCAAAAACCGGAGATCACATAGTAAAATCTGTGCCCTTGTGTCCCTGGGTAGACAGTCAATACCCAGGTCTTACTGCATGTGGTGTGCTTGAGTCCTTTAGTAAATTTTCACAGAGACCTTCAGTGTTTGCAAGGTTTGTAGGTCTGGTGCTTACTTACACACCAAATCACTGTGTTCCTGATAGCTAGATTATACTTCAGTGTATTGGGAAATAAATCCTAATTTATACAATTCAGCTGGGACTCATGGCTCACGTATTTTGACAAATTCTTCTTAAGAAGGCTCTTGCAGAGGAGAAGTTAGGAGATGAACTTCTCTTGATACATAGTATTTATCGCCACACAGGGGAGAAGGGCGTGACATAAAATCCAACAAAGTCAATAGAAGTTTTTGTGTCTACTTTTTTCCCCACACCTATTTCACTGAATCTTAAATCAGCCCTTCCTCCACCTCCTCCCCTCAAATGTCACTCTGAAAAGTGAATTGTCTTTACAAATATAATTTTCTATCTAAAGAAATTATCTTCATTCTTTTGTGTGGGAAGGTTTCAAATCCATACTAGTAAAATGGACATACAAGTGTTCATTTTCAGTGTTTGCTATTGCCTTTGTGAACTATCTTTTGTTGTTGCTGTTATTGTATGTTGCAAAAACACCTTGCATACTAACTCCTGCCTTCAGTGTCAAAAGCAACTAAGATAATCTTTATATAGAAAAGGATGACAGTTTAAATAATTCTTACAGTACCCAAAAATGGAGATAAGTATGAATTGGAAGAAGGCTTTTCATTCTTTTCCATTCTGAAAATATAAGGATAAAAATTTTCTGCTTTGAATGAAATCTTCTGCCCATTGAAGTAATAGGAAGTTTTGTCATTGATTTCAAGAGTGTAGGAATGTCACCCCTAATCTTGGCAGTGAGCAAACCAGTAGGCAACTTCCTGTTAACATATTATGACATGTTGACAGAATGTGAAATACACTAAACATAGGGAATCTGATATATTTTTCTTGGAAAGGAAAACAGTTTTAGCTCTTTTTAAAAGACTCATGTCTAGAAATATCTTCTTCTGCAGTCAACATCTACCCATGTTTAATACATTTTGGATGTATGTGTTCAAATGGCTTAGAAATAAAGCTTTCTGTTATGCCTCAGAAAACATTTGGTTTGGGTTATAAAAATATAGAAACTATAGATCCCTGCAGAAAGAATAAACTTTGGAGTCAGAGCACCAGAAATGTGCTCCCAAGTGAGACTTGCACATGCCTTTGAGAGGAACCATTCAATACTTGAGAAAGAGAAAGAAAGAAAGAAAACTACATCAAATTCAGTGATCACCAAATCTGAAACGCAACGTAAATTGAACTCTGTGCAAGGTTATTCCACAAAGTAGTTCTTTAGCCACCCTGTATAGCAATTAATTTAAAATATTATCTCTACAATTCCACAATTAAGCCAAAAATAAGAAGAATGAAAAAATTCAATTCCAGAAGTGTTTTTAAAGAAAGGCATCTGATTTCAGTAGAGGCTAAATAATTATAATTCACTTTTTAAACACTTAGGGATAACGTTAGCCTTTTCTCTGAAGGATTGTGAGTCAAATCCAGTCCTGAAACTGAATAACACATTCCAAAGGTGTTGAATATCAACAGTACTGCAGTATCTGTGCAATTCAGGTGTGGACCAGGGCTCCACTGTGCCATTTTCCACACACGGCCAGATGATAGAGATGCTCCATGCGTTTATGATCTACTGGTTTACATCAAAGTGAAGAACACAAGACAACAGGTAGCCTGCATTCAGAGACACGGAGGAAAGTAATGTGATGCTACAGGTCGTTGTGCATGTAACACTTGCAGCATGCCACAATCTGGTGTTTTGTAGACTGAAAAAGGAAAGTTCCTGGGGAAAGGTTGAAGGTGCATAATGGCAAAGTTATGTATGTTTTTACAGGGAGCTTCACCTTGACTGCCAGAGCAGTGTAGAAAGAGGGCATAACTGATGTGAAAGGTTCCTGAATGTGTGGTGACCCGTGGTGCCATGGGTTGTCCAAGATGGCAGCATGGCTGCAATCTGTACGCAGGAGAATTGTGTTGTGCTTGATGTCGGGGGAGTGGATGGGAACATGGGAAGAGAGGGGAAACCTGCTTAAGCTGTGGGCACAGAGGAATGAGCAGGAAATGGACTCTGTCAAAATCAGGGAGAAGCATCTTGTGGTGAAAGGATGAAAGCTGGATTGGTAATTTTAGCTGTGTGGAAGTATGAGGAAGGTCAAAGCTTTGAAGTCTGAAGAGAGCCTGAATAGAGCCTGAAGAGTCCTAGACTGAAGGTACTGGACAAGCTCAAGGCCCAAGCAACAGAACAGCCGGTGATATTAACCACAGTGACTGGCAAAAGCAGTATCAAGGAGAGCTTAGAAGACAGATTAAGAGCCCTGGTGAGCCCTACTGAGCTTGAGCCGATGGCGAGACATTGAGAGAGAAGCAGACTGAGCTTTGGGCTTGGACAGACTGGAGCAGACGGGTGGATTTGAGTCATCAGTGTGAGCAGTTGGGCTTGTGTTTACAGACGACCTTCCCCAGAGAGGAGGTGCCCTTTCCAGAGGGAGGAGGGAAGCCGACCAAGGACAGAGGCCTCTGGAGCTCACAGAAAGCTGGAGAAAAATGAGGGCACATTATTCTCCTGTTCCAAGACGTAATTTGTTGATAAGAAAAGTTTTTAATAACTAATTTCAAACCCTACCATCAAATCTTTTTTTTCAAGAAATACATTCTGATGTAGTGTAGGGCTGATACAGGAGCCCTATGTGGATTATACAGTAAATAGTCACTTTTGTAGAAGAATTTTTCAATGTCTTTCTTGAATTCTATTATTTTATTCTCTTCAAGAATTGTGCAGGAATTTCAAAGATCCAATGCATATTAGAACAAGTTAAACATTTTTCTTCCCCTGGAAATTTTAATTCAATTTTTGCAAACTTTTTTTTTTTTTTTAGGCTTTTTATCCCTGTGGTTTCAAATTCTGACAGAAAATGCGAAGAAGGAGAAATTAAATAAATTTCATGGAAATAAATTCCTCTTCTGAATATTTTTATTAGATGTTCTCCCTTTGCATTCAGTCTAGACAGAGGAGATATTTTTCAGTGCCTGGAGCAGGTTCCTGAGTACAGCCAGAAAACATGGAGCAAATCAGAGAAATTGCAGAAATAGTTATGACACATTTGAGTAGAAAAAAAATCCACAAAATATTCCTCTCAAACATCCCTCTAATTCATTGCATCTAATTAATCAAATTTATTTCTGCCTCTTGGCAGGTCTCCTATTCTAAACTCCACACATGCCTGAGAGTCATCAAAATGCACAGGACAGGGCCAAGGTAAAACATGGCCTCTGCCCTATAATTTCATAGACCAACTATTCCAAAGCACTGCTGAAATTACCCAGATCAGAGGAACCCTTTATGAATCTTGAGAAAAAAATTTAAACGAGCATTTGTACTAAATAACAGTGATGTTATTTAGGTCCCCTTCACCCTGTTCCTCTTATATGTAGTGGGATTGTGATGTTGATACTCTTCACCTATTTCTGATGTTTAGCTTCTGTAGAGCCAACAGACAGCTGCTGCAGGTTATTTGATCCTTTACAAAAATTATTTAATTATCTACAGTTAAATATTCTAGAGGAAATGAAACCACTTGGGAAAGAAACCGAAATGAGAGAAAAGCAAGAATTAAAGACTAGGACACAACATCTTCTGCAAGAAGGGTCTTGCTTGCCTGGTAGACTTTCTTTGATCTCTAATTATGTTAGATGTTATGTTGTTGATGTTAGTGCTGTAAATAATCCCTCTCTGAATTCACTAATTAAATATTTTAATATTATTCATTCTCTCCTACCAAAACTTACTTTAGTAATTAAAAACTTCATGGTAATTTATTCTGACCGTATGACTATTTTGTCAGTTATTTATTTAAATAATTTTATTTTATTACAACCTCACAAAAAAATCATCCTCATCATTTAATTAGAGATGTATGTGAAAAGCCAAGAGGTATTTGGAGCTAGACTGCGTTTGTTCACTTTATTTATGCGATTACTGTTGCGAACTTCAGGGTATTTACAAAGGTATAAAGGGTAACAGTTGTTACCACACCAAGTAAAACTTGCAAAATATCTCCGTTTGCTTCATGATAAGCATGTTATCTAAATCTTGTAAGCACTAAAGAGATCAGAGAAAGAAGTGTACCTTTCTCTTGTGTAACGCTACCTGGATTTTCTTTTTGTCTTGTGGGAGACTGGCATGTTGCTGTAAACCAGGCTTCTTAATCACTTGTGCACTCACTGCCCTTTTACTGATACCACTCACATGGAGAAAGACACATTTCTACACAGCTCTTAGGATTTCTCTTTTACCTGAGAAATGAAGGTGGCTGCCTATGTAAGATTGCTCACACTGGCAGCTCTGAGCTTGGGGGTTGCAGCCAAAGGCACATTGAGGCATGAGACAGACTTGCTCCAAGACTCAAACCTTCGGAAAAAGCACGGTAAATTTAGTAACCATGCCCTTACACCTACTAAAGAAACTGAATTTGTCTTCTGGTTTCAGGGTAATAAACCTAACAGCCTCATTTCCTGGAGGGTGCTGAAAATAAATTCAGCCAGACCCCTTATTCCAGGGAGTGGAAAAGTTGGCAAGCAGTGTTCTCCAAGGAAAATCAAACAGAACAAGTCCCTTGGTTGAAAACACAGGGCAGTCTTCCTTTTTGTCTTTGCAGAGCACAGAGCTGAAATCATGGTTGTCTGAGTTAACCCTTTTTTATTCCCTGGAGGCAGCCTGATATGCAAAATAAACACTGTGCCAACCACTGGGCTGGAGCAGGTTGCTTGCCGGCTGAGCCATCCACTTCCTACAGCCCACTACAGCCAGAGGAGGTCAACTCCCACTGATTTACTCCTCTTAACTTCTCTCTTTCGAGGTGATTTACTCACCAGTGAGGAGATGCATTCAGTGATCAGACAGAGCATTACATCTGAGCCTGACACTTCACAAATCACATTAAAAAAAGAGATTTATTCGTGTCTTCCCAACACCCATTCAACTCCTCCAATCTCCCTCATAATCTGTGCCTGAATGGGCAAGACCAGGTTTGGAATGAAAGCAAGGAAATGAGGAGAGCCTTGATTGCCCAGCTCCCTGCCCAGCTCCCTAGTCTGCCTTAGAAACCTCTCAGCCAGTCCATGGCTCATGGCTGCACTAGCCAAATTGTTGGGATCATGATTATAGGCAGGTCTTCCATGAAACCTAATGCTTCTGTCACTCCACCAGGTCCTTACCTTTCCTCAAGTACATCGAAGGACATCTTCACCATATGTGAGCAGAAATCTTATGTTGCCTTATGCTGTGTTGATTAAACTACTTGAAGATCCTTCTGCAGTAACCAGGAGGACCTCACCTGTTCTAGGAAAGTGGAACTCTGGAAAGGCACCTCTGGAGGACCATCAGCAAGTCACCTACAAAGCAAGTGATGAGTAACTAGCAGGACTGACCATATAACCAAGATACCTAAACCTTTCTGCCAACATCCAACTTGACTGTGCAGCGGAGACATCTTGCCTTTTTTGCTACAAATCTTGTAGAATCCAATGCTGTCCAAAAAGCGTGCCCTGAAAGCTCATTTACCAGTACATACTGTGCTGTCTGGTATGGTAAAAAATGCCCAGTCCCACAAACACAAGTCCTCTCCTCCTTTCCCCTACCCTTGCATACCTGCACACTCAGCACTTCCCTCACATAAAGCATGATCTGCCTCTAGGTTTGCTTATCACAGTCTCAAGAGTAAGTACTATGCAAAGTTAAAATCTGTTGAGCACAAGAGCATTTGACCCTGACCCACTACCTGCTGTTCCTTTAACAAACAATTAAGACATTCCATGTGTGACTAAATTTGAAAGCAAATCCAAGAATTAACCAGCTTGTTTTAAATAGGGATATAAATAAGAACCAGCCCAGCCATTGCCTAAGAGATAAGCAAAAACTTTGGGGTTCAATAAAAGTTCAGTCGCTTCCGTAGGCTGAATATTTATTTAGGGAACAGGGCCATAATTTAGGGAAAAGGTCTTTATTTAGGGATTTTAGGGAACACAATGTCCTCCTGAATCTCAATTCTATTTAAGTTTCCTCTGAGTATGGATGATGCTAAAGGAAAATAACAAAGCCAAATCCATTCTTGCCTAGCACAAAAAGTATTTCTATGGGACTTCTAATTCTAGTGGGAAGTAGCAACAAACAAAACAGTTACAAAGGTATCTGCATAAGTCCGCATTATGTGTCTGTCTTGTGGTTTATAAGTGCAATAAAAAAAGGAAAAATCTGCA
The DNA here is from genome assembly GCA_013400435.1 of Pycnonotus jocosus. Classification (NCBI taxonomy): domain Eukaryota; kingdom Metazoa; phylum Chordata; class Aves; order Passeriformes; family Pycnonotidae; genus Pycnonotus; species Pycnonotus jocosus. The sequence continues at coordinate 32,382 of VWYP01017655.1, read as the reverse complement.
TTTAAATCAGGTTTGACACAGAAGCTTGGCTGGCATAATACAGATTAGCTTTTAAAAAGATGCTAATAAAACATTAAAATTTTAAAATTAGTGGCACCTTGCTTGATCAATTTCATTAGAATGGCAAATGCCATTTCTTATATGAAATGATGTATTAAATCCTTGAGTAAGCTCATTGAAATACATCTTCTGATTGTTAATATAGTTATGTGTTACAGTTCTGAATCATATACTTAAGAAAACCTAGAATAGTTTTAATGATCTATCTAGGTAAAAAATGCTATAGTAAAACTGCATGTATCAAGAGAATTTGAAAGTAGCTTTTTAGTGCAAAAATTTTCTCTGTGGAAGAAAAATAGATGCAAGGAGGACTTTGGTTCTGCTTAACAGTGTGAAGTTGACAAAATCAGTAATTAGGTAATGAGATCATGGAAAGTGACTATACCCACACATTTTTCGAGGTGATATGGAGTGCAGAGAGTTCGTTTTTCAGCGTTTGTAGGTTGAAGATTACACATTAACCACTAACCTAACTGATAACTCTATGGACAGAGTCCGTTCTTCTATGTAACACAGCCTCACTTGTCCCATGCATGATGTTTTATGAGAGCTCTAAAACTTATGCTAGCACTGTTTTCTTGCAAATTATTTTCCATGTAGGTCAAAAGACCCTTTCCTAAAGGGTTCAGCAAAATATCTGGAGATTTTCATGTAGATAAAATGAAACCTCACATGAAAACTATTACAAGGCAGAGTTTTACTTCAGAATATGAAGCGATCAATTATTCCTGTTACTGTTGAATTTGGAAGAGCACTGCTGTTTGTCTAAGAATTGCACACTAGAGCCTATCACTGCAGTGTAAAGCTTCAATACTTGAAAGTATTTAAGTACCTAACAAGTATTGTGATTTCAAAGAGATGGGGTACATGAGCATCTTTGAAATCTTAGTACCTTCTACATAAAATCAAGGGCAGTAGCAATGTCAAGGGATTTTTGTGATATTTCTGACACTTCTTTTTGTGAAAGATTTTCTCTGAGCAGCAGAGAAATCATTATTATGTCTGAAGTTGCTGGTTTAATATTCTGTTTTAACAGCGGAGGAGGGTAAGCTAATTGTTTCGCTAATTAATACAATGGTAAGATTTGTTTTCAAAACAAGGAAGATTTCATGCAATATTTTAAAAAGATGTTTCATGGCAGTATCAGGGGTGAGATGAAAGTCAGAAGATCCATTTGTTCTGTTAAACACAAGAAAAATATAATCACATAATGGTGTTATTATCTTCCTAATTAAAATCTTTCTTGTCATGTGCTACAAGTGAACTAAATTTGTGTAGCCATTATGGTAAGCTAATACTCAGATACAACACGGTGGTATCAATATTGAATTTTATCACCCTGTAGATCCTTTATGATAGTTTTTTCTTGGAACCTTATGCAAATAAAGTGAACACATACCATTCATTAACTAGTACATATTTTTCTGTATGTATTTATAGCATTAACAAAACGTTCATTTTCAACCACATAAATTTTTATGTCTCTTTTTTCATAGACATGCTACGAAAGTGTTTCAGTCACCGTGATGCTGAGGTTTTCTATTAATGGTAGAAGGAAATTATAGATATTTTGTTGCAATCAAAAGGATTCAGAGCATTTCAATGTCCGTATTTCCAAGACAAAAGTTGTACTGAATCTTTTGACTCACTCATTTGCTCCCACTTCACCATCCTAATCCACTTTCATTACATGGCATATTTAATTAATCATACATTTAATATATGCCTACTATTTCAAATCTATTAACTAATACTGTGATATTTCAGCAAAATTTTCTAGACAAATCAGCCCCAATAATTTCATTGTTTTCCCCCAATTTTCCACTTTTCCAAGAAATTTCAAATTAGCAGCTTTTCCACTGTAAAACCTGAATATCGAAAAGTACAGAAAAAATTGTCCTAAAAAGGTTTTATTTTAAAACTAGCAATGGTAATTTTCATTTGGAGTAATTTAAAAATGCATTTCTTCTCTGTAACGTACAACAAATAGATTAAGTTTTCACTCAGTTGTCACAATAATTGCCTTTTTGAAAGGCTTCAAACTCAAAAATATTTAGAATGTTTTAATTAACTTCAGAGAAATAATATATTTTTGATTTCCTGAAAACTCACTTGAAAAGGCAGATAGTACCTTCTTGTTTGATTTTTGCCTCTTTTGAGGAGCTTCTTAAAGATCAGAAAGTTTAGAGGTCAACGAGATGATCTGACCCTTAGTAAGTGAACCCCTAATTATTCCAAAAGACTGAGGCACTGGGGATCTGGGATCTTCATTATTCTCCAAAATGAGGTGTTTCCACTGAGCTCTGTTGAGAGATCCCTTTCCTCAATCAGCTCTTTGCCTGCTCGGCAATTCTATACTTTACATTCTTATTTTGCAGATAAGACAAAATCTGTCAAATGAAATATATACTTGATCTTTCTTATCGTATTGTTTTACCACAAATGATGCAGTGCATGATATACAATTCTAAAATAGCACTAGAAACTATTTTGTTCTGCTTCCAAAAGTGAGACTGTCTGAAGTCCACAGATGCTAGCAATGCCTTTTGAAAACCTTCAGGAGCTTGATCCAAAGTCAGCTCAAGCTAATGAGATATTTTCCACTGACTTAAAAATGTTGCTCCTCAGAGTGCAGTACATGTTATGTGTTACAAAGAAATAGGTGTATTTTGCTTTTTAGGCTGTTGTGGTGTGGAGTTTTTTTAAACAATCAGTTTAAAGGCTAGTTCCAAATCCACTGGACTCAGAAGGCTGAATCAAGCTGAAAATTCTGTTCTGTGAGTATTAGGATTTCACTAAGGCAAAATTCAGCTCATAAATGCACCCATCACTTACCCAGCTGACTAGATCCTTCTGCATCCTGCTTTTCCCTTCTATTGGAGATAAGCTGACTGGTGCCCATGTTTGCAAAGGAAGACCCTTGTACTGAGGCAATTTGTTTATAGTTAGATTTAGTGACCTGTGCTCCTAGGCTGCAATGATTAATTATACAATAATGCAAAAGTTTCAGGCTCTAGCTCCCCTTTTCTTTGGGTCTTATATGAACAAAACAACAAAGTATTTTCTGACCTATACTCAGAGAGATGCCCATTTTTAAAAGATATTTTATTAATACACATGAACACAGTTAAAATGAGTGAGAACTGGGGAATTAATTCAGTAAAAACAGTGAATGGCCAGGAGTGAGCTTCAGTTAAGAGTTCTGTGTAAATTAAACATGATATTTTATTTCTTCACCGCTATACACCTCAGTGAAATGAGTTAATCTTATTATAAAGAAACAGCCAGATTTTTGTCTTTCACTTATTTTTTACTGCAGGTTCCTGTCTTTTAACTTTGATTTGTATGGCTGCACTGTCTGCTGTGTGCTGGTGTCCCCACAGGACCCTTTGTTTCCTACCTTTGAAAACATTCAAAACAAACAAGACCCTTTCTCTTCCCAGAGACAGTACACATAATATTAATGGTTATCTACCTGTGATAAGCAGAGCAGTATCATTTTACATGACTTGAAAGGGTCATCCATATTGTCAAGCACAATTAACTTGTCTTACTCTCACAAAATGGGCTGAGGGAAGTAACTAAGAGGCCGTACTTCTTCACAGACCTGGAAAACAGTTCCAGCACAAGAAGACACCCAAAAGACACAAAAAGATTCTAAACAACAAGCACAACAGGCTTTCTACTGAGATAAGAAACTGTATTGCACCTTTTTGATGTGATACTCTCTGTGGTGCCTGTGTGTGTGTTTGCTAAGATGATCATAGCATACAATTTTGAACAAGTCAAGCTGCAGGATTTAACTTCCTGCTTATTGCACTTCTAAAGAAAGCAAACTCTTTGAAATATTTCTGGAAAGCAGAGTGAAAGTTATTTTGAGGATATATCCAGACTTCAATAAAAAATGTTCCGAAATGTCACAAAACTTGCACTGTTTCTCTATTTAGGTTTTAAGTTGCAGCCTACCCAGATCAGAAGAGCAAACTAAGAATGAGTGGTAACTCCAGTTCTCTGAAGGAGGCTTTCACACCCTACAGTACTTTTCAGTTCTCAAAACTAATGTGAAACAAAGATTTTGCTTAGAGGAGAAAATGTCCAAGTAACCACTGTGTGGAGAACAATGTTTCTAATTCAGCATGTGAGCATATCCTCTCTGAGTCAGCCCTGAATCAGTGTCCCAGCTGATGTTTCGGGTAGTGCCATACTGTTTCATTCAGATGTAATGATGTTGACCACTTGGGCTGTGGAGAATGGCGTAGCAGTTGTCACAATAACACAGCTATTAAATGAGTGACGTGACCAAATGCCATATCAAAGTACTGCTCTAGCCACATACATTATTCCTGCAATTAAATGAAATATATTCCACTTCCTGTCTTAAATAACTGGGTAGTACAGCTGCCAACAAGGTGCTGACTTTCAACAGAAGAATGATTGACTGTCAATAGCACATCCTTTATCCTTTAGAGTTTTTTTCCTACAATGCTTTAGGATTCTTTAGGAGAAAGTGACCTGGTTAATGCAAATTTTTTCTTTATTAATAAAATCACAAGTTTGAAACTGCCATTTTCTTTATACTAGTAATGAAAAAGTATTTACCATGCCAATCATGTTGTGTCTTTTTCCTATTTAATATGCCCGTATAAGGAGAGATGGCCAGTAGGAAGCTAACCGTCTTTGCTCAGATGAAATTTAAAATACAGAAATAATTGAACAACACCTATTTCCCATGTTTTTATTAAAAATAAAAATCTGTAGATTTATTTTTTTCAGCAGAAAAAAAGTCTTGAAAAGAAGGGAAAAATATTCCCAAACAATTTTGTCCATTTTAAATTACTCTGTGATTCTGTGAATAACTTCTATGTGCGTTTTCACCTTGATAAGGAAAGGGAAGTTGGAAATGCTTCAGACATCCATTTTCATTCCCTTGACAGTGATTTAAGCTAAACTGGTATGTTTTGGTGAAGAACTCAAAGCGTCCTTTCCTCCTCTTATCCTGTAGCGTCAAACTTTTTGCCAGCTCTACGCTGAGCGAGCGCAGCCTTCACGAACATCAGGGGTTTCGCGGAGGCTGTAGAGGGCGGGTTTTGTCCCGCAGGCAGAGCGGAGCCCCGCGGGGCAGCGAGGGGCTGAGCACGGACCAGACCTGTCGCTGCTGTAACATGAAGCTCGGGAAAGGTCAGCGGCCGCGCTCTGTAGTCTGCTCTCTGCCTATCTGTGCCATCTCTTGAAATAACAGCGACTTCCAGGACTCCTTCACCTTCTTCCCTCTCCGGCCCCGGCATCCCTTCCCTCCCCAGTCCTTCTCTGGCAGACATCCTTCAGCGCCACTCTCTTTTCTTCCTTGGGCTTTTCCTGTTGTCATCACAAAGACCTCTATGTCCTTTATTGTGCTGTGTCCTCTCATTCCCTGGCTCAAAGGCTATCTCTGGCTCCGAAGATAAAGTCTCCACTAAGAAGGATGGAGATTTAATTTCGGAAAAAAAACACCATAAAGAGTTAAGAAAAAGAAGCATGCTGGTGCTCTGTTTTGGGAAAAAATCCACTCTCTCTTTTATTTAGTCACATAGGTAAAATAAAAAAATTACCCTTAATTATCTACTCTCTCCTTATCATACCCAAACTTTGTGAATTTCCTGAAAAATCTATTTATGATCTGTACCCTTGAAAACTTGGAAGCAGTTCATTTGAGAGAAACTTCCATATTACTCTGCCAAGAGGATTACCAAAATAGACTTACATTGTTATTTTTGAGTATTCGTGACCCTTCATTCATTTGTTTGTTTTAAAGAGATTTTTTTGATTGAAGCTGTTTTGCCTTGGTGACAATAAAAGTTGAAAAGGGTGTTTTAAGCAATAAAAAAGTCATTATTTAACTTTGCAGTGCAAATTATTTCAGAGTGATCTGTGTATTTGAAAGAAGGAGACTGCTTCTGTAACATGCTATATTATGTGGTAGATCAGGCACTAAGAAACTTCACTAACCTGAAACTGGAACTTTGGGTAGAAAAGTAATTTCTTATGTACTTTTAGGGCATAAAGTCTTGATTAAATTTTCTTCTGAAATGAAGAAACCATCCTTGCTTGCTGCAAGAGCCATGCTTGGGGCTGCAGGGCCACCTCTGGCTCCTTTTCCCAAGTGCTTCTCACAGATGTGCCAGCAGTGGGTGTTTTGCTACTGGGAGTGTTTGCGACTTGCAGGGCCTCCTAAACACCTGCTCAGGTGGAGCACCAGCCTGGTGACTGGCAGGGGAGGGCAAGACAGGCTTTGCTGTTCACAGACACCAATCCTGCGCAAATTAAACGTCTGTCTGCAGAGAGATACGTTGGTGAGTACTTGAGTCCCTTCTCTTGACCACATATGCAGCAGAGAAAGCACCCTGTGCACTACCACACCTCAACACTGATGGCATTGAGGAGTAATAGCAACCTCTTCTCTTCCTTGCAGTGCCAATTTGTTTTGCTGCAATACAGCAGAACACAAGGAAAAATCTGTGGCATCCAAATCATGTTCCTACCTGAAGAAGGTTTCATATTTGAAAAAAAGCAAGCAAACCAGGTGAAGATCCTTAACCTAATAGAGATATAAGCAGTGCACAGAATTTAACAGACTTTGTCATCAACTCTTCCCCAGGGCCTGCTGAAATATTTGACCAGACTCTCCAAGGAAATTCAGCTATGATTAAGTAAAAAAGAGAGAAGGGCCTATTTAAAAGGAAGATATTTGTAGTAAAATAGCTCGAAAATATTTCTAGGACAGACAGATAATTTTAAAAAACTTCCATGAGCTATGCATGGAACAATGCTGCTCCTGGTTTCAAAAAGACATCTCAGCTTGTACAGATGGAGGAATCAAAATAAACTCTGTTTGCTGAAGCACTGTTACAATTTGGGAGCGTCCTTATATCCATTCTTCTGAAGATAAATCTCTTCCTCAGCCCTGTCAGGATTGGGCATTGAAGTGGTGCTCTGAACATATATACAAGCATATTTGTAAATAATTCTGTACACATACATGTTGCCTTCTCAAACATCATGATACCTATTAATCAGTGGTTCGTCTGCATTACTTGTTCTTTATTTTTGAAGTTCCTAACACTCAAGGCAGATCTGAGATCAAGAATTACAGACATGGTGTATCCTTCCTGAAAGTTTCACTGGGGTACCTCTGAAAGGAAATTGTCAGTTTTCGCACAGAGAACAAGTATTCCTTGCCCTTAACAAATGAATAGATGTCTGACTATACCATTGTCAAATGCCATTAGATAAACACCCCTCTCATAAATCTGGTGGAATAATACACCATTTGCAGGAACATCAACTGAAAAGTAATATTTTAGGTCCAGAGAAAACTACTTTTTCAAATGGTAATTTCTTAAAATTATGGATTATTCCATAACTCCAGTGAATAGATATACTTATAGGAACATGCATGCATTTCTGTCCCCCACATCCTGTGTTTATCTTCTAAAAATGATGACCAAGACATTGTTGTCTCCATTAAGATAAGTGGTAGGATTTCAGGTCAATAAATTGAACTACTATCTCACTAGAGGAAGTCCTAATATTTACATCTCTTCCACCTTTCTTTTACACTATTTCTACCAGAATAACCCATTTCTTTGACAGGTAAAATTATAGTAAAGAGTGACTGATTTGACATAAAGTCATGCCAAAAACTGTGTGAGCGAATGGTAGAAAGTATTTAATGGCTTTATGGCCATAGTGACTAATTCTCTTGGCTTTGATAGCTTGATTTAGACTGCAACCTAGAAATATTGTTATAAGTCCAGCTCATCCTACACAGCATCACAGCTGCCACTTTTCTGTCATGTCTTTCCAGTGAAGAGTTTCCATCTAATCTCAGTAGATGATGACCTAGCTTTGCTTATTTATGTGCTTTTGCTGGGGTACAGCAGTGTGATGTACATAGGCTTTTGAAGTTGAAGAAACATCAAATTGCATGGGACACTACAGCATTTAAATTATATAAAGCTGTGGGAAAACTACTTTTTTTCAGCTTCTACAAACCATTACATGTGCAAACCAAGAGATTCCCATGCCATGTGAAGACCGTGGGCAGCAAAACCCTTCCCCTGCTCTAATGAAAATAATTGTAATAAGGATGATGATCTTTGAGGAAGACAAACAATCAGATTAATGAGTGAACTCCTGTCTAAAGAATTCCATCAACTTCCCTTCCAAGGGCCTAGCCCCTTGGGGCCCAATTTTCGTACTTCCTTGCCTTACATAATCATATTTGGAACAGAAATTAGAATGTATTTTTCAACCATTGAAACAACGGGTTCTGAAATAGCTACCAGTTGATGGAGAAAGAATACAAAATTACATCTAAGATAAGTTTATGAATGGCATTAAATAGCAAAATATGGTGATGATGATGATCTCCAAGCATGGACATTAATATTAAGCCATCAGGCTTTTCTTGTTTCATGTCTGGACCTTCTGATCAGGACTAAAATAAATGTGATCTCAGTTTATGAGATGAATTGTGTCACATTAAGGAAAAAGGTTTTACTTTTCTGCTGGCCACTAGCAGAGAAAAAAGATTTTTTTTTTCTCTTGACATTAAACATGACTCCAAATTTGTTTTGTGTTTGAAGATTATTTCTTCCTGCTCCCTTCTGCAGCAATAAACTACCTACTGTAAGAAAGAGGATATCATGTAGGATGTACTGGGGCTCCTATCTGCTCTCTTGGGTGCATAAAGTAACCACCAGATCTTATTAACCAGGTTATCTTAAAGTAACCACCATTTTCCGTCATGCCCAATTGGTGAGGCCCATAGGTGTCTGGAAGGAGTGAGGGCTTCTCTACAGAGGCACAAATAAATCAGTTCCTGCAGCCCTGTGAGCAAAACAAACAGCAAACATAAACAGGACATTGCCCGTGATCTTGATTTTACTTGCTCCCTTCTTGTGGCACTCCATGATACTGCAAGAATTTTCACAAATCTTTTTTCTGTGATATGCTGAGAATTATATAGCTTGTGGTAGATGGAGACATGGAATACATGTGCTCAGCATCCTTTTAGGCCTTTTGTCTGGGACCCAGTCTGTTTGATGTCTCAGACCCCATAGTATATTAAAAAGAAAAAGAGTCCCAGATTCTGTACCAAATCCAAACAATGCACTGTGTGCCTCTCCTCTTGGGAAGAGGACAAGAAAATAAACATTTTAGGCATATATGGTGAACACTACCTGTGCTACTTAATGCATTACTGACAATTACTTGCAAACTTCTGGAGATTGAGCTGTAAGGCTGTAAAGCACAGATGAGAATAAAGTACAGGAAAGTAACACAGATAAGCAGAGTATAACTATGTATATATATATACACACACACACAAGCATTGTATAACACCGTAAGTATTTTTAACATGGTAAGCATAAATTTCCTTCCATTACATAGACAGGGGAACTCAAAGGTAAAGGTAATTTTTAATATTCCCAACATGTGTATCTAAAATATGTTATTTATTGACCATTTGTACTATGAATAAGTGTACTTAAAGACACTTTAGTGTAAAGTGTTAATGTCTGCTAAAGATCTCTTCACCAAATGTTTGTAGAGTCCTGAGTGTTTTGCAAGTCAATTAAACCACTGATGGAATAGAGATAAACACTTCCTATTGAGAAATGTCACATCAGTCTTTCTGCTTCATTTCATTGTGTCATTTAATGCACTGAATGGCATTCAAGTGACACAGCACCAGCTATGATATCGTGGCATGGGCTGTATAACATGCTGAGCCACGTGCAGATGGATAAACAATACTGTAGCTGTACCAACTGGCACAGAGAGCAGAGACAAGCTGTCATGTATTTATTCTTAGGGCACACTAACCTGCAGCTGGAGTCTTGATAAATAGATTTTTCTCTCATGCATTACTCTCTAAGGAGCAGCATGCAGGCATGTGCAATTTAACACCTGCTAGCTCTCCCTTCCTTGAAAATGAAGAAGTGTGGCAACCAGTGTCATCAGGATCTTTTAGGATTAGGTTTCCTCTTGCTTTCTACAAATGGGAATGTCAGCAAACACTGTCACTCTGTTCTACTTGATACATCACTCACATTGTTCAGGTTACTAGATAAGGCACTGGAGTTTCAGGAGTGCCAACAAGTTGTAGTTCAGTTACTGCTTGTAATTTTTCAAACAGATGAAGTATCTACCTATTTTAAACTATATTTATTAAGAGCTCAAGAGGTCCTGATTTCTTAAGAGCTATGTAGTTATGAGGAAGGTAAAAGCATTCTTGGTGAGCAGAGAGACCATATGTCCCTATTTTAATATGAGGCCTTGTGAATTTGGTTTTAAAATACTTGAAAGCTTCCAGATTTTTATTTTGTTGTTCAGATGATATGGTTGATAGCATGTTGTTTAATAACAGCAAAATATATGTCAGAGTTGACTTAGAATTCATTGTTATGTTGAGTACTATGTTTCATTCAAGACTAAATTGTGGAGGAAGTGTACAGTAGTATTTAGAAATAAATACTAGTATTTAGAAATATTTGATGAGATAAACAGAAAAAAGAGAAGATAATCCATTTGGGAGCTATTAGATTTGTTCTTGTACTTCAAATAAATGTTGGTGTCATATGATTCATATTTTATGATAAATTAATGTAGCATCCTGAAATAGAAATAAACAAGGCTTCATTTCTCAGAAATGTGCTTGTATTACTGTTGAATCAGAGCTTGGCATCAATACCAATGGAACACATGAAAGAAGTGTTCTTTTTTTCTTCTACAGGAATATTTTTGGAATTGTGTTTTGAAAATACTGTAGAGCTTGTAGCTGCAGCAAACTGAAGTGCGCTAGGTAGCCAATATAGCCATGAATGAAACTTGCTGCACTTCCTAATCAAAGCAGTGACACAGTATTTTCTCTCTTCCTCTTGCCAGCTAAAGGTGCTAAGCCTCCTTCCCATTGCCCCTGAACCATGCTTCCAGCACTGGGTGTGTCAGACGAAAGAGAGATGTGTCCCTCTTTTCCATCCGTGCCTTTGCTCACAGAGTGCACCTCAATTTGACCTTGATTATTTTTATACATCCATGGCCCTTTTCACAGTGCGATTAAAAAACAAAATTAGAAATTAAATTGGAATCAGGAAAATGGGGTTGAAAAGACCCGGAGATTTCACTTTCTGTTTTTGGGAAAGCAAAAAGATATGAAATTATAAAAAGAGAAATAGGCATAGAAAACCAAAATCGGGGGTTTGTGTATATTTCTTGTCACCCTACCATATACAGAAGGAAAGTCATTAAGGTTACAAGTCATGAGAGTTCTTCTTGATGGTAAAATTGCTTTGTCAACAAAAGGGCTAAGTATATTAATGTATCATGTTTCATCTCCTGCTCTTTCTGTTTATATATTATATGCTTGCTCATTTGAGTATAATAAACCCCTAAAATTTACAGCTTCTTCTAGGACTTTTATGTGAAGCTAACTGAAAACAGATTTTACTTGGGGAAAGAAAACAAAACCCAGTACAATGTTTGCAACTGAAATGCTTCTGCTTTGGAATCAAGTCTCTGAACAGAGAAGATTCTCAGTGAACCACTGCTTCCAGGTGTCTCTCCTGTGGGACCCTGTACACAAGGCTCTTTGGCAGATGGGAATACCTCCTCTCACCTGTGCATGTCCTCCTCAGGAGACCACAGCATCAGGTGTTTGCTTATTTACTCTCCTTTTGGACCTTTGGCTTGACCTGTCATTGCTCAGCCTGACTCATCTCCAGTAAAAAGGGTGGAAATTTATCTGTCCCAGAAGAACCAATCTGGGGGTTACAGAGTTCTTCTGGGATGTGGGAATTTTGGAGTCAAACTCTCTGAGGCTGAAGATACTAGCCAGATTTCCTGCTTCCTGGATGAAGGGACTATGGCATCATGCACAATGTAAGCACAGGTACTTTCTTCTTCATCTGAGCTTAAGAAAATACATTTCTTCCCTGAGCACATAAAATCATTTGAAGCTCCGAAGCCATTTCACAATTGTGCCAAATGCAAGCAAGAGAAAAATATTCCTGATACCTCTTTTTTTCAGTGCTCACTGTAGTTTGTTTAGAAAGTGAGTAGAACACTCAGACAGGAATTCTTGGGTGCTTACCTCTCTCCATTCAGCTTGCTAGATACCTTACCCAGAAATCCCCCTCCACAGCCAGGAGTTCTGGCCTGTAGGGTTATTAAAAGGCTGAAATTCCTTCTGATGCCTTGGCCTTAACAAGGCTCATCTTAAGTAGTAGACACTCAGCACTGGTGTGAGCCAGCTGCTTCGGTGCATTCTCATTCTGTCACGGACTTGTGCCATCAAGTACTGAAGGTCACCATGAGGTCACCTAGAAGAGCATTTGGGCATGAATGAGTCCAGGTATGGATGCAGCTGGACACTGAGCTCTTGCAAGAGAAAAATCTCAGATCTGCAGTAACCAAAATCCAACTCAGAGCCTATAGGAATCAAAACAGATAGTGCTGTCTTCAGGGTGAAGGAGCAATTCCATTAGCTGCAGGAAAAGAAATTAACTCTTTCCAGCAAAGGCCAGCTATGCAAAAGCAACATTAAGCCACTTCATTGTTAAAACTTTAGAACAGACTAACATGAAGATTATTGGGAAATCAAAAGAAAATATTTTAAATTGACTACACTACACTAGAGATAAGAGTATTTATTAAAGGAAATTTTCAGAGAACTTGGATAAAATATTAAATATTATAACATTTTGAAATAGGCAGCATCTTCCAAGAACTTCACCAGGTGCCTGGATTTTTTTGTTCTGGGGGGAAAAGGGAGTGTGGAATAAATCCAGAGCAGATTGATAAATCTGTAGTATAATGCTGCAGCAGGCCAGTCTTTGGGCAGCATTTCAAACTGCAGCTACTGAGACCAGATGCATTGCCCTACAGAATGTGTGACAAAAGTCAACAACACACGAGATGAGCTGCCATACCTTAAATGCCACCCATCTTAACCTTCTAAATTACCACAGTGGTCATGTCACAGCTTAAAATAGATCTTTCCCAGTCCCTTATGTTTGGTACCCTGAGAGTTACTCTTGAGGCTAGTGGAAGGCAGGAAGTTAGGTGCTGTTATGTTTTTCCGTGTGTATGTAAAGCTTAATAGACTAAACTAGGAGGGTCAACAATAGGCGAAATGAAAACAGTTCTAAAAATGAACCAGACAAGAGGAAACAATTATAGGGCTGCTATTTGGAGGAAACAAGCACTGGGTGGTTCAGTCGGTAACACAATGAAGGAGACAGCCCATGATGGTGCTTCTGAACCCTTCCTGGTCTGGTATTCCCAAACTGTCCAGTGTTGTTTAGTTGCCTGGAACACTGCCACAGACACATCCTGATAGGTCAGGAGCAGTCCTCGGCAATTGCTGTGAGAAATAGGAAGCAGGCAAAGAGGGCAGCAGTAAGTGACATCTGCTCCTTGGAGGGGCAGTGAGCACTTTCCTCTCTCTGGGTTGTCTGAGGCAAGGCCTTTGGTCAAAAAATAACTCCAGGAGGTATCATGGATTTCAGAAAACATCATCATGTAACACTTGCAGTTGCCCAGGTCTGCTTTTAGGATGCCAAAGTGCTTGGTACGATTCTTGCTTCCTTAATCCCAAATCATTAAAGCAATATTAATCGGTGGGGATCAAAAGAGACATGACCTTAAGCCAAATGCACTGACTGGGAATTTAGAAGACTTCTTCTGGTTTTTGTGCTGATACAGAATTACATTGACTGCATCCTTTGAATGCTCAGCTTTCCACCTGTGACTAGAACTCTTGCTTTCTCCTCGTCCTCTACATGATACATTCAGCTTCAAGAGGTTTGTGGCAGGCACTGTCTCACATTGGGTGTTAATGCTACACATGGCACAGCAATGCTAGGTTTCACGCTGCCATAACAATAACAGAGAGAGACTCTTGCATTCATCTGTCTTACTGCTAATTAATAAACTTACCTATCAAACCCTAGATCTGTAAAATAATCAGTTTCACTTTTAGTACCAGGCTCTCTGATGTCTAGTTGAAAGTTAATGATTAAAAAGTAAAGATCTTTGCTAAAGGCACAGGAATGTCAGAAATAGAAAGTGCTAAGAGCTCAACACATTTATTACCTAAATATCCATTAATAAGCAGGACAAAGATAAGAGAGAGTTTCTCTAGTATTAATTTTTTGTGCCTCCTAGAATGTTTTTAGTAGGTGAAGGTAATCTAAAAACTTTCATTCAAAAGGCTAAATAAAAAAACTATGAAGTACTTTCAAACCTCTTCTCTGGAGAATTTATGGAAGATGTCGTACATAGATGTTCTTGTCTGTCAGGTTTTATGATGTGAGGTGAAAGAGGTGGGTTTTTTTCAATCCAGAAAACAATGCAGACCACAACTATATCATCAGAAACTTACCACATGGTTATTCTTTTTTTTCTGCAAACATTTTAATTGCAGCTGCAAGAGACTGCAAAATCCTGTCTGATAAGCTTGCTTTTCTGCTTTAAAAATACAATGGAAAGCTACCATGCATACACAAAATCTCATTAAAATAAATGCTAGGGATTTTCTATGAAGGTGAGTGAATATAGAAGGCAGGTGGAGATAATGAAAGCAGGACATTATCCCATTAACATTTGTTCTGTTACTGCACCCACTTTGCTGTCAGTTCTCATTAGCATCCAACCAGAAAGCTGCAGCCTAGCTGGTGACTCCAGCACCTCTGTGTAGCGGCCACTCCTGCAGGCTGAGGAAAGGTGCTGATGGCTGCATGTCAGCCAGGGCAGTCACATGCCAGCCTGCCAGAAGTGCGGGCTGCAGTGAGGCTGCACAGAGGTGCCTGATACGCCCTTCTCAGCACAGCCAAGTGCTCTCGGTGATGCAAGAGCTCTGCTCGGGTCCCACCAGTAAAGTGTATGATCTTTCAATGTTTCGTTGCCTCACACCACCCATCCAGCTGCTAATGGTATTCCTTCTATTGAAAAGTGATTTTAGCATGGTGCACATGTCCCAGAGCACACACAACACCCACAGACCCCTCTCTAATACCTAGGAACTCAATGTACTCTTTAAACACAGGCTGGCAACAAGGGTGGTGCAGAGCTATGCTGGCCCTGGGGCGGCTCAGGGAAGGGAGAGTGAGGATCCTCTCGGGCTCCCGGGCTGCAGGAGGGGCCAAGGGTGACCTGGAAGGGTCTGCAGCCATGTCCCTCACTCAGGCTGCTCTTCCAGAGCAGGAAAGTCAAAGGGAAGGATTACAGTAGGACAGCTCTGCTGTGTCCCTGGCTCTGCCCTCTGGAGCCCCCCGGGAATAGAGAAAGGCATTTCCCTGCATTCCAATGGGGTGGGTTTTTTTCTGGAGAATTACAGTCATGGTGGTGGGAAAGCAAGAGCCGCTGAGAACAGGTTCTTTGGATTTTTTGGGGGGGACTGATTTAGAGCTTTCCTTTCCCAGAATCTGAAACCATTTCTGCAAACACAGATTGACCTTGTTTGTTCATCTGGTTAAGCATAGACTTTCTTTCCTCCTGCAGAAGAGGAGGAAGAAGACATAGAGGAAAAAAGCATCCATGAAAGATTCCTTATGATGCCCCAAACGGGTAGCAATCATTACACAACAGCAGAATTGCAGGAGAAGTTGGGACACTGTAACTAGCTGACAGTCAATTCATTGCCAGTCCAGCTCATTGCCAATCCATTGCCAGTCCAGGTAATCCACTTTCAGCCAATGCCATCACTATTTTTATCTTCTTCTTCTTCCCTCCCATTCTTCCCCTTGCCTTTGGAGTTTCTCCCTTCCTTGTCTTTCCATGTAACTAATCTCTTACTAATTAAACCCTATCCCAAGGACCAAACTCCCAAATCCATTAATCACTGCTCTCCCTGGTTTTATGTTTTAGTTTCCCATTACCCCATCTCTAGTTTGTTTACATACACTAAAAACCCTAATCTGTTGAGGTGGGGAAAGCCCATTATTCCTTGTTTCTATTCTAAATCTTTTGTCTCTTTTCTTTCTCCATCTCACCCCCTAACCGCCCCCAAGGCCCCAAATCTTATAAACATAAATAAAATTGTGTTTGGCTTTGAAGCACGTATCAGCCTCACACAATAAGATGCCATACAGAGGATGCCTATAAGCTACACTTCATTTTTTAAACTGTTTTCCTTCCTCTTCTCTGCTCCTGTTTTCATTATCTCTCTGTTTTTGTTTGTCTTCTCTGCCCCATTTTTCATCCAGGACCTCTCTCTGCTTCACCCCACCCTTGCAGCCTCACCTCAGAGGAATGCAAACCAAATAACCATTCAAGACTGGTGAACTTTAAAACCCATGGCATTCAAGTGGGTTGGAAATTAGACAAAACAATTTCACCCATCCCTTGTTTAGGACCCTGATGAACAGCTTGCTGTAACTCCTGGGTTAGTGTGCAGAAGGATGTGCTGCTGCATGCCTCCCTTTCATAAGGGAAACACTGGAATGTGGCTGGGTACCAAAAAACCTGTTGCAACATGGTTTGTTAGAAGGACTCCCTGGATTCCCCACATGCATCTCATATACAGGGTTTTTCAGCTCACCTTCTTTGATAGTGAGCACATGGAAATGGCAGGATGAGTCTTGTTGATTGCTTAAGTGGAGTAATTTTTTAGGGTAATGAATAGGCTAGTTGGCAAATCTGCTTGGCCCAAGTTGAAAATTTATCTCAAACATCCAAACAGATCTTTGTTTTCTAGAGTGAGAAAACAAAATTAAAAGGACTCCCCAGTTTTCCTTTTCTTGCTTTTTATAAACAATTTCTTAAGGCTGCCTAAGAAAGTCACGTGCCATCCCTTCATTGTCTTCAAAAATCACATCCAAGCTGGGTCCAAGATGTGTTTTATTTACTTAGAAAGTAGTTTAAACAGTGTGAGTACAAGCAAAGCCGAGGTTCTGGAGTCTGATACATCAGGAGGGGACACTTTCCCCTGTGCCCCCAGCATGTCAGGGCTGCAGGCAGCAGCGAGAGGCTCTCGATGTGGGGGCTCCCGGACAGCGGGGAGCAGCAGTGGGTCCCCAGACCCGAGGGGTCTCTGCCCACGGCACAGCAAGGGGGGACAGGGGCTCAGACACAGGCGCCAGAAGGGCCAGCGCTGTGCCATCATCACACGCAAGAGCAGCAAAAGCCCATCCCCGCCCATTGTTTACTCAGCTCTCTCCCTTCTCTCTCTTCACACGCAAAACCAGGCTTGCAATTATCACAATAACAAAGCTGGAACTGAATTTCTTTTCTGGAAAACCTTTCGTATCTGTTCTCATTTTGGCTCTTACAGGATGAAGCCAGTTTTTTACAGGAAGGGGTGGAGACAATTTCTTGAAAATGAGCAAACAAAGTGAAAATGAAATATTTTAAACTACAAGAAAATGCTTGAATCCAGATTCAAGCAATAACAGATTTCTAAGGGGCAAAAATCTAATTTTCCACGCAATTAGTTTCAAATCATGATAAGTGACAGATGCTTTCATTTATTTGGCTGAATTGTGACAACATTCTTTTTTTTCTATAGACCTCCAAGCCTGATTCAAAATCTACTAATGCTGGTGGAAAGACTCCCACTGTCTTCAAATGGGCTTTGGATC
Organism: Pycnonotus jocosus; assembly: GCA_013400435.1. Classification (NCBI taxonomy): domain Eukaryota; kingdom Metazoa; phylum Chordata; class Aves; order Passeriformes; family Pycnonotidae; genus Pycnonotus; species Pycnonotus jocosus. The sequence continues at coordinate 14,701 of VWYP01017655.1, read as the reverse complement.
AGGCCCTAATTAGTCTAGGACAAACCAATAAACTCAAATACTTGAATTGTTTTATGTTGAGTCTCAAATCATACTTTGTTTTCATTCTTACTAGAAAAGCTACGAATAACTTAGATCCCTTCATTTAGGAAAATTTAATTGAATTCATTTATATGAAAAGCCCCCAACAAGTTAAAAACATGCCCTGGAAACACTATACCTACATTATGTTAAGAAAGAAATAGGAAAAGTGTACAATCTTTCCACAGACACAATGCGCACATTTCAAACTTCTCAAAAAGCATACCCAGGAATCTTCCTTCAGCAGAATCTTAGTGTTCACTAATGATAGTCTGCTGTATGCCTAGCTATACCACAGCAGCTGATGTGTGTATGATATATAGAAGAGCATGTACACAAGGATGCACATTAAATACATCTATAAGTAACTATAATTTTTATTGACGTAAATAAACTACACTCGCTGAAGGATTTTTTTTGTTGGTATAATTATATCTACATTAGAGTCCTTTTGGCATGACTATGTGCTTCAGGTGAATTTTTCACACATCATAACAAAGCTGGCAAGGCTTTCAAGAGTTATTAAGTCGTAGGCTGGATAACATTTTAGTTGGCAAGGTGTAAGCTTCTTGACTTGCCCTTCACCAAGATGATACAGTAGAATTTACCTAATGAGCACACTGGAGAAGGCGCTTGGTTCAGATGCTTAAATCAAAATCTTGCATCAATAACAGATCTAGTGCCAATCACAAGTTTTTATAAAGACTAAAAAAAATGCAGAAAAGGTACACAAACAAGTGCAGACAGCTGCCTTTTCCCTCTGCTTATAATTAGAGCAGACAGACCTTACCTAGCTCACTCTGTTCCAGAAGTCAGGTAGCCACTTTATTATTGCCACATACTCTTCCAGCAATGTGGTTTACTAGGCTGGGCTTGCTGCCATGATAGCACAGCCTCATGACTTTCAAAGTAGACCTGGTGTATGTCTGGGTAGCTTAGAACAGAGTCACGTAGGAATCAGCTGCATTGCTGTACTGGGTGGGACTTCTGGTCCAAAGTTAGAGGTCCGCCATGTAGGCATCTATGTCTGAGTTAGATCTCAAGACTCTTTTTAGGAGCAGTGAAGAGAAATGGGCACATCTGGCCTTCAGCTCTTTTCATTTGCAGGTGCATGTCTAAAGTCAGAGGAATTATGTGTGCAGGTGTGGAAACTTAGGTGAGGTGGTCTTCAACTACCTTCGTAAATGGCTGCAGCTTGGGCTTGATAACATGGAACCTGCACTGGTAAAAGTAAAAGAGAGATGCTGTAGCCACACAGAGCCATGGCCATGGTACAAAGTGAAGATGTGTGCCTATGGATACTATAGCCTAGTATTTTCAAGGACACTTCGGCAAAATTCTTTTTTGGAGACACATCAAATCATTATGTTGGTGCTGTAACTATTTCCTAGGGAGCGTATTCCAGTGCTCCACCATGCTCTAGGTGAAAAACTTTTTACTGATATCCAGTCTAAACCTCCACTGACTCAGCTTCATGATATTTCCTTAGGTCCTGTCACTGATAATGAGAGAAAGGAGTGAGAGTAATGTCTAAAGCAAATTATGTTCTTAGTGATGAAGAGGTCCCAGATACTGAGGCCTTCTCCATACATGGAGTTCCAATGAAATGGAGGATGGCTGTGTCAGCAGCCAATATGTCCTACTTAATCAGATCATTTGCAGGAAAGTAGCCTGTACAACCTTAGGTTAAAAAACATTTACAGGCTTTCAGCAGCTATCAGTATGAGATGTAAACCTTCCAAACGAGTAAGCTGATTGTAGTGTCAGACACTCCTCACCGAGTTTGAAAGAAAAACATTTTAAAAGCCTCTTAACGCTGCATAGTTCCATATGTCCTTTCTGGTAATTAGTGCATCTCTTCTGTGAAACATCCTGTTAAATAAATTCATTTGATCTACAGCAGTTTTTGTCAATGGTTCAGACAAGTTAACCTAGTGCATCTTCAAGGACTAAATCTGCTGAACGAGGGGTTTATTTTATTTTGAAGCAATATTTTTAACAGATCTCAGCTGCATGGGAATGAACAAATGGGTGGCTTTAGAAGGTGCCAGCAACAGCCTTTGATGTGTATTTGATTTTTAGACATATCTTCGTGCTGTAAAGGCACCTCCTGTTTCCCTTTACATGGAAAGCAAAGTATTTGGGTGGAATCCTTCATGGTCACTGGTAACCAGATAATCCTAATACCTGGCACATTTCAAAGTTGGGGTTCTTTTAATCTGCCAATGTTAAAGTCTGCTTCACAAATTTATCTCAATACAATATATAGCGGTCAAAGAAGGTTATTCATATAAATTTGAATGAGGTGTGTTATTCAACCGTCTCTCCTGTCTTGTTTGGCTTCCTGGATAACCACCACCACAGTATGTGCACATAAAAGTAATCAAAACCAAATCAGCAACCTGCCTACCTCTGTGATTTATTTTATTCACCTGTGGAAAGATTTTTCAAAACTCTCACAATTCAGTCTTTTAACGGAAACAGCAGATTATTTTCCTGATGAAGAGGGATAGCATTTTTATAAATACCCCAGGCTTTTCTGACCGACAATGCATAGAAAGAAGGACTCTAAGTACTAGATGTGACTTCTACACTTTAACCAAAGGCTACTTACCAGAAACTATTTCCTCTTCTGTATAGGAGACATTTTTTTCCTTCATTGATTCTTCCTTCTAAGGTCACTTTACATATCCTGAATATGCTCAACTTCTTAATATTGGTCTTGCAGTTTTTGAGCAACTCTCCATCAATGTAACAAGTAAATATCGTAGGGATCACTAAGGTAGGGTTACGTAAGTCAAAGAGTACAATCTCATGTCATTTAAAATGGTGTAACTCTCCACACTATTCTTCTTGCCTTCAGACATTTGTTCACCCAGCTTTGAAAGAACAGTTAGCAACATAGCCCTGGGGGCTAAGCTAACAAATCTTTGATCCAGCTACATACAAATAAGCTAGTGTTTACTCTCTGTTTGACAGCTTGGCAACAAATTTCACCCTTGATTTCACCAAATCCTTCAGAAGAAGTTGCATTTATTTTGACAGGCATTGTTAGCCAGGTATAGAATGTCCTACCAGATCAACCCCGAGCTTCTTCAGGTAAATGCATGCCGCAAGGTGAGACGCAGGTCAGGGGATGATTAAAGGCTGTATGTCTGGCCCTGGGATGCCAAGGTGTGGGTGTCAGGCACCCACGTTGTTCTCAGGGCAGCTCAGCATGCAGGGGCCCTTCCCTCCCCAGAGGAGCTGCCTGCCTACAACAGGGACCTTTTCCCCAGGGAGGGTGTGCTGGCTGCCTCGCCAAGCAGGGCTGTCTGACAGTGCTCCAAGGCACTCTGGGGCTGGCACTGGAAACCACGCTGTGGCTCTGAGGGGGCATGTGGGGCCAGCCTCCTCTGCCTCCCAGAGCGGGTTTGCTCAGGGCTCTCACAGGAACCCCATTGCCATCAAAATGCTTGGACCGCTGTTCAAAAGGCCTTATAAGGGCTCAAATCAGAGTAAGGTCAACATGATGCATTACTGGTCAATTATTTTGTGACTTTGGCCTTACTTTTTTTATCCAGAATGCTGGAAACAATTTGCTTGATCTCTATTCAAAGGCCAGGGTGGACTCAGTTGTCATTAGAGGGGTAGTGGGGTGCTCTGGTAGATGCACAATGGTTTTCCTAACTTCAGTACATCCATGTGAAAATGTAACAGTGCTGTTACGCTTATATCTACTATTTCCAGAACTTAATGTTAGTGGGCAATTAGTCACTGGAGAGTGAGACAAATATTTGCCTGGAAAAGGGACCTCATGAGATGAGTCAGCAGATCAGCCTCTGCTCTCTCCCCTAACAGGCAAATCCTTACTCAAATGCTAGTCATCAGAGCAATTAGAATATTCTATAAACTGGTAATCCAGCCAGAATTTCTGTAATGGTGTGAAGTAAGAAGAAGGGATATTCCTAAATGTTTTACCCATCCACTCATCCCTAGCACGAGGAGCTCAGCTTCAGCTCTCCAACAGATGTGTGCCAAAGTTCACATAATGTTGCATTGGTGTTCATCAGTTGTATTCATAGATTAAACTTATGGCACATTTCTTATTAGAATTTAAAAGAATGAATGAAGCAATGTTTTCCCCACAGAAATTTCTTGGCACAAGTTCTTGGGTACTTTCAAACATGGTTTTTGAAACATCTTTTTAAAAAACAGAAAGTCAGTGCCTTAGCTATGGATAGATTTTCATCCTCTGGCCTAAAACAAAAGAACTTCTCCCCTGAGTGAAAGGAGATTTATTTGTTGTGAATTCATGGCCAAGATGCTATTGAGCTCATTCCACCACTGGCTATTTTCATCCATACAGACTTTGTCCCTGTTTTCCCATTACAGGGTCACTGTCAGCACCCCAAAACCCACTGTCACTCTGACAGCCCACTTTACTTCTTGCACTCCCAGTCTCATTGCAAAAGCAATCCATGCACAGGAACATGGCTCTCCTCAGCCCCACTACCATTCAGTGGGAGCAACACAGCCAGAAAGCCCATTCCCCTCCTGGATCCTAGTTTGCAAAGACACCCTGACACCCTTCTGCACCAGTCCCAGGCTTTCCATGTTTGATGAGCCACTGGCCACAAGAGGATGGGGATGAGGATGACTCTTGCAGGGTGCCTGTGCATTGGTGCAGCTCCACTGGCATGGGCTGGTCAAGCACACTCTTCCATCCCCTGCTCATGCCCAGCAGAAGCTGGTCCCATCAGCCTGGTGTTGCAATGTGCAAAAGCACTGCCTGCAGCCACTGTGTGAAAGCAGGCAGGCAGCAAACAAAAAACATAAAAGGGTGTGCTTTTTCATTGGATGCAAAATACTCCCTGTGAGGTATGGATTTTGGGACGTGGTGTTCTGATGTGCTGGTTGCCTTCTGTCCAACTCACTCCCAGAGCAGCAGCAAGAGTCGTATGGAGAGGGGTGAGACAACTTTTACCCATACTCCTGTGCTTCAGCCGGATTATCCAGCTCCTGGGGACATTTGTCACAAACATGTGGCAGAGCACCCTAACCTGACACTGTCACTCCTTGCCAGACAGCACAGGACCTTTCCATTCATCTTTGATGAGACCTTTGGACCCATCCGATTCCCCCAGGTCTTTCCAAACACTCCTAGGCAGAGGTTCCACTTTCTGCCTCCTGTGTCCTCCAGCAGCCAGCCAAGCCCAGCTGTCTTGGTTTAGACAGACTCTACTGCTCTGGGAACAGCAGGCTCTGAACCTGTCTGTGCTGTAGAGAGACAGAGAGCTGGCCAGGAGGACAGAGAGCTGGCCAGAACGTCTTCCAGGGAGTGGGGCAGGATGCTGCCCTGGCTCCTGGCTTGCACTGCTTGTAGGGTAGTCATAGTGATGGCATCAGCCTTTCCAAGGCTGGAAGGTGTTGAAGAAGCAAAAGTGATGCTCATGTTTCTGAAAAAAGGCCTTGCTGGGGCTTAATTAGCTGTGAGTCTCATCTTGGAGAGGTGAACCAAAAGCCAGCTGGCCTCCTGCTGCCAGCATGGTGGGGCTGGGCTCAGTTCCTCCTAAAACCTCCAGGACTAGCATGCTGGGGCACACATCTGGTGATCAGGGGGTGCAGAGAGCCTAAAAAGACTGAGAAATATCCTCCAGAAGTGCTGTGACCTTTGTAGACAGTTGGTCTGCATTTATTTTGTGCTCTCTTCTTAGCCTCACCTTTCTCCTCAAGTCCTCCAGATCTTAAAATTACAGCCAAAACACCGCCCAGATGCCTCTTACTAATACCTTCATCTAGACTGTCATTTCCCAGGACCTCTAACTTACTCTGGCTGCTGTGTTGGCAAGAGAAGGAGTCACACTTCTGTGTTCTTTCAGTTTCTAAGAAATACCTCTGAGGAGACATCCTGAGAGATGTCTTGTAAAGTTGCCTTAGAGAGGGAGAGCCTCAGCCCAGGGAACAACCTGGGAGTTGCACCCTTTTTGCCAGTGCTTCTTTTATTTATAAAAAAAAAAAAAATAAATGGTGCTCAGGGTTTCCTGGTAATAATTTAAATGATTACTGACTTTGTTCTTCAGTGTGTCTGATATGTTCCCAGAGCTGCCTCAGGCAGCCTGCAAAGCGAATTTCTTTACACACAGTTCTTCACTGGGCTAGGAGCTTGAGCTAGTCAGGGCAGCAGATCCAACAGCAAAGGCCATAGGGAGGGCTTGGGGATACTGTTTTTTGAAAAGAGTTTTTCTATTCAAAGATGCATTGCCTAATGTCTTTTATCCAGGTCTGTTGGCTAAGTACCCAGTCCTGATTTGAAGGCTGGCTTGAGCTACTGCTGGATTAAATGCTGTTGATGCAGTTGGCACATTGCAGTGTGGAAGAACAGTTTCTCTTGCAAATACCTGTCCTCCATGGATCCTGTGAGGATCCTGGAAACTGAAGGCAATTTCTCCCTTTCAGAGTATTTTTGTGAATCTTGGAGGACTGCAAAGCATCACTTACAAATGTCCTGATCCATGGGGAAAAGCTACAAAGCTGCTAGTTCATTCCTCCCAGCCTGCCCTACTTGGGAGAACACTTGTCTTCTATCCCAGTCAGTATTAACAGGCTTTGCTTTTGGACTGGAAAGCTATGTCACATTACTGACCTGCATCATCTCCCAGCTTGGTGAGGTGGGAAAGGATGAGTCACAGTTCCTCTCACTCCAAGATGTGTGCAGTACCAGTGAGGGCCACCACCGCTGCTCAGAGATTACGAGAGAGCCCGTGGCAATGCATTGCCTGTGCCCATCCTCCTGGCCCTGAAGTCTGGAGAGAAGAAAGAAGAGAAGCTTTCTCAGTATGTGTAGGCAGCCAGACAGGCCCATTGTGTGTAGGTGGAGCCTGGCTGCTGTGTCCTTGTGGGCAGCTGGGAAGAGGCACAGACCGCCCTGGGGAAAGGGCGCAGGAGGCGGCTGGCCCAGAGCTCTCGTCTGGCCCGCGCTTTTCCCTATCCCCTGCTTTTCCCAGGAGGTACTGGTGGATAATGTAGTGACTCAGGCAGTGCTTATGTGGTCTGCTGCATCTTTCCTGGGGACAATAGGTGTTTTGATTTTGTGGTTTGGGTTTTTTGCTTTTTTCCCCCTGCTTCTGTCAATAATTGAAGTGAAAGGTCAGGAGGAATAACCAGAAAGAAGGGGAATAGAAATACTCACAAAGTGAATAAGCCTCTGGCTGGAAGTCTCTGCTGATATCTGTTTTGTCAGAGATGACCAGGGCTGACAATTCAAATACCAAAACCAAGGCAGGGCTGAACTAAGTCCATTCCCTGGATGGAAAGCCAGATTCTGGAAAACATAACGGGAACTGGCAATCTCCACAGGTGTTTTAGTAGACACATAATCCAAATCCATGTATTTAACTCACCATACCCAATGAATACCTTATTTGTATTTCAACAGCACACCTGAGACTTAACTGAATTGGTACAAATCTCTCGCTGACTAAGGAAGGTCTCAAGCCAGCATCAGTTTGAGCCTATTTCGTGAGGCAGGCCAGAAGTTTTGCCTACTTCTCCATCTGCTTTCTAGCAACCTGACAACACATCTGTCACCTTTCTTGCCAATTTGAACAGGAACCAGTCATTTCCAGGTAGCATTAAGAAAGCTTTGCATACTTACAAATTAGCTTTTCAGTTACCCATTTATTTTTTGGTGTGTCCTGTCAATACATTTTAAGTAATTTGAAACAGGCAAAGGTCCAGAAGATCCAAGAGGAGAAGATTTTAGTAATTAGGGTGGAAAATAGTCTGGGCTTGTGAAAGGTTTTCTCCATGAGCACAGGGAATAGTAATTTAAAGAGGCTGTAGAGCTAACATTTATTTGGGTTAGTAACTACATCTGTGGGGATAAAGAAGACTCTATTCTCAGAACTGAGTAGAAAAGAACAAGTAATTCAACTGGTTCTCTAGCCTTTCTAGCTTTTCTTCTTTTTCAATTCTATGTATGAAGGCATGAGATGGAAAGGAGTGGAGATGACAGGAAGAAAACCTTAAAACAAGTCTTTTCTAAAATTTCATCTTGGGTGATTAAAAACTCAGAAATTAGTCGCTATGTCTTCCCCAAAATTACCATGGATCCTACCATTTTTGGCTGGCTCTTACAGACAAAATGTAAAATGTAGTTTTTCAAGAACAGAGTCACAAGAAAGGACCAAATCAAACTTTGGCCATAGGACACAGACATGTCATCAAAATTTCCCTCTCTAGTCACTTAAACCACATTCTTTAATTGGATTAAACTACAGGAAAAAGGATGTGTGACTTGAAGGGATTAATTCATGAGAGAAGATTTAGATAGGAGGTGTCAGGTGTATTTTTAAAAAGAAGACCATTTCTAATAATTGAGACCTTTATGTAGTGCAGATATATCTATCAAAAAAGGGAAGAAATTCACAGGAAAATCTCTTTACAGTAGGATGCACAGTTCCTTGTGGAATTGTCTCCCACAATAATTGGTGAAAAAATAGTCATTTTCATTAGATCTGACCAAATAACAGGCCCCAGGGCAACACTGCACAATATTGATCATTTCCTTCTTTCATGATTTTGCTCTCATAAAAATGTCATTTGGTTTTCAAAATGAAGCAGGGGAACTAGCATGTCAGATCTGATACAGACAGGTTAGAAATAGGTGAAAACAAAACCTATCAGGACCTTTCCTAAACTGCAGGGGTGGCAGCCTGATCAGTAGGCTTGCCAGTCCTGACACCTCTGCAGGAATTATCATGCTTCATTATGCAAGAGCAGAAAATATTCTGATCACCTGGTTCTTTTTCACTCATCTGCTGCAGAGAGGTTAGACAGCAGTGAACCACCAGATCTTATCAAAGAGTAAAAAGAAATTAGTAGATTTGTGAACAGCAGAGCCAATGCAACCTGGTCTGTGAGGAATTGTGTCTAGTGGTTGGGTTCTGATGTTTATTAAGGTGTGAGCTTTGCTTGGAGCTTTACATGCAAGAGAAGCTCTTGTTCACCATTGCTGTCTCCCATGTGAATTCTGTAATGTTTCATGAAGGGTGAACCCATGACACACTGATTTCTTGGAACTGGATTTCTTGGGAATAGTCTTTCTTTTCTTTAATCTTTCCTCCCCGTCCTTCGAGACCTCTCTACAGCTAGCAAATTTAGTTAACATTGGTTGCGTGTATGCCCAAGTCATTCCTTCCCACTCTACAGTCTCTGCTCCCTGGAGGCTTTCATGGGACCAGAGTAGAGACCTGAGTTGTCCAGAAAAACTGAATTTAAAAAGCCCGTGGGTCAGTTCAACAGAGTGGGCCAGATCACCTACAACATCTTCTGGCTCCCTGAACTAGGTTCCTCCCAAATGCTCAAGCCAACAGAAGGCAGGGGACAGCCCAGGGCGTGAATGGTGGTTTGGGGCAGGATGGCAGCTCAGCAGCTTCCTCCAGCAGCTTTCTTCTGGCAGCTGGTGATGAGCCTGTGGTATAAAAAAACATGCCTGGAAGTGTTAAACAGTAGTCCCTGAACAAAGTTCACTGAATCCAGACAGTGTGTGTTCACACCTACTCATGGGCAAGCCTGTGGATACCTACCAGGTACAAGGGCTGGGCTGGGCCAGTGGTTATTTCCCTGAGAGAAAGGGAAAGCTTTGTCCTTGTCAAAGCTGGATTATAACAAGCTCAGAGAACATGCTCAGAGGCATTGCTTTATTCTCAGACAAAGACAATTTTAAGCAAATGGAAATCTGGACATGAAGACTTGCAAGAAGAAGTGTAAATGTTAAAAGGGATTTCACCAGCTGCTGGTCCCACTCCTCTCTCAGTTCCATACACTTCATTCCCAGGACAAGATGTAAGGCCTGGCAGCTGCAATGAACTGGTGAGAACAGAAAGAGTTTCAGGCCACAATCCCTGAAATATTGAGTAGCCTAAGTTGTCAAATCTCTGTGTGCTCAACACTGCGGGCAAGACATTAAGGTGAAAAAAGAAACTTGATGCTGATTTCTGCCTGTCTGAGTCTGTGTGGTAGAAATGGGTAGCTGGTGGTGGACATTTCTTTTAGAGGATTGAAGTTGACTGCGTGATGCTCTGGTCAGAAATGATTGGCCACCGCAGAGGAGCTATAAACACAACAAAAATCTGGCAAGCTAAGGAAACCCATGGTAAACTGTATATTTAGATGAGTATTGTTCTCATACATAGAGTCTGTCTCAGTCCACACAGTTCCTGGTAAATCCAAATGCTATTTCATAATAAATCCCTTCTAAATGTCTTAGTTTCAGTGCTGCTTCCTATAGTTATCTTATCAGGCATCATTTTAATTGATTCTATGATACTGCCCTGGTAGTGTGAGTGCGTTCATTTTAGCTACTTTGGTGCCCAATTTTAAAGCACCTCCACTTTTCTTCCTTTGCTGTAGCAGATGTGGCAAGCGTGCCCTAACTGATTAAGCTTTGTCTGCCTGTCTAGTCAGTGAGGTCTGGAAAAATTACATTCACACAGAAATGCTGAGTTAATAATGATGAGGTGCTGAAAAAGTTTTGGGCTACTTCCAAGTCTGTGTTTCTGAAAATGAGACCCAATGCAAGAACTACAGACTCAGAAAAACATGAAAATCAGATTCACTTTTTTAACCTTACAAGGGTTTTTTTCTTCTTTGGAAAGGAAATTCTGTTCAGTTACACACATGAAACTCCAACAATTTGAGGATGTAATCCTGTAATTCTTTGTCAGACAAGTCTCCCATTGACTCAGTGATTTCAAAGGCATTGGTGCCTGTGTATGAATGGCAGGATATGGTGCAAATTTATGATCATGAGGAGCTCTACTCTCTACTTTCACATTATTTTTTAAATTCACTTTATGGGAACATGACGGGAAAGAGATCCTGGCCTCAATCCATACAAGTGGATTTCTGCCACCCACTTCCACTGAGCCAGGCTTCCACCCATCCTGGTTTTTGCTAGATAAAAAACTTGTGGACAGCATCCCTAGAGTGAACCTTGAAACAGCATCCAAAATCATCAGAGAGCAGGTAACTGATTTTAAGCAAATACACAAATTGGTTTCTTAGGAGAATCAAGGGTGTGTGGCATAATGGCACCGTGACAAAAAATTTCGCTCTGCAGAAAAGATCTCCCAGTGCATCGACTGTACCTGACAGAGACAGCTTATGGCAAACATCCTAACTTCCTTTTCCTCCCAACCTCCTTTCTTAATATGAACTGCCTTGATAGGAGGTGAAGGATAAGATGGATTAATAAAATAGCTTTTCCCAACACCTAAATCATGTACAAAGTAAGATTTATGGCACAGTTGGTGTCATAAAATAGAGATGTGATATAATTGCCATGACATTATCTCCCTTGCTACCCTTGAACTCGAGAGACTTTATGGCCTTCAAATAAATGATATTTAAACAAACCAAAGGATCTTGTGGAACCTATTTAATCATTACCAGGAATAAGTGGTCATTGCTAAGAACTGGATTTTCCTGGCTGCAAAAGTGATAGTCAGTGTGCTCAATCTCTAGGGATCAAAATTTTGTCTAGCTACTTTTTCGAGTGCGACTACCTCCTTTAACCAATTTGAAAAATAATGCCACAGATTTAGAAGCCTCTAATCACAGTTTTATTATTATAAGTGGTCTTCAAACTTTAACTCCAAATCATAAAATATGAGCTCCTACCAGTTAAATATGTATCTTTTGATATCTTCCTTTCCATGTACAATATATGGATAAATGTATTCTTAATCTTCAATTTCATCATTTTTACAAAGGGCCCAACAAGAGTATAGCTTCTTCAAGCTTGGAACTGAATTAAGTGATAGCTAATCACCATGCTTCGTGTGCTGGAAACAGGATTCCCTATTCTTTATCCAAATATGCAATTAGTCATAGTAGTTGCTGTAAAAACAGAGTAAATCTGAGAAGATCCATCTGCTTAGACAGAAAAAAAAAAAGATGCCCCAAGGATCTGCAAGCACTTTCTTTCTCATGTAATTTCACTAGTGTAGCAACAATGAAGTTCTCTGAGCACACGCTTCTCTCTTTACCCGTATCTATGGAGCGCAGCAGTGGATAAGTGCACGTGCTATATATATCAACCCTTTGACTTGATACTTCCTGTCTATTCTCATTTTCCCACTCTACGTTTCAGGCTGTTTCAAATTTATGTCCCACACCATGATTCCTCTATAGCTGTGGATCTTAAACACTGGCATTTATGTGTGAGATGTAGTAAATTGGGAAGTTAGATGGAACATTACAGAGAAAAAAGAAAAAGCTGTTATCTAATGAAATCCAGTGCTCCATATGTTGTCCTGCAGGTGTCCCTTTATGTTCTCGAGCTGAGTACTTAAGCACTCTACTTTTTGCATAAGCACTGTCAGATTTTCTTTACCTGTTTATATCGTCATGTCCAAAATTCCACAAAAGAATTTCCTGTCAGTAAAGTACTCCTAATGCCAGTCAGACAAGATGTTTTTCTCAGCGAAGCCATACTTCTCACATGTCAACTTCTCTCCCATCCTGAAACACTTTTCAAAAAGGTGAGAGAAAAGGAATTAATCTTCATAGAATCATAGAATAGTTTGGGCTGTGAGGACTGTTTTAAGGTGTTCTAATCAAAGTGAGCAGGGTCACCTTCACCCTGAATGTTCCCATGGATAGTGCATCCATCACCTCCCTGGTCAACCTGTTCCTGTGCTTAACCACCCTCATTGTAAAAGAATTCTTCCTAATGTCTAGTCTAAATCTATTCCCGTTCAGTTTAGCCATTATACCTTGTCCTATCCCTGCAGAGCCTGCTAAAAAGTTCGTTCCTAACTTTTTCATAAGCCGCCTTTAAGTACTGGAAGGTGCTCTAAGGTCTTTCCAAAGCTTTCTGTTCCCCCGGCTGAACCACCCGAGCTCTCTCAGCCCATCTTTAGAGGAGAGGCTCCAGCCCTCTGATCATCTTCGTGTCCCTTCTCTCAATCTGCTCCCGCAGGTCCACGTCTTTCTAATGCTGGGTTCCTAGAGCTGGGTGCAGCACTCTGGGTCTCACCAGCGTGCAGCAGAGGGGCAGAACTCCCTCTCTCTCTCCCAGCTGCCCTCACTGCTCTGGATGCAGCGCAGGACGCGCTTGGCTTTCAGGGCTGCGAGCGCGCACTGGCACCTTAGCCCAATGCCACAGACATTTTCAGGGCAGAATCTAAGGTGCCAAGGCACGGTTTTTAAGCTTTTCCCCCACCCCAAATGCCGCCCTCCCCGTAGGCGGGCGGCGCGGGCGCTGCTGTTCCTGCGGCCGTCGCTAGCCGGGGCTCACGGCCAAGGCACCGGCCCGCAGAGCCCCGGGGCTGCGCCCTCCGCCCGCACGGCACCCGCGCCTGCCTCTGCCGGGAGCGCTTCTCCCCCAGGAGCCGGCTCCAAGGACCCCTGCAACTCCCGCTGAAACGCCCGCATAGGAGATAGCTACACGCTGCCATCCTGGCTTTGCACCGAAAACACCCCCAAATCAAGCACCCTTCTCAAGGGCAGGAAATAAGATTATTACAGGTATCTGGAACAGAATACAGACTGCCCATCAGCAGCAATTCTTTTCTCTGGAAACAAATAATTTATCATCTTAAAAATGCCCCTAAAATCTGTGCGTGGTTTTAAGGACGTAAGTGATACCAGTGACTTGACTGGGATGGCTCCTGCTGCAGCATCCTCTGAAACGTGCTGCCCTGACTTGGTTTTCTGCTTTGCCAGCCCTGAAGAAGAAATCTAAAATAGAATAAACTTCAGTATCTAAGGTTCTGGGCAAAGTTTTGGTTTAAATCCTAAATAGCCTTGAATCCATTCTTAGTAAGATGTGAATCATCATGTTTATAGTCAGAGCTACAGAGATAAATCCCAGCACAGTCTGTAAAAACAAATCTGTATTAAAATGTGAAACTGCAATTCCTCTTCAAGCTCTAAAACCTGATACCTGATACTAAAAAGGTATCACTCTCTTAACACAAGTGCCAACTCTCTGTTCAGACAGGAAAACCTGCCAAAAAACTGGTGTACCTTTTCCAGTCTCTGCAAAAAACCCAACCCCAACTCCTCCCAACCTTTAATGGTCAAAAGCATACAATATACAGAACAGAGCTTCTCTCCTATTAGTTTTTTTTTCCCTCAGGTATGTTTGTTCTGTCCCCTCCTCACAACCCATGTTCCTCTGGTACAACTGATAAACAATGTTTTTTATTGCTATAGGCAGACAGTCCTGCTTAGTACAATAGCAGGCAAGGCTTGGTGGGACTGCAGAGTGCAGGTGTTTGGAGTATTGTGGTCATCCAAACCAGATGCTGAGGAGATGGAGCACCTGTTTCCCTTCTTTTCTGTGCTGGAGAATACAGCACTGTGCAGGCTACAGAAACAGCCTGACATTAATAGCACTGCTGCTGCAGTTTTCCCTTGACAGGGTAACAGAGATGTACTATCTACAGCTTTTTCAAGCTCTCTTGTGAGTGCTCACACACATGTGCTGTATTTTAATATTTTTTTTTCCTCAGACTGACAGAAAGCATTCAGAAATGGGTCTGTAATGTAATTTTCAGATTATTTTATTCGTGATTGATTGTGCCCTGGCATGAAGAAAAAGTTAGTTTTTATAGCCCTGATGGCAGTAAAGATAAACAACAACAACAAC